>CM067360.1:9408422-9900922 GCA_034401795.1 Chaetoderma sp. LZ-2023a | reverse complement strand
TCAAATGTTACTCTCGGTGTGCGACTTATCTGACTGTTTATGGTAAGGGAGAAAGCAGAGACGATATGAGAAGATTTTTCAGAAATATACTCATGACACCTCGAGCAGAAAACCCACAGTGAACATGTCCTCCATGAAGCCTGTTTTGATTCCATTGATGATGCGTTGGTACGCTACTTAATGAAGAAACGTATTGACAATCCATAGACTTGGGAATGGTATATGAACACGAGGAAAACGGTATTTGTTCGATCGCTTATGATTCAACGTCGTTGTTCACATGGTGTTGAGTCCATTTTCGTTTGCGAATGCCATCATGCCCCCACCCACCCAGTAACAGATCCAGTAATTGTATCGCTCCTCTGCATTTCTGACAGCACATGAAATCTGTATTGCCTGCTAGCACTCCAGGGCGGAATTATAGAGTGGATCGGCAATGAATGGCGAATATTTTCTGTGCGATCTCCTCTTACTTTGTCTAGACCCAGTCTCGTAGTAATAACACCTGTTCTATTACACTGTATGTAGCAATAATCACCAGGCAACCATTAACAGATCCGGTAATTTTATCACTCCTCTGGGTTTCTTACTGCACATTAAATCTGGGGCTGAATTGTAGAGTGGATCAGCAACGAATGGCAAACATTTTATGGGTGATCTCGTCTGGACTCAGTCTCATAACGATGCCACATGTTCCATTATATTGGCTCTAACTATGTGTAGCAATATACCAGTAGTAGATGACCATAGAAGTTCACCTCCTCTCTAACAAGATCAGAAAGTGTGTCGTCAGACACACTCAGCAGCACCTACAAATGTGCTACATATCCTAGTTGTATGATACAATGCTTCTATGGATTTTCAGAATCAAGCAATGCATATGTATGGATCGGGTAAGATCCTTTCCTAAAATATGTAATCTACATTTTAGATATTCCATACTAATGCCATGGAGCAATGTCTATACCATGGCACAAATGCTGGTTCCAGTTTTCAAATTGTTAAAACCGATTTCAGGATCAGATATTGATAGGCTCCCATATCTCTTAATATAGTAACAAGTACTGGTTCCATATATTTTTCCATGTATATGCAAATGCAGACTAAGAAGTCCTGTTAAGGATTATTGAATATTCTCCATGTTAATATCGTGAAAGTGATTACCATTTATTTTGTGTCATTTAGCAACATTATTTTTCATATTTTTTATATATCATCTGGAGATTTAGTCTCTTCCAGACTGGCAGCCATATAGGTTCCTGTTTTGCTGATTTGTTATCGCATGTTTGCAAAATACCAGAGTGGATCATTTTTGTAGATTTACTTACCCTCGTGGACAGAATAGTCTGTCTGGTTTACTATTTAGAGTATGTAACAGAATACTGTGTGCCCAACATAAAAGTTGAGTCCGTCATGTGATAATTAGCTAGACTAATAATGTATGCATTGTGACGTTATTCAATGTTTAAATATTCCGTTGCACTGATCTCAAGCTTTTCTTCGTCTGGTTCATTGTTTGTCCATTTGGACCATTTTAAATTGTATGTGAAGCTCATCATCCCAGCCACACCCCAAAAACATATCACCACTGCTAAAATTTGCAAGTAACACACCGTATTGAGGAAGTGATGATGGTCCAGTGGTGAACATGAGCATGCTATGCTGAAACAATCGCTTTTAATATTCCCAACAGTGTTACCGTGATAACACGCTCTGCTCTGACAACCGCTGGTAATATTCACAACTGTGTTACTCTGACAACATGCTGTGCTGTGACAATCGTTGGTAGTATTCCTCAACATTTCTCTTCAATAGCTGTGTATCCGCATTTAGTCAAGGATCACTTATCAGCAAGATGCTGCTGATGTCTGGAAATCTTTAAGATATTTGATATATGTTCTTTATAAGGAAATAGGGTTGTCCTGCATATGTAACTACATTCACTGTGAATAGAACACAACTGTGTTATTCTGACAACATGCTGTGCTGTGACAAGCGCTGGTAACATTCACAACTGTGTTATTCTGACAACATGCTGTGCTGTGACAATCGCTGGTAACATTCACAACAGTGTTAATCTGACAATATGCTATGCTGTGATAATCACTTGTAATATTCACAACTGTGTTATTCTGACAACATGCTGTGCTGTGACAAGCGCTGGTAACATTCACAACTGTGTTATTCTGACAACATGCTGTGCTGTGACAATCGCTGGTAACATTCACAACAGTGTTAATCTGACAATATGCTATGCTGTGATAATCACTTGTAATATTCACAACTGCGTTACTCTGACAATATGCTATGATGTGACAATCGCTGGTCACATTCACAATAGTGTTACCCTAACAGCATGCTATGCTGTGACAATTCCTGGTAATTATCACAACAGTGCTACTCTGACAACATGCTATTCTGTGACAATCGCTGGTAATATTCACAACAGTGTTACACTGACAACATGTTATGCTGTGACAATTTCTGGTAATGTTCACAACAGTGTTATTCTGACAACATCCTGTGCTGTGGCAATCGCTGATAATATTCACAACTGTATTACTCTGACAACATGCTATGCTGTAACAATCACTGGTCATATTTACATCTGTGTTACACTGACAACATCCTGTGCTGTGAAAATCGCTGATCATATTAGCAACAGTGTTATTCTGACAATATGCTATGCTGTGAGAATCGCTGCTAATATTCACAGTAGTGTTACTCTGACAACATGCTATGCTGTGCCAATCGCTGGTAATATTCACAACAATATTACTCTACCAACATGCTGTGCTGTCACAAGCGCTGATCATATTCACAACTGTGTTACGCTGACAACACCCTGTGCTGTGACAATCGCTGCTCCTTGTTAGAGCAGTGCAGCTCTGATAAGATGCTGTGCTATGGCAATGACTGCTCATAGTTACAACAGTGTAGCTCTGATAACATGATATGCTGTGACAATAGCTGGTCATAGTAATAGCAGCTCTGATAATATACTATGAGGTGGCAATCGGTGCCATGGTAACAGCAGCTCTGATACAATCTTACACTGCGAATCCAGATCATAGAACACCATGTTCAGCGACAAGTGCTTCTTTCGAACAGCATTCTCCTCAGGATATTCATTATTCCTACTTTTTCTGTTTGCCTGTCCATGTATACCGAGAGTGGTAGTAATATGACTCCTCAACAACCGCTGGATGGAATTGAACTAAGTTTTGTATGTGAGTTATCCATATGATTGCGGTGTGCAACATGACAGCTCCATTTGGTTCTGCTGTCAGAGTGCTGGGTTCTAGCGGTAAACACTGTTAACTGTCAACAATCTAATCAAGTTGTTGATGTCAACCTAACTATATTTACATATTCCTGATTGATGCACAAATCGCCCACCCACCGTGTCAGCAATGACTGATTATAATATTCTGCTGAATGAAAATTGGCACCAGTAACACTAAGCCATATAATTGTCAGTATGTTACTCTGACAAGCGCTAAGTAGGTCTTATAGCCAGACATTGCCCGAAGTTATTCATATTTAATTACAATAATATACTTAATCGTGCTTAAGGGAATTCTTCCAATATACATAGATCCAGTAATTGGTGTGAAGTGCTTAGGGGATTTCTCTTCAGAGCAGGTATTGAGGATATTATTATATTAAGACTCGGATTACACTTGACCACATTTTCTCTATGAGAGGATAATTGAAATTATATTAATCTGGAAGCGAAATCCAATTCTTGCTTATGAAATGAATATATTTCTTTTTCTCAGCTGCTATGTTTGATTGCACCATCAACATCGCAGGATATTTGCCAGCTGAGAATCATGGTACTTTGAGATAGATTGTTGGTAGGCTGCCTGTATTAGAAGAATCGAGCGATCGTGAATTTACTACTCGTATAATATGAGCCATGTTGTGATGGCCAATAAACTGTTTGTATTATAACCATAGTTGTGGCATTTTCAGGTATATGGCTAATAGTTGGGTTGTATTGCAGCATACAGTGGCAGCATTCTGAGGTAGACAGCCAATAGATTGTTTGTAATAGAACAGAAGAATATTGGTATATTGAGATAGATGGTAAATATCTTGCTTATATTATAACCATTGGAAAATGGTATTTATTGGCAGTCTGTATTAAAGCCCTAGGTTTAGATTTTTGAATAAATTGCCAGTATGTCGTTAGTATTGAAAGCCCAGAGGGGTGACATTTGGTGAAAGATGTTCAAGTTTCTTCTTCTATGGTTGTTTATGATCGATGGCCAGTAGCCTGATTGCATTTTTCCCACATGCCCGCAGAGTGATGATACGTTGAAATAGATAATGAATTTGGACTATATATATATATACCGTCCAGGCACAATACATCAGTTAAACCATCATGATAATTAAGCTCAGATAACTGCATTTAATCTAAGGTTTAAACTAAAACATGTTAAAGTTCTGAATACATCTAACGACCATAGCTCCGTATTGCAACTATAAAGATGGTTGTGTCAATAATAATTCTGCCAAGGTTACGACACCAATACAATCAGCTCCAATGAGATAACTCAAAAGATAATCAATACTCTCTGAGCATTCTAATTGAAAACAGGTCACATCGATCATCGGCATGTTATGCGCAAAGTCTCATGGGAATTTACAATATAATCATTGATAAAGCAATGTCCCTCATTGCATCATGGACAACATAAGAAATGTTCATATCCCGTGTTCGTCTATTGTGCTATTTATCAAATCCCAAGCCAAAGAAGCAAGTTTATAGAGAATTTTTTGTTCAGCTGCATAACGTTGACAAATATGAGCACATAGTGTGCAAATAAATCATATTGCTTTATTCGAGAAAGGTGATCAAATCTTTGAGCTAGAAATCAAGCATGTCATTAATCATAGTTTAGCCAATTACAGGCTGTCCACGTCATGTATTTTTCTTCATTTTCTTCAAAAAGCTATTCATAAGCAAACCGTTTAATACAGCGTTATGAAATACCACCCGCTTGGATATGACAAGACTGCTATTATAGAATTCTAAACGTTTTACATGCCGTAACAATGGATATGCAAACAGGCATAATATCTAGTTCTCAATATCGACTATGGTATGTACACGTACACCAGCACTTGTAGAATTAGCCATAGAGTAACACGCACATGTACAGAGTTACTTGTTTTAACCTCTCTCTCTCTCTCTCTCTCTCTCTCTCTCTCTCTCTCTCTCTCCATGCATCGGAAACGACTGACTGGCCTCTTATTTCATGCTCCTTGTCCAGTGTAGCCTGTATGAGGAAGCATAATATCACAATGTAACGATGTCATTGCTTACTTTGGTCATGGGTTATTAGGCAGGATCTATGAGGTTTGACCACATATCATTCATCAACAAGTACTATAGGTCTTGCTTAGATAGTAGTCAGGTGCTCCAGCCTTTTGAACAGGCCAGCTAGCTTTGTGATGTGGTTCAATAATCCAATGTAATGTAAAAATCTGGCATGGTATTGACCATGCAAAGGCAACACTCTTATCTTGGTTAACGCATTCAAAAGGGTTGAACTTAGGAAAATGGAAAATCGGTCAACTTCATTATATATAAATACGGGCTTTTACGACCTATTTCCTGGAAAATTACATATAACAGAAGCTATTCTCTTTGTCAGAATTAATTTCCACTTGCCATTAGTGGTTACTCCTCTAGGTACCTGAGTTGGTCCTTTAAGTGTATCAGCAATTCGTCCACCTGAATGGATATCACTTCTTCTAGACGCTGAAGGACAAGTACGTACTGACAATTCAGCAGGACATCGCATCAATAAATTGCTGGATATTGTCCCTGTCGCTAATATATTAATCCATTTATTATATACATAATATCATATTCAGGAGATTAAGTACGCTTTACATGAAATCCAGTCCCTAGTGTGTGATAGACAATAAACATTCGTGATTTTAAATCTGTTCCTCGTCATAGATTCTATGAACAGGTGATGAGAGCTTATGATCTCGATATGTTATAGCACACAGGTATTAAGGGCTGACATGAAGAATGTATTTCTTCATCAGCCAAGTAGTGTTTGATTCGGTATTATTATATTATTAATTATGCCGATGTAGTGCTCTCTCTCTCTCTCTCTCTCTCTCTCTCTCTCTCCCCTCTCTCTCTCTCTCTCTCTCTCTCTCTCTCTCTCTCTCTCTCTTTCTCTCTAGCCAAGCAGTGTTTAATTCGGTATTATTATATTATTAATTATGCCAATTCGGTATTATTATATTATTAATTATGCCGATGTAGCTCTCTCTCTCTCTCTCTCTCTCTCTCTCTCTCTCTCTCTCTCTCTCTCTCTCTCTCTCTCTCTCTCTCTCTCTCTCTCTCTCTGTCTTTCTCTCTAGCCAAGCAGTGTTTGATTCGGTATTATTATATTGTTAATTATGCCGATGTAGCGCTCTCTCTCTCTCTCTCTCTCTCTCTCTCTTTCTCTCTCTCTCTCTCTCTCTCTCTCTCTCTCTCTCTCTCTCTCTCTCTCTCTCTCTCTCTCTCTCTCTAACTCCCCTCGCCCCCTCTCCCTCTCGCTATCTCTCTCACTCTCTCTATCTCTCTCACTCTCTATCTCTCTCTCTCTCTCTCTCTCTCTCTCTCTCTCTCTCTCTCTCTCGCTCTCTCTCTCTCTCTCTCTCTCTCTCCACCCCACCACATTCTCTCTAGCTCTGCTTTAATGTATGTACTAGTGTATTGCCCCGCCCAACTTTTACCAAATAGCAACTATGCATAACCACAGGAAGAGGGTTTTGCCACAATGCACTGCATATCTCCCAATATTCCCAATGCAGAGGAATGCTTACGGGAAGCAACATTCACATTGATCGGAAGCATGTGATGTTTTATAGAAATTGATTCCGAGTCTGAAAGCTATATCATCCCATCTGTTCTGTGATTGATAGTAATCCTAATTCTTCGTTCAGCGATCAGAGACAGCTACATTTGGTGGGTACCAATTCATTCAGAGATCAGAGACAGCTATGGTGCATGGGTACCACGTCATTTAGAGATCAGAGACAGCTATACTGATTGGGTGCCACTTCAATCACTATGATACATGGGCACGAATTACACACCTGATGTACAACTATGTGAGTTAAACTCATCCCTGATTTTTACACCAGCATCAGCATTATTTCCAAAAAGACAAAACTGCATACAGTACGCTAAACAAGCTCTATGCTTAGAGTAGTTCTAGAAGGAAATGTAGCGATCGTTTAAAATTGCACATGCTATTTAGTGTCGGCCCTTATTAATTTCCTGCGATCTTTTTTGTTAATAGTGAACTTTCACTTGATTTTGGGTCACTAGATTGTGAATCCTAAAAGAAATATGATGGCAATTTTTTCTCCCCGGCATGACATTTTACCATGGAATCCGCCTGTCTATCCATTTGTATGTCTCGTTGTCAACAATATTGGCTAATTTCAACATTTGTGGATGGATTGCAAGCAAATTTGGCATTATGTTCCAGTTGTCAATCTATGAACCACTTGCAAAAATGACGATAATTCCCTTCACAATCAAGAGTTATTGCCCTTGATAAATTGTAAATGTATTAAACTCTATGGACAACTACACCTTTGCCAACAGACTTTGCTGTTAGACACTGAATTAATTTTAAAATTTAAGAAAGTGATAGCATTCGCAGGAGGTTCGATTGGCTAATATTACAGCTTTAAAGAGCTACAGGCCATTGAGTTGACATCTCAATCAGCATCCTTACGGTCTTTCACTACAGATGGGTGTAATTGTTCACCGATGTTAGCTTTGTTGCTGTAGCTATAGCTCAAGCAGCCACATACCTCTGTGCATTGAATATTGCTATTTCGATAGCTACATTTCCTGTGCATCCTCGTTTGCATCCACACTTTACCAAATTCGTTATTGTCTCTGGGCCTGGTGGATTCAAACATCTAACTGGATCAAAATGACACGTTGCTGTATCGAATGCCAAACGTAGTCAGCTGGAGATGGAATGCATGGCTGATTTTCACCCGCTTTTCTCCAAGTCATCGCTATGTAATATGCCCAACAAATAAGGAAGTTGAAAAACCTAGTAGTTGGCAGCAAATGTTCTCCTTCAGCTGCACGGTTTTAATACAAAAACAGTGAAGACCGTTTACTTTGGTATGGCTTAGACCCCTGTAGAGCAAGCATACACATCGTTCTAACTCTGAGCATATTTCTGCTGACTGATCGTTAATTGCTAGTAATGCAAATGCAGTTAAGATCCCATCATCATAAGACTTGGAAACATTGAAGCACTAGTCTTTGGTTTTGCCAGCAAATCTACCAGAAGTAACAGACCCTGTAAGTGAATGAAAGCCTAAAATCGCGGATGCATCTAATTGTCCCAACCGATGATTCTCTTCGATTTGCTCTTCCCCGTGGGCGTGTTGCAACTGGTAGTGTCGGATACATATTGCCCTTCAGAAGATATGCATCTGTGTCTGGTGAACCAATTACAACTTCTGCATATTTTGGAAATGAAAGATCGTGTTGCAATAGTAATGTGTATGCCTCTTCTTGACTGTGGGTGATTAGTATATTTGGAATTGGAATATTCCCATTGCTTTCCAATTTCAGACATCAAATCTCTTTAAGCTGTTAATTGAACTTATACTATGAGTTCGACACTTGCTAGCTAAATACTCTGTTCGCTTTTCTCTTGATATTTGAAAGAAAATCCTTCAATGGAATATTTTGGATTAATGAATTAAATCTTTTATGTGGTAATATGTTGATTTTCACCTTTGTTCGCTTTTATCTCATTTGTTCTTTGGGGGATGTGTTGATATAGCTATCAAATACCAACCTAATTCCATCGTAGGATGCTGCCATATTAGTGGGATCTTGGCTCGACGTATGGAAGAGTAATCTGCATTAGCATTTGAACTTTAACCTATTTACTCAAAAGATGGTGGTAATTAAGAGGAAATAAACAAAGACAGATTTGAGAAAATATTATTCACTCACTCTTGCCTACTTTCTGATCTCTGTTGTATAATCATAGCAGTATTGCGTAGTTGACACAATTGTTATAATTTATATAATATATGAATATAAATGATTCTGTTGAAGCAGGATTTCAAAGTTTATAACTACTAAATTCTTCAATGTACGTTATCTTACATTGAACATTCGTAAACTAATTTGAACTAAACACATCAATAATATACGACGTGAATGTAGTATAGCTGTTGTAAATGCTCAATAGAAACAGTCATTACTTTGTGGCTTGAAGACGAAAGGGTCCTGCTGACGAAGGATCACAATACGAATTCTAATATCGTATTGAAGATAACGGAAAGATGTGGGTGCACCCAGACGAACGTTTAGCACAAAAATACAAACGACCGGAATTTATCCTATGACGTAGGCGGATCTGAAATGCTGAATAGGCCTGGCCACGGTCCGCCAGCAGCGAACGATGTGATGGACTAGCGAATGGCCAAAAGCTGGTGATCTGACCCACAACCACGTTAACCAGGAGCTGGTTATCTGGTGATAGTTAATGATGACCAGGAGCTGGAGACCTGGTTACGCACGATGTTATTAAAAGCAGGATATCTGGTCATGGATGATACTACCAGAAGCTGGAGACCTGGCTACAGATAATCTTACCAGGAGCTGGAGACCTGGCTATAGCTGATATTACCAGGAGCTGGAGACCTGGCTACAGATGATACTGATGACCCAAAGTCATGCTGGGGTTCTTGACCGAAAGTTCATATTGTGCCCACAAAACAAAACGTATATTGATCGGATAAACGTGAATTAACTGTTAATGGGCCCTAAACTGCGATGGCGCCCATATCTATTTACGAATCTGTATGATGACTGCGTAATGCTGATAAATTCATTTTAATACATGAACTTCCCAATCAAAACTTCATTCTCTCAGCCACGCCGATGTATATGGCCAGCATAGAAATATATACACTTGAAACGATGGCTGTCTACATCACAACTTCGCTAAGACGCGACTTACTCTCACGAAGGCCAACCACCGAATGCTTGTCGAGGCGACAATTTTAACACACGCACACAATGTATTGTGACCCGTTTGGATCACGCGGATATACAACAACATGTTGATTTGTAACTCCTACATAACTGCTAAAATAATCCATAGAGATTCCATAGATTTTATAAATAATGAAATCTACATCGATTTTAACCTAATCATAATAACAAATACAATTATCTTAACTCTAACTGATATAGTTTTGTACAAATGTAAATCTCGATTACGAATATCCCCTACGCTTTTATAATTTATTTCATTAAATCGACCAGAAAGTGTGCAAGACTGAATAACAATCTGTCTACCTATATTGCAGCGGATTTGGAGTCCAAATATATTGCGGGTGGTATACGCTAACGTGATTGTATGGAAATGTGATTGCTATGTATGATCTTACGATCATACGATAGCTCCCATCGTCACAAGTGAAATTGGTAGCATTTTTTCTTATATGGGCTAGATTTCCTATTGTGATTTCATGGTGCTGTGTTCTTTTACCATTACTATCAATGCCATATTCGTTTTCAAACTCGCGTATTACCTTTGACAGCTCAGATGCAACAAGAAAGAACTTATCTAAGGCTTTCTCATGTTGTGTCATTCCCACAACTCCTCAAATAACCTTGAGTGTGCAATTTTCTTGTTCAATTCCGTGATCAGGACCTATAGATGTGAATCAAAGAAACCATTTCGTCAGACAGAAATTCCCCTTTATGAATTCAGAACAGATCTACGGATACTGGTTTTGCACTTCCTGCAGTGTTGGCATGTACAATAGAAGCAGGCACGCATAGTTAATGTGATCATGGGCAAGGAAATATTTGATAAGAGACTCTGTGCTCTCAAGATGTAGCGGGAAATCTCTTTGTCTGGTGCGTCTTACAAATTGAAGGATTGTCTCAAACTCTTTCATGTAGTTGAGAATGAAGAGCTAGATCCTATTGGCATTACCTGCAAATTGTTCAAGTTTATTGACAATATCTTTAGATTTTAACATAGTGATCATTTCTGTAACGACATTGCCGAGATAGTGAACTTCGCCTGTAGTATTGTTGTCATCTCTCTGATATGCCTCTGCCAGATGAAGAGATGATTCGTTCAGGAATGTACTTTCTTCAGGTTCTCTTGTCCAGAAATGCTGAAAGTAAAGACTGTGTCGAGCAATTAAAGTAACAGGGTGTGCTTCCAGTGCTCGATACATGTGTTTCCAATAGAGCATGTGTTTTACAGTTGTATGTGAATAGAGACCAGCCTCTACTGAAGCCTAATCAATTCCGCTCCCCTCCACATATTTTCCCAATTGGGCTTATAAGATTCACCTGGGCATAGGAGAAACTGCCTCATGATATCTTCTCTATCAACCCACTGCTTCAATGCTATATCGTAAACTGACGATCAAGAGTCATTACAGTGACCGAGTCGCCTCCCATTACACGAATCACAGCATCACATGCTCCCATAAGGGCTGTGTAAAGTGTACCATAGTCTGTAGGAGGGAATCTGATGAAAGCTCCTAGTAGGTTAACATTGGTCAGTAGGTTATTAGAGAAGGGGAAAGAATTGAATGTGGCCTATGTTCCCACAACGTAGCATTGTCTTCTATTGCTAAGCCATCTTCGAAGATTAAGCAGGCAATTACCCATTACTAGATCTGTCTTTTGTTAAAGAATTTTACGGGGTGAAGTGTACTCAGTTTACACACACCCATTCGCTTTTGGGCTCTGGAACTTGACGTTTTAACATCTCACAGCCACTGACATCATTTATTGGTTGCATTTTTTGCGAACGGTCAATTTCAATTGGTAACAACATATCTGCTCTGCCAAGAGATACTGACTGGTATATAAGTGCCATAGAGTGTTCATACCACAGGGGGTTGCTTCTTGAAAATCTTTGGTGTTTAATGAACACCGAACAAATATATCTTGACCCAACCATGAGGGTAGATATATTCCACCCATGTTGTCCATTTGCTTTCGAACAACATTTGCAATGCTAATTTCTATTTCTATAAAAAAATTTATAGTGAATGAAAATGACTAATTTATTGAGCCTTTCTACAAATGATTTGGATCTTGTATGTTAGTGCACATCTAGAGCTAAGCTGACACTGATTGGAGTTTCAAAGTACTGTCTAAAAGCACTATCCTCATTCTTTGTTTTATATGACACTTGCCGATCGGATGTGCATGCCGCCGCAAAGTGCTATGCCAGCAGAGATGCACTTTGATTTAGGGATTCTCCCCTCCGTGTAGTTATAACTGGATCAGTGCCGTGAATTGCATGCTTACAAAAGGTGTTGAGCAACGCTGATAGCTCATACTTGGTAAATGTTCCATAACGAAGAAGTAGCGATAGCGCTCTCCCAATAACTTTAGCTGCTTTCAACAGAACTAGTAAATCATCTGTCAAATCTTCGGCCATCAGTGAACTTGCTATCAGAGTGTCTTTATGCTTTGTCGAAAGAACCTGTTCCAGTTTTGTTTTATCTGGAGGTTTACTGAAGTGAATGTTATCTAAAATCAGTTGGTTTAAATATTTCTTGTACTTAGGATTCTCAAATAGAGGAAACCCATTTCCATCTAGTAAATGTATATATGATTGGTGAATATCTTTCTTATTTAATACTATATCTGTTCAGTCTCAATTATTTCAAGATCAGATAAGAGCTGACCAAACTTAACCTGACATTATTACGGTTGCTTTGCTTTGTCAATGTCTTGCTTAGCCTGAACTAAACCTCCTACATGATATGTCTGGCAAATAACGCACATGTGTTTTAAAGAAATGTTGTTCCCTGGTAGTCCTGTTAGCACTGGTTAAATCATAAGAAGATGACCGTCCCCGCTTCTTCTGCCCCATGCCAGTGACATTGCCTGCTGATGTTTCTTTTTCTGACATTACCTTTGCAGCCTCAACTGCTCGATTATGGGTAAGATTTTGGTAACAACGCCTATGATATGAAAGCCCTTTCTCCAGCGGCTCACCTGCGGACAGACCTCGTAGACGATTGCCAAGTGATGCAAACTCTGTTTCTCCATGTGTAACTTGTATTGCCGTAACCATGATTACTTGTTCAGCCGAAGCAAAAGATGGTTTCAATACATTTTATGTGTAGTCAGTTGCTCCACCGTTCTTCTGACAAATAAAACACAGTTGAAATCTTACAGTTAAATGTAAAGTATATATTGTTGAGCATAAGCAGTAGAAGCAGTAAATCTACGAATTATTACATCGAAAATATAGCAAGTTTATATACAGTGTCTCTGCTAGCATAGACGGCAATAATACGGCAATATTAATGCTGTAATAGGAGTTTATGAGAAGCTAATCACAATTAGTATATTCCAGTGGGCGATTAAATACTCAGAACAGCAGGTGGCTTGATTTTCTGTATTAGCTGTTCCTAGTGGAACTATTTGAAAATGTTATCCTAAACGGTTACGGGAGTTGTACTGCTGTACGAACAATCATGTCGGTTAGCTCCCGGTCTCTGGGTTACGGATCCTGAACGACGCTGACCTGTGGGAAACAAAGACCAGCTCCACAGGCTGGTGGAACTCAATTGTTCCGCTGGGGCCGTGCGACCATCGTCACTAACATTAAACACAACAGTATCAGCCCACGATTTCGTGTCACCGGTATGCCTGTCCATAGCAATTTTGAGATCTATGGACTTACAGTATTTTGGTGGTGACCGAAAATAATTAACTATAATTTACTATATCTTAAACATACTATGAAGTTTGTAAGATAACAATGAGCACACGAAAATACAAGACTCTATGACAGCCTGATGAACCTCTAAACGTAGGACCACCGGAGGTACCACACAGACTCGCAGGTCCGCAGAGGTACCCCTGTAAAGGAGGCTCCCGCATACGAGATCACAAATTAACCTAATATAAGTTATTATACCTCTAAGCTGAAAAGGAAAAGGATTAAAATTCCTATTGTGGCGAGAGGCTGTGTGCCTCGCGCGGGCATTACTTCTGATGCTGTGTTTTGGGTGAGAAGTAGTATAGGTATAGGTCAGGTTTATAGTCTGCTTCCACTTGCGTGCTCAGCCGACTTTCCAAAGTAGTAGCCTCGCACGGGCCGCCATCACTGGAACCTTGCGAGAGGCAAGTGCCTCGTGCAGGCCTCCGTCACAGGAAAATGCTGCCACCCCTACACCTCTATTATTCAACCAAAAGTGCTGGAAAGAAAAGACCATCCTCGTGAAGATATAACTAAAGTGCTGCGTGCTGTTTTACGTGAAGACGGGACAAGTGATTCCCGAAGGATTCCTAAGTCACCGTCTTATGTAGTCCCAAGAATACTGTATTAGTAGTGCCGCTTGTATTTATGCGGGTCTTCTTCTATGCCTAACCTACCAATTAGGTTTTAGAGACAAGAACTATTTTAGGCCGCAAGTGGCGGGCATCCTACCTATCTTTAGATACAGCTGTCAGTGGGCGCAGACGCCCAGCTTCCCGTAGGTTGCTTCGTAAAGCATCTACCTCCACAGACAGCATGCGTACATGTTACTTTGCAAGACATCCGAGCTCGGCAAGAATCCGGATGCCTTGCTCTGTAACCACATAAAACATCACAGGACGATGGCTACCTTTTACATAAGTAGGTTTATGCAACTAACCTATCATTGCGGTGGGGATTGGGGAGGCGAATATCCACCGCAAATGTCCTTCCCGAGAGGGCGTGGCAGATTCCAACATCTTGCCCAGATATTCTAACAGAATTCGGTGGAGATGAGCATCTCGTCCGTCACCAAATCCTAGGGCGGTACACTATTGACATAACATTAGGTTTTATTTACAAGTTGCCCAAATATGCACTGCGGTGCGGAGAAATCTCCTAAAAGATGTACAAGAAATTAATAATAATAATAATAATAATAATAATAATAATAATAATTATAATAATAATAATAATATGTTTTCGCAGTGTTTCCTACATTGGCAAAGATAACTAACTACTAAATATCAAAAGATACAAGGGAGCTGTATGTGACACCGCACCTTAGCCATCACCGCTCAGAAACCTCCAATAGTTTCCCAGGTTCGGATCAGTCCACGGTGCGGATGGGGATATCCAAACAATTAAGAAGCCACAAGCCTTAGTGGAACATGAAGAGAGACAATAACTTTTATAGATAGGAGGCCTTATAGGTAAGTTGGCCAATTTTACACAACCTTGCCAGAGTGCGGGCCTAGATTACCGCAACGACCGGAAAAGAGGCGTATGCTATATCTCTCCTAACGACGAAATTGTCTCTATCATATTAAACCTTTCTTATCGAGCTGAATAGTAAGGTTAGTCTGTAGCATGCCGGGCTAAACAGAGTTATAGCACGGACAGCGACCTTAGTGAAACATGACGGTGGCGGGAGAAAGTTATACATATATAAATGTTGCTATATAGTATTTCCTAAATGCACTGCCCTAAGTTTTCTATCATCTGTTACTATTTATGTGCTTCCATCACACGGAATGCTTATTTTATCGCCCGATGGTAATTTTCAATAAGCCCGGTGGTAATTTCTCAAAATAATATGCTTTGCCTCAACGTGAAAATAAGCAGGCCCGTCGATTCCCCAACTGGCAGCCCTCCCCACTCCCACCCTCCCCCACCCCTACACCTCCCGCCCCACCCTACACTCCAACCATTGCTACGGTCATGTAATATCGATTATTTTTCTTCGCATATTCAACTGTAATCTTACTAGTGACACAGGCCTATGCATGTTAGGTAAAACCAGAAGGAGTTCTGATAAAATCTACAAACAGTTGGTCTCGAAAATTATGAGTATATACTAAGCTTTAAAAACGCACACACTTGTACATTAAATTATCTTGTCATTTACAGGCTAATTTTGTTCACGCGCATTTCTATCAAGCCAAAATCGCCATTGAAGCACTCGTGTAAATATAAAACCGAGAAAAATCTGCCGCATTGGTTTTTCGTAGCTGTTGCCGTTTGTGCGTGATTCTAACTACACACCCACCCTCTAGGCCCAAACCATGTTGCCGACATAGCCGCAGCAAAAATGTTAGAATTAAAGAAAATGCATTGAGATCTCATACAATTTTTGTAGATCTAGATCTAGCTGACCTACGCGTGTCTGTTTTATGTATGCACATGTATTTAATTCAGCAACAAAAAAGCTGTCATTCCGCTATGTAGGCTATATTATGTATGTTAAGTAAGAGCGTACATTAGACTCTATGGTCGGTTATTTAAAATCAATCAACATATAACTTTCTATTATTTTTATTGGCATAAGACCTGCAAAAGCTATTTTTATCTTTGCCTGATCGGGAAAATGCAACCAAACTGTACTTATTTCCTGCTGAATTTGAACGAAGCTGCATGTATTCAACGTTACGGTATAATAGCTTGTTCCACTATTACGTCATTATTGACGCTGAAGAGCTAAAAAATCAAGGGAGGTAAGTCATCATGTAATTTCGTGTATTCGATCATACGCCGACTTCGCGGCTTAATATTAGCTATTTGGTGAATGTTAGACAAATACAGCTGGTTTGTTATTAATTACTATACAATAATGCCTTAAATACTTGCAACATTGTACATAAAAGGGATTTATCAAAATATGACCTTTAAGTCAGTGTTATACTTGCTTTGTTGTTGAAACAATTTGCAGTCTTTATCTTACTAGATGCCAAAACTCTTATATGTCTGGACTCTGCTAATCAACGCTCTTCTGTTTCCAGATAATCACCCATTCAGCTACCAAACCATTCTGGATAAAGTTATCATTGTTCATGCATAACCGACGGCTATATTTGAGTTGTAATAAGTGTGTACATATTCCACTCGCTACCTGATGAAGCACGTTTATGTGCGAAAGCTTGTGAAAATAAATAAATTTGGCCTCCAAAAGGTACCACCTCTAATATTGGTTATCTTATTAACACTAACATGGCTTCTTTCTCCAGTTCATCAATATAAGTATACTTATCTATTCTATTTTCTCCTTATCCTGACAGGTGTATTTTTACTCTGCTTTATCCTTCTCTCTTGACATACACGTCTTCAGTTTTCCTCACTTCTTCATCATATTGCATATGACTAGCCGTCTTAGCCAACGTGTACATTGCGTTCTAATATCCAGAAGTTGCGAGTAGAAAACGTCAACTTAATGTCATCTAATATTGTAAACCTTTGATGGTCTAATCTTCTACTGGAAATGATTTCTGCTCCTTCTCTGTTCTTGTCTTTTTATTATCTGTCTTCGTCTTCTCTCGCTTTCCCTTCGTCATTGTCTTCTATTTTTTATTATTATAGTGCCCCTTTGTTATACAGGAACCTTCCGCGTATTATCAAAGCTATAGCTTGATGCTGGCCCTCAATTGATGACTGCTAATATGCTGTTGTGATCGACTAATTCAGTGTTAATTGATGGAAAAGACATTCAGTCATTTCCACGTGAATGAAATGAGAGAATTTAGCTATAATGTTTCATTGCAATTACATCCGACAACAGAAATGTAGAGCGCATAATGTACACCGTGTAATGGAAGCAATTCATCACAGCTAAATATATGTCATACAATCTGCGCATGTTAATTCAGCAGCAATGGGCCTTGATGTAAGAAAGCACTGTGTAGGTGTTGATAAGGTATTTCATATAGGAATTGTTGTCTGCTGTTTTGTATTTTTTTTTCAATTTTCGCACTCTTCACTACACGATCTAGTGAAATTGTTACTTGGCACAATCACCAATTTGTGGACACAAGAAATACACTTATAACCAATCTCTGGACGTAAGCCTGGATCGATGTATGCATTAGTCTTTTTATCTTATATCATCATGATGATCATAGTAATAATTATTATCATCGTCACCGCCATCGTCGTTGCCGTCATGATCATCGTTGTTATCAGCATCGCCATTGCTGTAATAGGTGTCGTAGCTGTGGTCGTGGCCATTGTCGTCTTCTTCATCTGCATCATCATCATCATCATCATCATCATCGGCATTATATCACAATGCATGCATATGATATAATCACATAACACTTCTGGCAAGACAATAATGTTTCAGCATTCAAAACAGCTACTGTTCACAGTAAAATTGATTGGGTCCAAGCAGTTTGAAGACCTGCCATATAACATAGTTCTGACCTTAATACCATTTAGTGGAGGAGGATTCTAAATGTGTTTCTCACTAGACGTATTCTGATATATTACATTTATGATCACTAATACTTAGTGACTAGAACAGTAGCTGGGTATATATTACCTCGAGAGGAATGACACGGAAATCGCACTACGATGTCTTCTCGTGCCACATCATGCCACTCTATCCTGTCAGGAATGACACGGAAATCGCACTACGATGTCTTCTCTTGCCACATCATGCCACTCTATCCTGTCAGGAATGACACTGAAATCGCACTACGATGTCTTCTCTTGCCACATCATGCCACTCTATCCTGTCAGGAATGACACTGAAATCGCACTACGATGTCTTCTCTTGCCACATCATGCCACTCTATCCTGTCAGGAATGACACGGAAATCGCACTACGATGTCTTCTCGTGCCACATCATGCCACTCTATCCTGTCAGGAATGACATTGAAATCGCACTACGATGTCTTCTCGTGCCACATCATGCCACTCTATCCTGTCAGGAATGACATTGAAATCGCACTACGATGTCTTCTCGTGCCACATCATGCCACTCTATCCTGTCAGGAATGACACTGAAATCGCACTACGATGTCTTCTCTTGCCACATCATGCCACTCTATCCTGTCAGGAATGACACTGAAATCGCACTACGATGTCTTCTCGTGCCACATCATGCCACTCTATCCTGTCAGGAACATCCCTGGAATAACATTCTAATGTCATCTCCTTTTAGACGAGGACATTCCATCATGGCAAGTATCGCATTCTAATACCATCTCCGGTTAGACCATGGCATTCTATCTTACCAAGAAACACACCTCAATACCATCTCATATCAGGCCATAGCATTCTATCCTGACAAGAATCACATTCGAATGCCATCTCCTGTCAGACCATGGCATTCAATCATAACAAGAATCACACTCAAATACCATCTCCATTCAGACCATGACATTCTATCCTAACACGAATCACACGCCAATACCATCTTCTGTCAGACCATGACATTCTATCATAACAAGAATCACACTTCAATACCATCTCCTGTCAGAACATCACATTCTATCTGACAAGAATCACACTGTGATACCTTCTCATTACATTCTCACTATGTATGCACAGTCACGGGAAAAAAAATAATTGACAGCGTGTCAGATCAAAGCTATCATAAATCTATTAATACCCGCTATTATACGGATTGGTAGTACAACCTAATATCATTATATCTTTTTGCGCCTCACTCATCCTTCTCACAATTTTGCTAAGCAGAGATTATCTCTCTGTTTGAGACAATGTGAGGATTCTTTGAGACATACATTTGGAATGTGGTCATGGATTATCAATATTGTCTGTCATCTGTGAATATTCTCTTATTGCATCAATGAATGGTCAAAGGAAACACTTTTGTATAGATTTTTAAGTCAATTAAGAACTGCAAAGATATCCTTCATTCTCCATAACATAGCGTTTTCTCGATTTAATATGCATGGGATTACGCCGAACTGACCTCTATCATACTGTGTGTTAGGAAGTAAACCAATAGGCTTTATCTAGAGATCGCAATCCCACAGGATGAGCAGACGATCAGCATTGGTGTATTAAAATCATGCCGCATTGCATTCCCAGCACACAGTTGAGAGCTAATGCTTCTCCAATAATCTATGCAATTAGTATTTAGGAGCGATTAGAAAGCCTTTATTTTTCCCATCAAGTTTTCTCAGATTTGTCCATTATATGTCGACGATAGTACTTGAACAGGAGTATTAGTTGTGCAGTTCGTTAAGTTTATTATCATTTCATATGTCTCACAGGTATACGTGATGTAATGTGGTTGCTGTGATGAGTGTGAAGGTGGGTGATGGTGTTTGTGAGGTAGTGTAGAAGATGTATTATATTATGTTTGATCAATGTTCTTACCCATGGAGATGAGGATATCAAGGATACAATTAGCTACGCCACTATCGATATCATCTGTCTATATGTACAGGAGCATTGCGTTCAAGAATAGCTTTTCCCGTCATTTCATGGCACTGCTGCTGTAATCACTGTGCGACAATTATGAAGTGACTGTGAGAACAGAGTCTGGAGATACTGATTGGTTTCCCATTGAGAAAGAGATCAGACAAGATGGCATCCCATTAGCGGCACTATTTAACTCATATGTTGGCGAAGCAATATGACTAGTTATAGAGGGCTTTGACGGTGGACTTCAGGTTTGTGGCATCATGCTGAACTATCTGAGGCATGCTCATGATAGTCCACTCTCCTCACTACCAATCAGCAGCAATGTGAGCAAGTGCTAGAAAGCGATTGACAGGAAAGTGATAAATGTGGCCTGTGATTGAATACGAGCAAGAGAAAAACCACGATCATTCACTGGGACCAGCGTGGTGTCACATGTGTATATAATATCCATATCAAGATCAATAAACGTTTAATTCGTTTAGCTCATATATTATGGTGGCTTTGCAACAACTAACGCAACTATGAGTAAAAGATTTGGAAGTACGATGACGTCCCTTGCCATACCTAGATTCAGAGGTAGATCCTCTGGCGTTTTCTGTCGCACTGTATTGTGATAAAGGATGGTTTCTATCTTAGAAAACCCGGATAAGATAGAGGCATTCGAGGTGTTATGCTGGCTTAAAATGCTACGTATCTCTTAAACGGAAAGCAAATCAAACACATATGTAGTCACGCATGCAAAGGAACCACAGGATCTGCTCAATAAAATCAAACAAGGAAAACTGCATTAATTTGAAAACATTTGCAGGTCGGTCAGAAACAGCACAGAGAACAGTTTATTGTTTGGTATGACACCCATACACAGGTGACGTGATGACATCAGCCGATGGACCACTAGCAAATAATTTTTCCAGAGTTTGTTCGTCAATACTGGTGGAGGCATTCCACAGAACTCACCAATGGCCATCGCATGACCTGACAGACTAGAAGCGAGAAATGTACCAGGCATATGTAATACATATCGCCTATTGAATATATGAATACAGGCAACATCTATGAATGGCTCACGTTATTCTGAATCAGGGCAATGTCTATTAAGAGTGGATGTGATGTGGTGTTCCATGCAAAGTATGGTGATACCTTACTTTATATTAAATGACCGGATGTGATTAGTGACCGTCTTATGATGGACCACTCAGTTTCCGTTATACACAGGTTTAAATGTACGTCATCAGATGTCAAACACGCGAGCAAAAACAGGTTAGCCAGAAAGTGCACACTTTGTCAGTGTATGGTGTGTAATGTGACAACAATCAATTTCAGCAACATTTATGTCAATGTAAACAAAACAGAAAATTGATTTCAGCTTTTACAGTGTAGAACTGCTGGAAGACACTTTCCTGATTTTATTTACATAAATGGCTCCATACCCCTTACATGGTTTACTTTGATGTTTGTTTCATTTGGAAGTATGTGATCGTGAGTGTTGAAAGTTACGAGTTTGATCATATAATTAGCAAGTGGGAAAGTAGAATGCTCATTGTACAGCGTCTTACTTTAATCTAGGAATATGTTTTAATTGATTAAAAATACATGTACATCAAAATGGGAATAAATGTCACCATCTGGGTTAAGTACATGCTAACAGTATAATGATTATGATAACATGCTAACAGTATAATGATTATGATATCGCATTCGGTTGATTGTCCATGGATTCTAGTATTTTATTTTTTACCCTTTCAATTGTTGACAGACACCCAAAAGACCTTTCTCTATGGTCAATTGCTTAGCGTGGTCCGTAAGGATAGCATTGAAGTTACTAAGTCAGATATACCCATATCAGAGTATGATCAGTGTGGTGAGATGGTGATGCTCGGCCATGCATAATATAATGCAATAGAAATACAAGCCAAAACGTCAAGGTCAAAGGAACGTGACGCATTTGAAGAGATTTTTATTTTATGGAAATTTCATAATGGAACATTGCCTCTGTTGGATGTGGATTAGAGATGGTTCAGGCTAGAGAAGTGTTTTTGTTTATATTGGGTTAGGCTTACAGAAGTACTGGGTTTATAGCAGGTTCAGTTTGGAAAAGTTCTTGGTTTATAGTGGGTTCAGTTTACAGAAGTACTTGATTTATAGCGAGTTCGGTTTAGAGAAGTACTTGGATTACTGCGGTATTGCAGCATTGGGATGGTGAAAGGGCTTGTGGGCTATGATGCTTGGCGCATTCATCCCTGTCAATACCAAAATACCATAATACTGCGACTATGTGTATAACTTAGTTTATACCGGGTCCCGTTTAGAGAAGTCGTGGTGTATAGCAGGTTCAGATTTGAGAAGTATTTGGTCTATAGCAGGCTCGATGTAGAGAAGTACTTGGTTTATAGCAACTTCCATTAGAGAAGTACTTGGCTTATAGCGGGGTTGGTTTAAAGAAGTCTCGGTTTATAGCAGGTTCCGTTTAGAGTAGGACTCGGTTTATAGCGGGTTCAGTTTAGAAAGGTTCTTGGTTTATAGCTGGTTTGGTTTAGATAGGTACTTGGTTTATAGCAGGTTCAGTTCATAGAAGAACCGCTACTTGATTTATAGCGAGTTCGGTTTAGAGAAGTACTTGGATTACAGCGGTATTGCAGCATTGATGTGGTAGAAGGGTTTGTGGGCTATGATGCTTGGCGCTTTCATCCCTGTCAATACCAAAATAACATACTGCTGCGACTACTTGTATAACCTTCCCGTTTAGAGTCTTGGTGCTCTATAGTGGGTTAAGTTTATAGAAGTAGAGAAGATTTTTAGTCTTTAAGAAGAATCAATATAAATAGGTATCTATGTCTATAGAAGATTCAGTTTTGAGAGATTTTACTGTGCACACATATTGGAACAGAAATCTCCTTGAATAAACATATGCATAGAACTCAGTGTCTGCAAGCACAGACTGGTATATTATGAAATGCTACAAATTGTTAATGGGTAATGGTGTGGCCTCAAAGGAAACATTTTGAAATCTAAAATAGTCATTAAAGATCTTCTTGTCAATTTCGTATTCTATCCGGCCTCTAAATTTATATAATGAATCGGAGAATTAAATCATTTCCAGTTGGACAAATTCTTATCACGTCGACGGCTGATATTTCTTGCTCGTTTGGACATTTAATTTATGTTCTTATTTGCATTTTGCTTTTTCCAGATAACGGATGATTTAGGACTCTTTGATGTCCCATGGTGAAGATTATTGTGCTCTCTAAAATACTCCAATAAGACACATGGTGCATAACGTTGATGACAACTTGACTGAAAAATGGTACCAGCTGAAGCAGTTTTGAAATTCATTCGATCGACGTGTGTGTATTTAACTCAACAATGCTTCATTCGTTTCTTTGGGAATCTAAAATGAACATTTTTAATCAGAGATATATTAGGAGCAAACTAGTTAATAATTACCACCATGCGCTTAATAGGAGCACACTAATGGCCAGCGAATCTCACCTTTCTAAAGCAAACAAAGATGCCATTCATTAAAATACTCCATGGCTTACTCACCAAGTTTGGGTGACTGATAATTTCGTGTTCAGCGATGCCTGATACTTTGGGCTATGAACTAATAACTAAAGATGCTGTTTAAGTTTCACTACATAGCAGTCCCATATGCTGACCATCACTTAGACACAACATTGACCTCCAGTCTGATGACCGTAGCCACCCATATATCATTATAGAGACGGAGGTCTATGGCAACATCTATTCATAGCTACCCGTAGTTCATCTATTTCAAAATACCAATCACTATGTTTATCTATCTGTATCAGAAATGTAAGCGTGTAAATGACCAGAGAGCTGTATTAAAGAATTGTAAGTGTGAAAGACCAGTGCATTGTATTCAATAAATGCAAGTGTGTGAATGAGCACATGATTGTAGGAACTGTGTGAGTGGCCAAAGCATTGCGGTAGGTAGTGCGTGAATGTGTGAGTGGTCAAAGCATTGCCTTAAGCTAATGTAAGTGTCTGAATGACCATAGTATTGTATTAAATAAGTGTAAGTGGGACAATGTTCACATGGATCAATTAAACACATAGATAATAGTGAATGTTCAGATGGTTGTATTACACACATGTAAGTGTGTCAATGTTTCGATGATTGTATTAAACACATGTAAGTGTGTCAATCTTTAGATGATTGTATTAAACAAATGTAAGTGTGTCAATGTTTAGATGATTGTATTAAACACATGTAAGTTTGTCAATGTTTAGATGATTGTATTAACCACATGTAAGTGTGTCAATGTTTAGATGATTGTATTAAACACATGTAAATGTGTCAATGTTTAGATGGTTGTATTAAACACATGTAAGTGTGTCAATTTTTAGATGATTGTATTAAACAAATGTAAGTGTGTCAATGTTTAGATGATTGTATTAAACAAATGCAAGAGGGTCAGAACTTGTAGAAATCGCACAGAATCATTGAATGTTTATATTGTAACCCGTATATGTAACCACTACAGTACACAATCTATGGAGAGTGCATAGTAATAGCTTATACATGTTTTATATACTAGAGACCAGCTTGAGACATTAGCACATAAAGATGGGCAGCTGTGTGATAAATTCTACCATGTAAATTCTAAGACATGTGAAACATGTCACAGACTCTAGCTGGTTGCAATTGGTAGCTGAACTGACTTATATGTGATGCTAAGAAAGGAAGTTCTGCTAGATATTAACTCGTCCAGGCACGCGACACTGTCACAGTGTGTCAGACACTTGAACGAAGACAGGTTCCTGGATAACCGGCAGCAACTCTGGGAAAATAGAGATAGAGAGAGTTGCTCAAGGACCAGGTGCATCAGATGCCTATAGTAAGGACATGTTATATAGAGGAAACGCGTTGCTGTGCTCTGGCGAGTGTGTACCTAAGCTACATACGACGAGGAGGGTTTTGTTAGTAGGATGGGTATAAGCGTGGCCCATGCAGTAATGTTGTGGAATGCATTGTGCAATATATTAACGAGCACTATATAAACCATGCCATTGATTTATCTTCGTACATTAATTCAATAAGAATTTGCCTCCCCGCTCTAACACTTGGTCAACTTGCCCATTAGTCTTCATCAACTATGTAATATCAACACACTAATTTACCTTAAATACTATTAGAACACTTATGTTCCTAAAGTAATGGATGGACTATATTGTGCCTTACACCTTTACCTGAAATAATTATTTCTTATGCTCTCAACTTGAAGTAAAATTTGCTCAATTGTATCCATTGTATTGTATTTTTCCCATGAATATGACTTTCGTTTCTCTCTTGCTTGTAGATTCATTTCAATTACTTCTTGGCGGTGTTCTTCTTTGGCTTCTTGATGATCTACGGCCATCACCCTATTGATGCCTCGCCGTCCTCATGCTCGTGTCGTTATTCAGCAATGAGTGTACATTATGCTCAACGATGGTTCGTACAGTTGATTCGGGAAATTAAGAGGAACTGCATGGATCAAAGATTGATATGGAGCACACCACTCAATATACACTGACACGTGCAGGATAGGAGCAGATTAATGGCCAGCAAACTCTATTCATCTAAAAACATACATAGATTCCATTTATCAAATACTCCACGAGGTCTGCATGGCTGAAGCATGGTTGCATATCCTCATGAAAGGCTCATTCTACCTTTATAAAGAGTATCCGATTTGTCAAATAAATCTACATTATTCACGAATGTGCATATTTAAGTAGAATTTGGTCTTACTTTCGCTGCAAGATTCTTCAAATTACACCTATTTATTTTCAGATTAAATTTGTAACTTTCAACGGCGACATGTTCCCAGATCTTACATCACCAGTAGCAAATAGTTTCAGTGTTGCCATAATAACATTTCCCGGTCTGATAAATAATATCTTTGTTAAATATATCGATTCCTCCAGTTTATAATGTAAGTGGCATGTGATCCAAACAAAAATGTCTGACCAGGGTGTAGAATTTACTTTTAATAATTATCATAATTCATACCATGTTATTACATATGTGTGTATGGATTTTAGTAGAACAAGTTTAGCTTCCGATTTCTGAAGTAATAAAATGATATCTGTTTGTTTAC
Organism: Chaetoderma sp. LZ-2023a; assembly: GCA_034401795.1. Taxonomy (NCBI): domain Eukaryota; kingdom Metazoa; phylum Mollusca; class Caudofoveata; order Chaetodermatida; family Chaetodermatidae; genus Chaetoderma; species Chaetoderma sp. LZ-2023a. The sequence continues at coordinate 9,874,619 of CM067360.1, read as the reverse complement.
ATCCTGAAATGTGTGTTATGGTTTAATCCTACCCCGTCCATGGTGCACACCAGATTAGACTGCGTAATCGCAGGTACGGACATGCGATGGACTAGATAGTTAAGGACATTTGAAGATTGTATTGAAGGCAGAGGCATCGGTGACCCTGAAGTAGATAAACATAAGCATTCGTTAATGCTACATTGACTCAGGTCACATCTCGGTGAGATCAAGTCTCAGTGTTAGTGTTTGCGTTAGTGTTAGTGTTATTCTCAGTGTTAGTATTAGTAGAACATTAAGACTGAGTTACCATCAAGATTTCCACCATATTCAGTGTTAATGCTGAGTTAGCACTCGGTCTTACTACCAAACACTGTGTTAGTGTTAGTGTTAGTGTTAATATCAACCCCTGCTTTTGCCTTTATTTTCACATTGGTCAATACCGAATAAAAGGAGAATAAATATTCATATCAACATAAAATAAATTAATTTAGTGGAAACCAAAGAACTATCAGCATGCGTTTTCACTGGCAGATGAAGACGTAGCCTTTTATAGCTATACATAGTTTGGTGTCAAAACTAGCCTCTAGACGTTAGCGCCGTGTTGAGGTCAAGAATAGGTGTTAGTGTACAAAGCAGAATTTCATCGTGATCCTTTTACATGCAATACAATTTAAACGATTTTCAAATGTGTTCTGCTTGAATGGATGAGTCAGAATGCTCGTTTAAGACCAGTCGTGTTTGGGGAATAGCACAATTGGCGTGTGAGCAGGGAACCTGATTCTATTAGCGTTCTATTTCTAACAAGTGGTAATTTTTGCGTTCTCCCGTACTCGTTGATATCTCATCATAGTCACACAAGATTTGAAGATGTTATCAAAATGCAGCATAAATAAGTAATTATTTTACCTGCCTTGTTAGCCTATTTGGCGTATGAAAATTAGTTTTCACTAGATTTCTTTCTAGGTTACTTGTACATAACACGCTCATAGCTGTTAAAGAAATGATACAAACTAATCCAATGAGATCTGCCATTAATATAGATTACTGTGACACGTGTCATGTTGATTTCCTCACCATAAAAATAAGTGCAGATCTGAGTTTTCTCACTCCCTTGTCCAATCTAACCACAGCCATAGTTTCTACAGAGCGCAACATCAAAAATTGTGTTAACGTTTTATGGTTTGCAAAACAATCCTTATTTTCATTTAAATACCAGATTTATTTGCTTTCAAATCAGTGATACAGGACTTCATTTTGAAAATGTTGTTGCTGCTGTTTGTACCATTACATGTGTTGACAAACTCTCACGTTGTCATAACCAGCGATGTTATATCACCATCTTATCGTTATATAAATAACAGGCTTGCATCCCTGTTAGAAAGTGGCATTTTAGTAGATTCACACGAAAACTCTCAGCAAATCGATACTGTAATTACATGTGTTAAATTTATTTGTGGAGCGAGCATTACATTCATCCTGTCCCATAGTGTGTCCCCATTGCACTACATAGGTTTTGGACCACACACACCCTTGTAAAAATATTTTCCTATACCCATGTAATGCATGTATTATTTAACTGAATGTCTTTTCTTGACAAAGACTTTATATTGAATGGGGGATGCTACGCATACCATGTTAGAAGCATGAGCACGGACTACGAAGGTGTTTTAGGCCTACCAGTTCAACGTTAATAGAATCGATTCATGAATTACCTGGCATCGGATGATTACCAATGATAGTGTCTGTAAGATCAATTCAATTTTGACAAGACATATTAAATACAATATCAAGGACCAGTTATCGTCACATGTCTCTGGACGGATTCTTTAAGAAATCAAAGGATCTGGACACATTTTGCCGATATTCAATCCTCTTCGAGCTCTTATCATACGGGGTGGACATTCCAAATTTAAACTGAATCCATGCAGGATACCCTCAAGTTATCGAATGGAAACCAAATAGTGTACGATTTTTCATCAGCGTGGATAACTCGGGTGCGTCTAGACACATTTTGGCAATATGCAATCTCTACCAACGTTTTGTCATAACGAGTTGACATTCCAAATATGTAATTCGTAATGCACTTAAGATGCAGGCGACTAATGCTTATTGTGTCTTGTGTCAAACAAATGTATTAAAAAATGCTTTTGCTCATTTGTGAAGGAACTCAAAATATTGTCAACAGCGGTATTGCCCATGTTTCTAATATGAATGAACGAGATTTTGCAATATGCTCAAAGAATTCGTGAGAAAAGACTGACACTGAATAGGGAAAATGTAAATTTACGATGTCGCAACGGGGTTTCTTGTACACATATTATTAGATCGTTGTATCATCTGATACTAAATGGTAGACTGTAAATAATGCTCACGAAGCTGAACATTCAGCTATGGTGCACAGATTTCTTGGACTCGTAAATTCCAGTGCACACTGTATACCACATCTTTCTACAATTTCTGAACAATTGCATATGTTTACCCAGAAAGACGACTGCTTGGTATAGGAACTGGATCAACAGAAATCACTTGACGAATTAAAGAGCATACCCCCGAATGCCAAAATGTTCGGATATTATACCAAATAATGTGGGAATTATACCCATATTTCAGATGCTAAATCAATAAAGTTGCATGCAATCCTGAGAGAGGATGCGAATCATGAAAACAGGTGGGTTTTGTCTGGGCATGTAAAGCTTTTTATAAGTAACCGAGTCCATTTTGGTCACTGCCTACAAACCACTAAATGGGTGCTTTGGCCGGGGGAGAGGGGGAAACACCATGCGTGTGCCAAAGCCTAGGAGTGCTATGGGGGATACACTACGGAAGAAGAAAAATCAGGGGGTTTCGGCTGACTTGCCTCACCCCAATCCACCCCTGTTCCTATACATATGTAGGCGAGTTTTTCCGAGGCCAAAGCCCATCTTTCGTCAAAGTCATCTTAACTGAGCAACCTCAACTATACTGAAGGACATAATGCACATCTCAGTAAAGAATCAAGTTTGTGAGCCTTGACTGCTAAAACAATTCAGTTTGAATTGGGAAATGATGCTAAATCAAATGAGGTCAAAAGTTTTGTCCAAACAGGAAATTGGTATCATTCCCAATACTAGCAATATCGTTCAATGATAAATAAACTCAGTATAATTGATGCAATGCTTCTTAGAGTCATTATACTCGGCATACCAGAGAATGGATGAGCACATTTTGTATTTGAATCATGATGGTCTGAATTGTAAGCATGAATCAACAATTAGGAGGTATTGTTTAGTGGCTTGAAATAGGCCGAGATGCAGACAAATTATTCACAACTTATTATGCTTGCCAGTTAGTTGGTCCGTCATCCCGTACTGGACCAATGCAAAGAACTACCTTACCAAATGGTCCCTGGTAAGATCCTGCAAGTATTCAGCTAGGACCACTTGCTTCTGCTCATTACTTATGTGTGACCACTGACATGAAGTTGGCTGTGTCTATCACATCAAATAATGGTCTACAATGCGTAAATAACAATAGTAAAAAATGTCAACAAACATGATATTAAACAGGATATATAGCGCATTTATCTCGCAACGCCACTAGTGGTAAATCGTTCCATCAATACATATCCCAGAACGAGGCGATGCCTGTGGATGAACTATAGTATCAGCATATGACGTGCAATTAGACATAAAATTAAAATAGGACACATTTCATAATCTATCAGCTCAGGTGACATTGACGTTCCTGAAACCATCAGGAGAACTGGATTTTTGCCACATTGACGTTCCTGAAACCATTATGATAACTAGATGTTGCCACATTGACGTTCCTGAAACCACAGGCGATTGCTGATTGCCATAAGCTCCGTGTGCCCATTTCCGTGACATTTATGTGACATTTCTGTGGCACTACTCAATTTATTTAACCTCTATCGTTGAACGTATCATGTTTAAATAGGTTTGATTTTATTTACAAATGTATTGTCTCCACAGAATATATCAATATTTTTTCTTCGACGATTTTCTCGCGCTCTTTCAAACCAAAACATGAGAAGATCGTTTACTTGATCGCTTAATCGAAATGGACGTACAGTGATTTGAATTGAGCATAGTGTGTACACCAACCAGCTCTCAATCGTAAACATAGCCCTGTGATTAAGTAGGAAAATGATTGCCATTTCAGGCAGGCACAATTAGCAATTCATGAGAATCTCAGCTTCCTTTACTCACCTGAAAAGCGGATACGTACTTGGGCACTTTTACAGCAGATAGTACACCGGTGGAATTATAAAATTAAATGACTCAATAATGAATTCTAACGTGAGAAAGCTAATCGTATCAATGTGCGTGGCCATAGTTTAAATGGCATGCAATACCAGTGTGCGTGTGTTAAGAAAGAAGTTAATATTAATGCATGTGTTCTATGGTTAAGGAGTAAAGGCGAATTGTGTTAGGATGCTCTAGAACCACACAAGTGTGGAAACATGTAGAGTGGTCACAGTAGTACATGCATATGCCTAGCTTGATTAATGTGTATCATATCTCAGATCTAGATGCACCTCAGTCCTTATCAGTGAAGTCTGATAAAGCTCACCTGTGTGCGACGATTTGTTATAATTCAATAATATTAGTCAATGGATGCATCACATTCGAATAGCATTATCATAATTTCAAAGCAATGATCTGTTTCTAATTGTATAACACCCGAAACATGACTACGCAGAAGTAATGAGGACGAGGAATAGACGTCATTAATAAGGCATATATGCATTCAACCTGCATGTGCCTTCGCGTGTGCATGTGTGCTTACCTGCCTAGCTGCCTGCCGGGTGCACACGTGCGTGCATGCAAGCCCTATGAGTACGCGTATGTGTGTGCGTGCGTGCGTGCGTGCATGCATGTCTGTGTGTGTGCGTGCGTGTGTGCGCGTGCATGAGTGTGCGTGTTCGGTGTTGTGCATGCGTGTGTGTGTGTGTGTGTGTGTGTGTGTGTGTGTGTGTGTGTGTGTGTGTGTATGTGTGTGCGTGCGCGCGCATGCGCGCGTACGTGCGTGTTCACGCGTGTATGCATATGTGATACTATTACAAAACGCCGCATTTATAAGACGCAAATTGCTTTTGTCAAGAAAACAATTATATCCTTATTATTCAAGCTGAATACAGTTGAACTTTTATAATCTTGACAAGGAATCTAGGGGACTCTTTAGCCCCAATCGATTTGTGAGCGTCTATGCTACACTTGATTGACATCTTCCTCATGTGAATGCTTGCTCTGTTCCACATTATCTCTATATCCGTGGGTGGCTTCATTCAGAAATCTGCCTTCTATTTATAGAAATTTGATCAGATTGTTAATGCTACTCACACGCAATTCAATATTACTGGGGATTTCGATGTCATAAAATATAACTGGATCAAATTGGCATTAGAAGACATGGAAGATAAATTAACTCCATGTATATACGTGTGAATTCTTAATCAGGCGGGGTTTGATTTCTAATTGTGGGCTTTGGTGGAACACGATGTGAAACCTATCAAATCAAACATAGCAAAGCAGTATGTGTTTGTCAAATGTATGTAGCTACATGCGAGATTAAACATTTTTTAGTATTATTTTTCTGTCCTTTATGATGTTCTTTGCTTACATAAATTAGAATGTCTAATGGTTTAATATGAGATGATGACAGTGCCATGCTGAACTAGTGGGAATGAACTCCAGTTGTTGATAGCTCACTTACTCAGAGAGTAACTATATGTCTTTTTCCATCAATGGTAAATAGCTGAAAACATTGGAAGATACGATATGTCCTCCACATGTGCAGGAGTTAGAGGTTGCTCAACACTGTCCTACTTGATTCAATATCATAATAATATTGTGTGAAGACATAGGCCTGCAGCTGAGCTGAAATGGAAACCTGTGACCATAAAATCAATCAACTAATGCGAAGGATTCTTAGGATCCGTATTGATTCATGGAATGGTATCTCTATGGATGTGCCAGGAATATCCTTAAAGTTTGGTCTGGCGTCTGAAATGTGGCGCGAAAATACAGCTTCGCTGCTTACAATCTGGATATAATTATGTCGAGACAAATAATGCCTGGTGTAATATTTCGGTGTGATATTTCGATGTATTATTTCAGTGTATTTTTTCGGTGTATTATTTTGCTGTATTATTTAGCGAGGTTAATACGTGTCTGGCCTGGTGGATAAATTGGCAGGAGACATGCGCGAGAACGAGTATATGGCATTACACATTTATTTGATGCCGGAAATGACGAATTCTGAGAGTGTTTGTCAGCCATAGCACGTCATCATATTACTGGGCAGGACCTCTGGCTGCATCTCGTTGCTAATGTCCTGTAATATTACTAACTCCCTAGTCGATAAGGCCGTTATAGCCAATATGAAGCCGTTGTTACACATTTGTCACCAGAAAATCCAGACAAAGAACACATGATTTTCCAAAATGTTAACATTTGTCCAATTGTTGCATTTGTTGACTCTATTATACATGAATCTTGACACTATTTGGAGATTTTGTACACAGATGACGGATAACGCATAAAAGATGCGAAATTTCTACTCCTTGCAGAAACCCGTCACTCATCATCAACATATAGTTAAGTAACCGAGAGACAGGGATATAGTTACGGTGAACATAGCCCCACCCCACCCACCAACCACCACCCCACCCCTCTATCTTCTATATGCTAGTGTTCTGCTATGGCATTGTCAATTATATACAGCCTGTCTGTTCATCAATCGATATGGTGCACAAAGTCATCTAGATTCCTGGTCAAGATTTAAAATGCCAGCCGATTCCGTGACTCCCATGTGCATAAATATGACAAGTTAATCTTTTTCATGAAAAGCAATTTGTCACACATAGCTGCTCGATTTAGTTCTGTAGAACCTAGCATCCCATTCTTGCTAATATGAAGTTGTGGATTTCTGACACAAATGATGCGCACCCACCATTGCACGAACACACGTACAGAGAGATATGATCTCTGCATATCCTGATTTTACTTTATACACTTAAATTGTAAATAAAATTAAATAAAATTAGATTATTCTGGATCAATAGGGATACCAAACTGATCATATAGACACCGAATTGACAGACAAGCGTGTAAGTGAACAAACGCTCCATATGTGACTTCTGTGTGCAGATAAGAACGTTATGCTGTAAATGTAAATCAATTATAGCCTGTCTGTTTATCAATCAATATGGTTGGCTGAGTACTCTATATTCCTAGTCAAGATTACAAAGATCTGCCATGTGGGTAAAGATGGCGGGTTAATTAATTTTCATGAAAAACTATTTGCAGGGTATATTGTTCCATTTAATTCTGTCAAATGGTATTTATGAAGTGAAAGATTGAGAAATTAGAACATTGAATAAGATATGATGTTATCTTTCATATAATAGACAGTGTCAATGTTAGCGGTCATCACATAAATGACAGCTTAATAACCAGGTAGTGTATGAAACTGAATATATATATATATATACTTAGGTCTCTGTTAAAGGAGATACATATATTACTTGGACCAGTTAATATCTAGCTGAACTTCCTTTCTTAGCATTACATATAAGTCGGTTCAGCTACTAATTGCAACCAGCTAGAGTCTCTGACATGTTTCACATGTCTTAGAATCTGCCTTGTACAATTTATCACAAAGCTACCCATCTGTATGTGCTAATGTCCCAAGCTGGTCTCTAGGATATAAAACATGTATAAGCTATTACTATGCACTCTCCATAGATTGTGTACTGTAGTGTTTACATATACGGGTTACAATATAAACATTCAATGATTCTGTGCGATTTCTATAAGTTCTGACCCTTTTACATTTGTTTAATACAATCATCTAAACATTGACACACTTACATTTGTTTAATACAATCATCTAAACATTGACACACTTACATGGGTTTAATACAACCATCTAAACATTGACACATTTACATGTGTTTAATACAATCATGTAAACATTGACACACTTACATGTGGTTATTACAATCATCTGAACATTGACACACTTACATGTGTTTAATACAATCATCTAAACATTGACACACTTACATTTGTTTAATACAATCATCTAAACATTGACACAGTTACATGTGTTTAATACAATCATCTAAACATTGACACACGTACATGTGTTTAATACAATCATCTAAACATTGACACACTTACATGTGTGTAATACAGCCATCTGAGCATTCACATATATCTATGTATGATTACTGTATTCTGCGGCTGTAGTAGTAGAAACATCCTACAGCTGCAATCAGTCCTTCTTCGCTTTTGTCCACCGTGTCTTGTCCTCAGCCAAAGTCTTCCTGAAAATACGCGAGTGGATCGTATTTGAAGATGTACTTCCCCTCATGGAAAGATAGTCTGTCTGGTTTACTATTAAGAGTGTGTAACAGAGAACGCACTTAGCAATTTATTGTGAGACCATTGAGTATGTCAATAGGTGATGTTTGCAAAATCACTACGCTCATGGCGTTTGCCGTTAGAAACCCGCACGCTGCCGGCAGAACCAAATGGAGCTGTCCTCTTGCACACCACAATGGACAACTCACATACAAACTTTGGGTGAATTCCGACCAGCGGTTTTTGAGGAGCCATATTGCTACCACTCCCGGTACACATGGACAGACAGACAGACAACAATCGAATCATGTTGTTGCTGTCAACCTAACTCTATTTACATATTCCTGGTTGATGAACACATCGCCAACACAACATATGAGCCATTAGCATATACTGCTGAGTAAAAATTGGCACCAGTAACACTAAGCCATATACTTGTCAGAGTGTTATTCTGGCAAGCGCTAAGTAGCTATTACGACCAGACATTGTCCGACGTTATTCATATTTAATTACAATAGCAGAATTAATGGTGCGTAAGGGAATTCGACCAATATACATAGATACAGTAATTGTGGTGAAGTGTCTGGGGGATTTCTGCTCAGAACATTTATTAACGATAGTATTAAATGAAGACTCGGATTACACTTGAACACCCTCTCTGGCACGATCATTGAGATCATGTTAATCTGGAAGCGAAATCCAATTTGTGCTTATGAAATAAATATGTATCTTTTTCTCAGCTGTCATATTCGATTGCGACATCAACATCTGGGTAAAGGTATATGTGGGGTGAGAATCATGGTAATTTGAGATAGATTATTGGATAGGCTGCCTGTATTAGAAGAACCGAGCGCTTGTAAATTTACTTCTCGCCTAATATGGGCCATATTGTGATCGCAATAACTACTTGTGTTAGAACCACAGCTATGGTATGTTGAGGTAGATGGCTAATAGTTGGCTTGCCTTGGAGCATACTGTGGTTGGATTCTGAGGTAGATAGCCAATAGGTGGTGTGTAGTAGAATCAAAGAGTAGTGTTAATTTGAGATAGATTGTCAATGGTTTGTTTATACTATAACCCTCGAATAATGGTACGTATTGAATGTCTGTATTAAAGCCCTAGATTTGCAATTTTTGGTTAAATTGCCAATATGTCGCTAGTACCACAACCCCAGAGTAAAGAACTTTTGTTATAGATTTGCTCCGTCTATGAGAACCACGGATTGATAATTGCTTTCGATCGATGGCCAGTAACCTGTTTGCATCTTATCCACATGAACACAGCGTGATGATATGTTAAGATAGACAATCATGTTGGACTATATATATTAGGAAAACAGTCTTGATAGTTAAATCCAGACAACTGTATTCAATTCGATGTTTAAACCAAAAACTGTCAAATTCATAAACACGTCTAATCGTGATCTCTGTATTAATAACATTGAAGATAATCAATACGCTCTGGCGATTGTAATTGTAACAGCTTACATCGTGGGCGTGTTATGTGCAAAGTTGTGTGGAAATTTACTATATAATCATTGACAAAACAATTTTACCCATTATGGATAACAAAACAACTGTTCAAATTAGGTCCTTGTGTTGCACCCCGTGTTCAAGTATCGTGAGCTTAAATCTCAACACAAAAGCTCAGTTTGTTAGGTTACTATTCCGCTTCATAGCGTTGACAAATATGAGAACATAGTGTGCACATAAATCGTATTGCTTAGTTCGAGAAAATGTGATACACATCTTTGATCTAGAAATCAAGCACGTCATTAATCATAGTTTAGTCACTTATAGATTATCCACGTCACGTATCTTTCTTCATTTTCTTGCAAAAATGTATTCATAAGCAATCAGTTTATTACAGCGCTATGAATTACCACCCGCTTGAATATGACAACAAGAATGCCATTATAGAATTCTAAACATTTTACGTGGCACAATGGTGGATATGCAATCAGTAATAATATCTAGTTTTCAATATCGGCTATGGTATGTACACGTACACATGCGCCTGCAGTACTAGACAGGGAGTCACGAACTCAGAGTAATTGTTTACTTGTTTTAACCAAGTGAAGCATGCTAGAAGGGCAGCGGAGTTGATCATAAGTGTTACAAATATGAAAGACAAACAGACTGGAACACCGACTGACAACCCGACTTTTAGAATAAGTTAATAATCTTACGTGTGTATAGTTACATCTATTTGTTATTAGGTGTGAGAAGTTGATATGAATGCATTGCATCTCACGTCATGTCAGTAGTATATACCCTAGCTAAACACTGATTTTGATAGGCTGTTGGTTATCACGTGGCACTCCTTATATGGGCATGACCCACGCCTCCGTCATAAGGGACGTGGCTCATTCCCATATAAGGAGTCTCACGTGAGATGGCTAACAGCCTATCAAAATCGACGCCTATCGAGGGCCGGTTTTTTTAGGAGTAATTGTTGTATGTTACTCCCAGCCCATTTCCTATCTTTAGACTCCTCCCACCCTACGAAGGATGGTATGATAAGTCATAAGAGGAGGTGGGGTGGTGGTAAATCCATTAACACACGGTTTGGTATATCCAGTAATAAATTTGTGAAGTTAGTACTGAAATAGCCGATGTGAACCTTTCGGCTGTCTGTGAACATGTGATGATAATAGCAGGACGTTGAGGGCTAGCAAAGATTGAGCTGTCAATCATTTTTAACAGCCTATTAAAATCGGCTTCTACCAAGGGTCTATACTACTCACGTATTAAACTGAACACTATACTTTGTCTCTGGCATTGAACTGCGGCTGTAGGATACAAGCTGCCATGCAACAGAAGCACCTAATACGGGAATTATATAGGTCCAACGACGGGTAGTCTGTTCAACCGGGTAGGGATGATATCTGGTAACTATATAAGCAATACAACCATTATGTGTCAAAGGAGGGCATTTCCTCAAACTCTATACCTTCTGGCCAATAACTCGTGTGTAGGTTAAGCAATAAAATTGGTGTATTGTGATATTATGCTGATGTTCCTCCTACAGGCTATTCTTGACGGGGTTGGGTGTGTGGTAAATATGATGCCAGTTAATCATTTCTAACGATGTGAGGGAGATAACAATGTTGAATCCATTTCTGTATTGGTAAGAGACATTAATCACGTGGAACAATCGTTTTGAATGAATCTTACATATTTGGAAATGTAGTCCTCAGGCCCGCAAGACTTACAGTCAAACGATTTGCATCGATATGTGAATAAGTCTTGCTATAGGCGTGTACGTATTTAATGTGGAGGTTTCATTGTCATTATTTAATGTGAATGTTCCGGGGATCTATCATTTATACTTGAATCGTCTTAACCATTCAGGTCACTACGTGCCAGAGGGGAGAACTGGACACGGCATTGCTATCTCTCTTCAGGCATCAGAAATTTTTAACTGGCCTCATATCCTGATCCATGTCCAGTGTAATATCACAATACAACGATGTCATTGCTTACGTTGGCCACGAGTTATTAGTCAGAATCTATGAGGATTGACCAAATATCGTCCATTAACAAGTAATGTATGTCTTGCTTAGATAACACCCAGATATTCCACCCTGTTGAACAGCTCACCTGTCTTTGTGATCCATATATATTTGCTTCAATAATATAATGAAATCAAAAGATCTGGCATGTTATTGACCATACAAAGGCAACACTCTTATCCATCAATACACATATATACTCTCAGGTAAAGGCTAACAATGTCTCTCGCCCCATTGACGTCATGTGACACAAAACTATGCATGCCATTTTATTGTCACAAGATCAAAAGCTCAAGGAGTGAAGGTCACAATCAATTGCAGAAGAATTGCTGCCCTAGACAGCCATGTACTTTGTCGCACTATGGTGCCATTAAGGAATCGCCAAACAAACATGTCCAGTATTTCTACCCGTGTGGCTCTCGTGGTTCACCCATTAACCTAAATGTGCTGGCATGTGTGCCATCTATTAAAACACTGGGGAATACTTACCTCTGCTATTTTAGTCTGGGTGCATAAATGCCCACGAGAAATGATGCAATTTTACTATGACGAATCTCTGTCTACCACCAGGTTCGTCGAGTTTCAGATCATTAAGTTAAGGTAAGATTGTGGAAACTAGTCGAGTTTGTGATGAGCGCCACCTGATGCCCGTTATTTAAGCCCCTATCATAAAGAATCACCACTTGATGATATGAAAAGACATCTTCTTTGTCAGTAGTAATTACCACATTAGTGGTCACTTCTCCCGATCCAAGAAGTGGTCGTTTAGAATAGGTTTGACTGTAGGCCATTAGTCAGTTTATGGTGTTCCTGACCCTGTGGCATGACAGCAGCTCATCCAACTGAAGATATCCTCTTTGTCTGTATTAATTACCACATGCCATTAGTGGTCAATTTTTCTGACCCCTGAGGTAGCCATTTAGGTGAAGTGGGAGAGCAGTGCGTCCACCTGAAGGTGTATCACTTCTCCCAGACTCTGATCTTACCGGAATAGCACCAGCAGTTGCCAGATGTTATGTAATCGTGTTCTTATCTGGTAAATCCCACGTGTACAGCTGAGATTATTCCATAGACCACTGCTCATCCAAAATACATTTATTCAAACATATATGCACCAGTTTCCGGGCGAATCACGGCATTCTTTCCTCTCGCTAACACCAGAACTTTGTAATAGACCTCTGAAAAGTGAATGACTAATCGGACGTGTTTACGTAGGCATGTGTCCGGCTAGCTGAATAGACTCTCGAAGATCTAACAAACAATCAATGATTGTCACGGAGTAATACATACTACACCTATCATAACAACAACGACAAGAACAACAACAACAACAACAACAGCCACCACCACCATCATCATCATCATCAACAACATCATCACCACCACCATCATCATCAGCAACATCAGCGTTGTCATCATCATCATCGCCCTCATTAAATGATTCATCACCACATTTGTAATGTATATATCTATGTATTTATTTTATTACTTATTTATTTATTTATTTATTTCTATAAGAATTATTTATCACCTATATACCATCCAATCAAACAATCCATTTATATTTCGTGTGCCCACCATGCGTATTAATCGCTCCGATGTGGTGTTTACTTTGCTTTATTACTCACACGTTTGCAGTCTTTAGCTTCCTAGAAACCATTACTCTTATATGCCTGGACTCTGCTTATTCACGATATTTTGTTTCACAATAATCACCCAATCAGTTGCCGAACTCTTCTGTATAAAGTTTTTGTTGTTCATACATGATGGTGAAACACGTACACGCCTTCACTTTTGTTCACTTCTTTATCATAGTGCCTATGCTTAGCCGTTTTATCTAACGTGTGCATTGAGTTCTAATAGCCAGAAACTGTGAGTAGAGAACAGCAACTAAATGTCAGGCACTCTTGTAAAACATTGATGTATAATCTTCCACTTGAAATCATTCTATATCATGATGCGTGCAGCGTGGTCAGAGATCGTTATATTTTGCATTGTCCTTTGATATTTTATCCCCGCAATTCTTTGCTTTTTTCATTTTGGTTTTGTCAGTGTTGTCTTTTTTCTCGTTTTTCATGTTTTCCTTCCTTCACTGCTCATGTCTACATCTTCTTCTCTTTATTCGCCTTCTCCAATTGGCTTCTCATTTTTATTATCATCTCCCATTTTCCTGAAGTCACCTTTTATTATGCAAGAGCTGTCTACTGCATCCTGACATGAATTTGTTTATGCTGCCCACGTGTACTGGAGCCAATTCATCATGAATGAGTATATGTCATAAGTGTGTCAATGGTAATACAGCGAGAGTGAACAGAGAGTGAACAGCGACAGCACGCTCAGTGATGTAAGAACATATTGTGCATGTGTTCAATTAATACCCAGGATATGGCATTTCCTAAAAGAATTATTGTCTTCCTGTTTGTAATTTTGTTTTCATTTTTCATAATTGAAGGGTTGTCTTCACTACATGATCAGGTGTCATGGAACCATTGAGTACATTAACTCGGCAAGATCAACACTTAGTGGACACAAGACAGAAACTAATAACAAATCACGACGTAAACACGGATCGTTTATGTTACATCATCATCATGATAATCATAATCATTATTCTCAAACGTCTTTGTTATTGTCGTCGTCGTCGTCGCCACCGCCGCCGCCGCCGCCGCCGCCGCCGCCGCCGTCGTCATCGTCGTCGTCGTCGCCGTTGCTGTAATAGTTGCAGTAGTTTTAATCGTCGCCATCGTCGTCGTCTTTGTCGTCATCATCATCATCATCATCATCATCATCATCATTTGCATGCATTCTGAAGACCTGTCATTTAACACAGTTTTGTAGTTGATATCATTTAATGTAGGAGAATCCTACAAGTGTTTCGCACATAAAATATTTTGAAGAATACGATTTATGGTCACTAAGTTAATGCTTGGTTACTAGAATTATAGCTATGTCATGATAGGTGGAATAACATGTCATGATAGGTGGAATAACATGTCATGATAGGTGGAATAACATGTCATGATAGGTGGAATAACATGTCATGATAGGTGGAATAACATGTCATGATAGGTGGAATAACATGTCATGATAGGTGGAATAACATGTCATGATAGGTGGAATAACATGTCATGATAGGTGGAATAACATGTCATGATAGGTGGAATAACATGTCATGATAGGTGGAATAACATGTCATGATAGGTGGAATAACATGTCATGATAGGTGGAATAACATGTCATGATAGGTGGAATAACATGTCATGATAGGTGGAATAACATGTCATGATAGGTGGAATAACATGTCATGATAGGTGGAATAACATGTCATGATAGGTGGAATAACATGTCATGATAGGTGAAATAACATGTCATGATAGGTGGAATAACATGTCATGATAGGTGGAATAACATGTCATGATAGGTGGAATAACATGTCATGATAGGTGGAATAACATGTCATGATAGGTGGAATAACATGTCATGATAGGTGGAATAACATGTCATGATAGGTGGAATAACATGTCATGATAGGTGGAATAACATGTCATGATAGGTGGAATAACATGTCATGATAGGTGGAATAACATGTCATGATAGGTAGAAACACATGTCATGATAGGTGGAATAACATTTGGTCAAGATTATCAGGATTGGCAGAAAATGTTCTTGGAAACGTGGCCCAAAAGTTAATAGCTGTGTTAATGCTAGGTAAATAGAATGGCAGCTTGGTATAATATTCCTCGGCAAGAATAACAAGATTCACACTCCAATACCATCTCGTGTTGGATCATAACATTCTATCCTAACAAAGATTACACTCCAATACCATCTCCTATCAGACGATAATATTCTATCCTAGCAAGAATCACACTCTAATACCATCTCCTGTTGGATCACGACATTCCATCTTGTTAAGAATCAAACTCCGATACCAACTCATATCAATCCATGATATTCTATCCTGACAAGAATCACACTCCAATACCATCTCATATCAGACCATGATATTCCAACTGAACAAGAATCACACTCCGATACCATCTTATGTCAGACCATATCATTCTATTATGACAAGAATCACACTCCAATAAATCTCATGTCAGACCATGTCAGTCCATCCTGACAATCACACTCCATTAACATCCTATGTCAGACCATGACAGTCTAACTTGACAAGAATCCCAATCCGATATCATCTCATGTCTGACCATGCTATACCAACCTGACAAGAATCACACTCCATTACCATCGCATATCAGACCATGACAGTCTATCCTAACGTAACCCTTAAATCACACTCCACTACCATTTAATAACATGCTACTTGCGTGTTTGCAATCAGGTATGATCTGATGTCATTCATTGCAATGTGGACGTATTGAAAATAAATTAATAAGTGATGTCAAGTTATAACGATCATGATTCTATTGATATCTGACATGATACAGATCCGTATTACAACCTAATATATATATATATATATATATATATATATATATATATATATATATATATATATATATATATATATATATATATATATATATATTTATATATATATATATATATATATATATATATATATATATATATATATATATATATATATATATATATATATATCTTTCTGTGGCTCATCATCACCGCTACTCATCCTCACAATTTGTATACGCAGTACTTATAACACTGTTTGACACAAAGCGATTCTTTGAGTCATACCTTTAGAATGTGCTCATGGGATACCAATTCTCTGACAACTGATGTAAAAGTAGATATCCTCTGTCCTCTATGTGGATCGTCCGAACCCACACTCATTGTCACGGTAGACTTTGTCTAAGCAGAACTTATCTCATTGTTTGAAGCAAAATTGTGATTCTTTTTAGTCATGCACTTTGACTGTAGTCATGTGTTATCAATATCGTCTGTCTCTAATGTATATTCTCTTATAGCTACAATGGGTAGTCACAAAAATCTGTCTTAGATAGATATATTATGTCAATATAACCTGATCTCTTATAGCCGCCATAAATGGTCACATGAAGGACTCCTGAATAGATATATTATGTCAATTAATAAGTGCGAGAATATCCTTCATTCTCCATAATGCAATGTTTTCTCGATTTAATATGCATGAAATTAATCCGAGGGACGTCTATCACACTGCGTGCCACAAGTAATCCAATAGGCTTTAACTTGAGATCCAATCCCACAAGATGGTCAGACGATCAGCATTGGCGTATTCTAGTCATGTCCGCATTACATTCCCATCAAGCTGATGAGAGCAGATGGCATTCCAATAGTCAATACAATAAGATGATAGGGACGATTATCAGGATTTTATTTTTGCATCAGCAAGAGGATCTTTGATGTTGTATATCATGTTATTAATTATAGATGATGAAGATACATTTCAATTTGCTCTTAACTATTATATTTTTACGATAGTGCTCGGTCAGGATCGTTAGTTATGTGGTTCACTAAGTATATTAGGATTTCGCATATATCAATTGTGCATGTTAGAAGTGGTATTGCTTAATGTGGGTAATGGTTGTGGAGGTAGTTGAGTGGGGATTTTTTGGATAGTGCGGCTGATATGACGGTTGTGGAGGTAGCTGAATACGGATTCTTTAGTTAGTGTGGATAATGGAATTTATCTGGAGGAGTTTGATGGGTGTAACGTAGTATGACAGATGTGATTGCTGTGTATATAATTATCCAATCCCGCGGGATGGACAGACGATCAGCATTGGCGTATTCAAGTCATGTCCTCATTACATTCCTATCACGCAGATAAGAGCTTATGGCACCCCAGTATTCTATACAATATGGAGCTAGGAGGGATTATCGGGATTTTATTTTCTCCATCTGCATGAGGATCGTTGATGTTGTATATCATGTTATTAATGATAAATGTTGAAGCTATAATTCATTTTGCTCTTAACTATTATATGTATATGATAGCACTCGATCAGTATCATTAGTTTTGTGGTTCACTAAGTTTATTAGCATTTCGCATATCTCAAGTGTACATATGGGATAGGGGCTATGTCGTATGCCCTAATGTGACTGATGTGATGGTTGTGGAGGTAGTTGAGTGTGGATTTCTGAGAGAGTGCGGTTGATGTGATCGGTGTGAAGGTGGATTTTTTCGGTAATATGGATAATGGGGGTATTTGTGGAGGAGTTTGATGGATGTAAGGCAGTGTGATGGATGTGATTGATGTGTATATAAATATGGCAGCACCTCATATTATGTTTGATGATTACTTTTGGCCAAATAGATGAGGACGGGACATTATCGGTACAATTGTCTACTTGGCTATCGATATTAACTGTCCATGTGGAAAGGAACAATATGTTAATGATGGGCTTTTCGGATCATTTGATACTAATGCTATAATCAGTGTGCGGCAATTAGGAAGTGTCTGTAATAAAATAGTCTGACTGGTTCCACATTCGGAAAGTGGTTAGGCATCCCTTTACCGGTACTATTTGGTGTATATCCCAATGAAACCATGCGGCTCGCAATGGGTGGATTTGAATGTGGCATCATGATCAATAATCAAGGCTTGGGAGTCCCGTTGCACACCTCTTTAAGAGAAGGTTCATTGGTACCAAATGAAAGGCCCCTATCTGCTCTTTCAAAACGTTGGATATGTGACTAAGTGGTTAGCTAAAAGATATGAAACATTCAATTAGGTGACCAAACAAACGGAATTTCCGTCTGTATAGGAGAAATGTATAATGATTAAAATGAAACCTTTTATTCAACCAATAAGAAAAATACATAACTTGCAATTTATAATGATAATGCCCTAAAAACTTTTTGAAAAAATTGTTGCATGATTTGGCCATTCGAACCATTTTATGATTGGAAACACGTGTGTTATACATGTGTGTATGCTCATTTATTTGTATGCACAAATCCGCATGTCATGTCATAATTACATTCGATTTTCTTTCAATTTGCTGTGTCCTCACCATCTCCATACATATATCTGGCTACGAGGATGCTGTGCTACAACTAAAATGTACAAAAATAAAATAAAAGTAATTATTACTTCATTTAATCCATTGCCATGCATATTTTCATGTTTATACAACCAAATACGATTACAGAAATGAAAATGAAACTGATATATTTTAAGTCAATCAAAAAATTACATTATTCATCAAGTTCATCATCAGCATAAATGTCTTCACTCTCTGTATCCTGCATGGGCTGGTTCTCCCACTTGTCATCATTGCCTTCACACATACAAACAGGACTGCAATCTAACCCAAGTTTGGTACACTTACAATGATGAGAAGAACATCTTGATTTGTAACAGTTGCATGTTGTGAAATTTACAAGTGCTGCAGCTTGAGTCATCAGTCGTAACACTGGTCTGTCTCCTCCCATGTTCCATCCATGTTATGTTGGAGATGGTATATTAGATCCTGCTTCCAATGCAGTTTTACAAATGGCACATTGATAATTAGCCCTGTGGAGATGTTGAACTAAACTGTCATAGCATGGAGGAAGACGTTCATTCGGTGTTGTGGTCTTGCAGAACATCGTGTAGTGCAAAATGTTGATATCTACTACACTTGGGTTGGTAAGTTCTACACACCAGGTCAGTAGATCTGTCGTTTACTTCATCTGGAAGATTAAAGCTATATCCCAAAATAGAGAGGCCCTGAATCCTATCTAGATCAGCAGTGTGCATTTTTCAACCAGTCGTCTTCCCCCGTCCCTTGAAATAATTTGTACTGCCGCATCCAGTCAATGCGTGAAAGGGCAACAGAAGACGGCATAGCATAAGGCCAAGGTTTTCACAGACGCTGCTAATGGAAATGAATTTACTGGCTGTTCTGTTTCCAGATTTAAACCTCATCTTTCCTGGGACAAACTTATTGGAATAAATCGAACACGTCTATATATTATGACCATGTTATAACACGTTCATTCTGAAACCTATTTGCAGAATCAAACACCTGACGAAATAACCGGCTGTCAGCTTCCTCTTGGGTACCATGAGAAATGAGGTTCTGATGGGCGGATGGATTTTATGTAGACGATTGAGAGATTTACAGATTTCCTAACAGGCGGATTGACTGTTAGATTGATTGATCGACTGGTAGACTTCTCAATGACAGGCTGATCCACTGACGGACGGACATGCTGATGGGTGGTCAAAATAGACCACTGGGCTGCTGGAGAGGCAACGCCATGTAGTTGCTTTTACTTAGGTTCCTTACAGCACTAATTAATAACTGACTATTGATGACATGTTGATAAATTGATCAAACGGTTACTTTCATAACTCTATGATGGTCAGTAGTTACTTAGTTACAGTAGTAATTTCGATAACTTTCAGATTAACTATGGTGTCAAAGCAATATAACCAATCTGTAATCTCTTATAAATCTGACTGTAGTGCAGTTCTTAAGTACTACTGGCCTGGTCTAGCAATGCCTATGTACTGCCACCCGCTAACTGTCTTCTACTGTTTTATAGAAGCAAGTTGGCATAACAGTAAATAAAGAGTTTTAAAGATTTGTTGGCGACCACTTAATCAGTGAGGTAATTATTTCTTAAAAACAAACATAAGCTGTCAAACAGTTAGACACAGCCTGACATGTTAGTGACAGCCAAATACATGCATTTACGATTCTAAAAATGCAGCAATAGTAAATACAGTTAACAAAGATCACTTTTCCGACTAGAATTAAATATTGTGCTTTTTTGTAATTTTCAGTTCTTGTCGTGTCACTCAATTTGTCGGCTCCCCAGCTTGATATGTCTATGACAGCTAGAGTCAACTCAAAATTTCAATAATAGTAAAACATATCCAAATCCAACAAAATAAACATTTCAGGCAACAATCAATTAATTTGGTATGTATGATTTCTTTGGCAATTTTCAGTTCTTGTATTTATCAGCTAGGCTTGGACTAGGCTTGCTTTAATATGCATACTCCCTTTTTGCTGTTAGCTCTAATATGTGTACGTGTTAATTGGTCCTTTCACACATGGCTGGAAACTACACAGTATTCTAGCGGCACCTATATTTACTACCGAATATGCAGTTCCACCTATATACCAATTCCTGTTCACATTGGCAAGATGGATTATCTGATGGTGCTGAATGATATTGCAACAGCTTTAATACTGTTTGGATACAATCAATAACCTACCAAACAATTCTCTGTGAGAGTCAAGAGATCTCATCTTCTCCTTGGATGACTTACACACGTCGCACGCACGCACGCACGCCCGCTCGCACGCACGCCCTCACACACACACACACACACACACACACACACACACACACACACCACCACCACCACCACCACCACCACCACCACCACCACCACCACCACCACCACCACCACCACCAGGCTGGATCTTTGATAATGTGGCACGTTTGAGGTTCTTTGTGGCTATCCTAAATGGTTCTGTAATGGACTCTAATCTGTCATTAACATAGTTCTTGAGTGCGTCATGCCCTCCCTTCTTTGCCGAGACTAGAGAATTTGCTATAGCACGTGATGCTACTATAGAAACAGCAATGTTCATTAAGGGGTCTGGCTCTTCTGCATCATCAGACGCATGAACTAAACACGATTTCCATGCCGACCCTTTATAAATGTAATTACTACCTAGATATCTTTCCCACCTTTATTGATTTCAACTGTAACCACATCATTGTGAATCACTTCTTGACGATTATCAAGGCCACACGTGTGCGTAGCATTTCCCTTTTCCATTTCGCTTTTAACATGCACAGTAAGATACGACTTTAGAGTAGCATGTTCCTGTCTTCTGATGCCAATGATACCCCCTTTGTCTTGATTTGGAATCTCGGACAAGCGACTGTCCAATGCCTAGATCTAACCACACACTGTTGGATGTAGTTCCCTCTGATCGTGTCTCAACATGCTTACTATCTAGTAATAGTTGATGAAGTTCAGGTGATGTTTCTGGTCACATTTTCACCTCAGCAAGATATACCGGGCCCCATCCTAAGTAATTCTGATAATCATAGGCGTATGCATAGCACCATATTTCCGCGACATACCTAAGGTCATCAGCCCAGTTTGCTGTTTTCTCAGTAGAAATATAATCTAAAGTTAATTGTATATTATCTAATATACTGGTTCCAAAACTAGAATGCGAGAGATTCTGTATTTCTAATCCCTTGAAATTGAGGGTAGCTTGATTCCCATCTCCTCAGTGAATCTTGAATTTCCTGGAAGAATACCTTTACCCTTATGTAACTATATTTATCAGGCTCTTCGTATTCAAAGATATGCTGCATCTCATGTTCTAATATCTCGAAATGTCCTTCTAATGTGTCAGCATCCTCCTTCGCCATCCTTGCTTTCTGGCCAAACAAGAAAGGCTTTCATTTGCAAAGGTTTCATAGTTTTAAACATTAGTTTCTGAGCCAATGTACATCTCTTGTAATTCTTACCATTCATGACTATGACCATGACACTTGGACCAAAACCACCTCCTTCAACGAACACATCGTTCAGGCCACTTTCCTCATAGCGCTTGCCCATGATCTTCCAGTACAACTCCAAGATGTGAAAGCCTTTTTATCTGAGCATATGATGATGAAACTCATCCCAAATGCAGAGCCATACGTCTTGAGCAACAATGTAGAGTTGGAGATATAATGTGATAACAGGCTGTATCTGACCTAACGATAGCATTTGCATTTCCAGAGACTGCAATGCTTTGTAAATTGTATTTATATCTGTTGACAGACCAGGTACAATAGGTGTATACCGAATAAGAGCGCTTGCAGTATTCTCATTATAACTTATCTGCAAAATAGCATGGACTCCACCCCAGCTCGGAATGTATTGCTGCTGCTCTGATTTCAATGACTCAGTCGTATCAGTAAATATTATGTTATGGCATAATCGAACAAATGGCCATGCCTTTTCTAGTGAGAATACAGGATTCTCTGTCCTGAACCACACTGGCAAGTCTATACTAACTAAAAGGTTTCATATTTAACCCTTTTCATAAACTGATTTGGGCATTGAGACAACTTTAAGTATCTGCGACCACTTACAGCCTCCTTTCCATAAGAACATTTTTTGTAGCTTCTTTCTGATATATCAAAGTGTTAAGAATGTATATTTTATCCTTGCCCTCTCGTATCTGTCTCGATGTCACTGTTGCATGTCCAAATCTTCCAGGCATGATATTTGAGGGAAGGAATATATTTTCATCTGTAAGTTTCTTCAAAACTCGTACGGCAGACACAATGTCTAGTTGGCACAAATCATCGCAGCTTATTCTGTCTCCTTGTGAATGTAACATATCAATCAATTTTCTGTTTCTTGTAATGTGATGGGCAGATACAACCAAGCCAATTTGTTTGGGAGTTTTGCATTGTGCATGTGCGGATAATGTCTAGTGTTATGGCTAGAGCCCTTTTCTGAGCTGATGGCTTTGTTCTTACATCCTCCCTTTGTTTAACCAATCACACGTAGTTCTAGGAACATGAAAAAGTCATCAGGTGTCATTGTTTCAACTCTCTGTCGGCATATGTATTTCAAATCAATATATGGATTTGTTGCTATACCTTGACATTTGCGCACTGATCTGTGCAGAGCTAAATCTCTTTGAAAGACAATAGAACTACGTTTGTTGAATCACATTGCAGAATGACAAGATCAGCTACTATTGTTTCTTCAGTAGGAATCTGATTTAGTGAAGCTATTGTGTTGATTGCTGCCTTAATGTCAACGTTTATATTGTGTACAAGTTCAGACTGGTTGACAGAGGAGTGAGCCTGAAATACCACTGTTTGCCAATAATGTTTTATAAGGCAGCTTTTCAGCTTCTCAGCACAATATTGCTGATAATCGTCATAACACAGGCTTCTAGATGACATCCATCAACATCTAATTATATCATAGGCCATGCCATTGTCGATGTTTTCTTGAGCATCAACAAGAAGCATCTCAAATGCGTTTGAGAATACATTTTCTGTTGTTGTAGTATCAGCAGCTGTATTTCTCATACAGTCTGATTTATCAGTAGATCTGAATAGTCTGTCTGATGCTTTCATTCTAATGCTACACAGAGAGTAAGAACATTAACCAAGTGGGTATCACCGCGCGTTTCTTTGCACAGTTGCAACATCTATTATTCTCAAATAGGAGTGCATCTGATGCGTCATATGATGATCACTAGGACCTGCTGATGTAAATGGTTCTGCACTGTCTTACTTCAAATTGTAGCAATCTATTGCTTTGGTAGCAGAAACAATGAGCACTGCTATGAACACAAAATCCAGTGGCAGTGCTTGTTCGGTAGTATCTCTATTTAAACAAATAATACAGATGGTTTTGACATCGCCTTAAGTTAAGAGTTTTTGTTTTAGATGCAAAGGTTCAATATTTATTCCTTTGTGGGGGTCATTTCTCATCAATATGTCATCCCGCGCCCCACCTATTGTAAATATGTCTGATGAGTGTTGAGCTAAATCTTTTTATAAAATTGTATCCTCTTGCCAATAAGAAGTAACGCGTGTATTTGAATGCGTCTATTTATGAATAACTTTCATGACGAAACCGGCCCAAACCGACCTCTGCAGAGGTCTTGACGAGTGTCCACTTGCAGACCAAGAGAAGACTATTATTTTGACATTTTACCACTGAAATGACTGGCTTGGTAACCGAGCCAGCCATTCAAGTGATAAATTTTTTAATTTATTCTTCTCTTGGCCTGCAAACGAACATTCAATAAGGAAATATTTTGATTCTCTTGAACAAATGTGGACATTAATGTGTTAAGTATCTGCAGTGTATTAATACTTATAGAATATTTAGCTCTCCATGTAATTTTTGATTTACATTACTTTTCATTTACATTGTCAGAAACAATAGATTAAAGTTGAAATACGTTTTATTTTAATTTTCTATGACACTTTTCAAATTTATCCCGGAATAAATGAGTTTTAGCAACGCACATGCTTAATGTATATGAAACCTTATATACTTCTTGTATTAATTCATATCAGAGTACTAGGGCCTACAGCATAGAATGGTTTTGTACTGAGGGATATACAGAAAGCAAGAATGGAGACACTATTTGTAGCAAATCTAAATAACACTGTGACGCTGCAATGTTTTAATACTAAAGTAATATTAAAAGACGAATATATGTTGGATAGTTACAATATTTAAACTAAAATAAATAAATTATTATATGTCAATTATTAAATACTGTGGAAATTCTTTTTAAAATAATTAGGCTACCATGGATTATCTGATTATTTCTAGGCTGTTATATTTTGTTAACTTGCTGGCTTGTGCTTGTGGAGGTAGTTGTTTGGGGATTTCCGAGATAGTGTGGTTGATGCGGTGCTTGTGAAGTTAGTTGAGTGGCGAGTTCTGAGCTAATGCAACTGATGTGGTGCTTGGGAAGGTAGTTGAGTGGCGATTTCTGAGATAATGTGGTTGATGTTATGCTTATGGAGGTAGTTGATTGACGATTTCTGAGATAGTGTGGTTGATGCAGTGTTTGTGAAGATGGTTGAGTGGCGATTTATGTGCTAATGTGGCTGATGCAGTGCTTGTAAAGGTAGTTGAGTGGCGGTTTCTGAGCTAATGTGGTTGATGCGGTGCTTGTGAAGGTAGTTGAGTTGAGATTTCTGAGCTAATTTGGTTGATGTTATGCTTGTGGAGGTAGTTGAGTGGGGATTTCTGAGCTAATGTGGCTGATGTGACGTGTGTGGAGGTAAATGATGGCGGATTTTTTAGGTAATGTGGCTAATGGGATATTTGTGGAGGCGTTTGTGGAGGCGTCTGAGGGGGATATTTGTCAAAGAGTTTGATGGGTGTAAGGTAGTGTGATGGATGTGTTTGCTTTTTATATAAATATGGCATCACCTCATATTATGTTTGATGCTTATTCTTAGCCAGGTAAATGGGGACGGGACATCATCGGTAAAATTATCTGCTTCACTATCGATATTAACTATCCATATGGAAAGTGAAATATGGTCTATTAACACCATGATCATTGGCTGAAACATGCGTGCAATGATACATGCAAATAACACACAGATCGAGGTCGTTCAAACATTCAATTTCCTTGGCCCATATTGCTATAATAACTGCCGTGATAGCAATGTGATTAACTGACACTTAAAAATAGCACCCATAACCTTACATAATCTGTCACGGATATGAAAGAACCAGGATGTGTCACAACCAACCAAGATGCAGCTGTTAATTTCGCTGGTATTCTTTGTCACAGTTTGTTGCTGTGAAACATTGTCTCTATCTGCAGAGGGCCGTCGAACTTCAAGAAGGAGAATCAATCGAGCTGTGATACGCAACTCAAAAATGGAAAGGAACACACTCACATACATCCTTACGCAGGTGAAGGAATCACAGGATCTGCTCAACGAAATAAAGAAAAGAAAACCAAACTGAGATGGCCACATCTGCAGCGGCACAGAGACGGCTTTGGCCGCGAATGTGACTAAATTGTCGAACGTGACACAAGTGGTATGACGACATTGGCTGATTGATATCCAGTCAAGCAATGTTTTGGAGGTAGTTCATCAAGATTTAAAATGCGCACGTATGTGAGGCGTGCCAATGGACTCACCAGGCGTCGGCTCACGACTTGATGAACTAGAGGCAAGAAATTGGCAGGACATGTGTAACAAGCATTGTCTATTGAATATATGACTACTGGCGTCATTTCGGAATAACCCACGTGAATCTGAAACATGGCAATGTATTATGAAAGCGGATGGGTTTGTTCCATATCTCCAGTTATGCTTAGCTGAACTAGAAGTATAGCATTATATTAATTGCGGTTTTTTTTGTTTTGAGGTCTGTGAAATCTAAATCAAATTCGGTTATACCAAACAAAATATGGTTAATTCTTTACGTTGTATTAAAGTATAACCTGCCATTGACGGCCACTATCTAATGGACCACTCAGTGTCAGCTATACGATGTGTCTCTCGTGACAGCAGTGGATTTCAGATGCATTTCTGTCACTGTAATCAACAGTATATCACCTATACTATGGATGCATTTCCATTCTCCAAGCAGAATGAAATCTGTCAAACTCTGCTTGCTTCATCGTAAGTACTTTTGGTTAAATCGCTTATTTATCGCTGATTTATGCTTGTGTGTGATATTCGAAATTGCACTTGTAGCCGATGAAATGGCCAAAAAGATAATTGATATAGGCTTTTACAGCGTTGAGCTGCTAGAAGAAAAACGCATTAACGATTTTATTTACGTAAATGGGTCCCTAGAACGCACGAATCTCTGCCAACCTGTGGTAATGGGTGTTTTGGTACCTCTGTAAATCTACGGTAGTGAGAATGTTGCGAGTTACAAGTCCGATCATTCAAGTAGAGATCAAGACAGAATATACCTCGCTATGCAGTGTCGTAATGCTATCATCTATGAATATGTTTTACATCATTAAAAATGTGCATAAATGATACACGCATACTCCAAAATGGAATACTTGTGAATATTCTGGCCTAGTTAACAATATAATAAATAAGTTATAGCATTCTGCTGGTATGCATAGTTTAAAAGGGTTCTTCCTTCTATGCACACTATTAGAACGCTTTGGGTTTGAAACGAGCTGATAAACTCTTCATACATACTTCATCTATGTTATTATTTTCCTGTAGGTCGTCATGGGATTTGTGTGATAAAATAATTGTGAATCATTTGAAAATTATGATATTGCATTCAACTGATTGTCCACCTATTTTAGTTTTTCATTGATACTTCTTCATATGTTGTCATACACTTCAATTGTTGGCACACACTCAAAAGGTGTTAGCTTTTTGTGCTCACTCTCTCTCTCTCTCTCTCTCACACTCCCTTTCTCCCTCCTCTCTCTCTCCCCATCTCTCTCCCCTCTCTCTCTCTCTCTCTCTCTCTCTCTCTCTCTCTCTCTCTCTCTCTCTCTCTCTCTGTTTTCTCTGTCTCGCCCTCTCTCTCCTCCCCCCTCTCTCTTATCTCTCTCATTCACTCTATCTCCACTCTCACGCCCTCTCCCATCTCTCTCCTTTCTCTGTTGTTGAGACTGGATCCTTAATGTGTCTTACCTAAAACATGATCGCTCTCGCTCCTTTGTTGTTGAGATTGGTTCATTAATGTGTCTGAATTTAAACATGATCTCGCTCGTTCCTTTCTCAACATGCTCTATCTATCTCCTTTCTATGATGTTGAGACAGTCCCATTAAGGACTGGCTCATTAAGGTGTCTGTACTTCAATATGATCGCTCTCGCTCCTGTGTCTGTTGTTGAGACTGGATAGTTAAGGAGTCTGAACTTAAAGATGATCTCTCTCGCTCCTTTGTCTGTAATCGAGACTTAATCGTTAAGGAGTCTGAACTTAAACTTGATCCCCCTCTCCCAGTCCGGTCTCTGTAATCGAGACGTGATCATTAAAGAGTATGAACTTAAAGATGATCTCTATCGCTCAGTTGTATGTTGTTGAGACGAGATTGTTAATAAGTCTGAACTTAACCACTCGCTTCTGTGTCTGTTGTCGAGACGAGATGGATAAGGAGTGAGCAGTAAGGCGTATGGTTTATAGATGCTTCATCTTAAAGATTTTCATTTTGGACTATGGTGCGTTTGATGTAGAGAACTGCATGAATATTTGAAATGACAACACTGTGAATAAAACCATTCATTTATATCTATATCTTCAACAATAGATTACAGTAGTATGTAAGGTATGGCAGGTAAGTGGTGGTGATATGGCCTTGAATGAAACATTTTGAATTCTATAACTGCCATCAAAGGTTTTCTTGTCAGTTTCGTATCCTATCCGGCCTCTAAGTTCATATAATGATGAGAGAAGCTGATCATTTCCACTGCGTTGAATTCTTATCAAATACACGGCTAATATTTACAGTTATTTGAATATTTAGTTTCACGTCCGTATTAGCATTCTGCTTTTATTAGCTTCTTGGTGAACGAACAAGAATCATCCTCATATCGATAGCCCAATGTGTAGATTAATTAGGGGCATCATCGTATCGATGTCTAAATGTGTAGATGATCATGCACTCAGGCTAACTTTACTATGACACATGAACTATATGCGGATGACAAATTGCCTGAATAAAGTTGCTGGCTAAGACAGTTTTGACATTCATCCGACTGGTATCCATTTTACACAATAGTGCTTCATTTGAATTTAATATATTAACCATAGACGGATAAGGATTGAACTGTTTAATAAACATCATCATTCACCTGGCAGAGACCCACTAATAAGGAGTGAATTGTTTAATAAACACTGCCATGCGTCTGACAGAGGAACACTAATTTAATATGTTAACCATAGATGGATAAGGAGTGAACTGTATAATAAACACTGCCATGCCATAGATGGATAGGGATTGAACTGTTTAATAACACTGGTATGTGCTTGACAGAGGAACGCTAAGGGCCAGCAAATCGTTTCTTCTTAAAGCAAACATATATTTCATTTATCAAAAGAATTCATGGCTTACTTAGCAAATTTGTGTGAGCGATAACTTTTCTCTTAGCTCAGCGATGTCTGCCACTTTGTGTGATAAAAAAATAACTAAGGCCTATTCCATGCTTACCACATGGCAGTCGCACATGGTATTTTCCTGACCAATGTGTGCGCAATTGACAGAACATTTAGAACCATACGTTACGAAATTGATGTCATGAACTGGTGATCTGGGCAATCAATTTATCAAATAAGCAACAGCAATCACATGAGCATGTAGACCAACATGTTTTAATTAAATAATGCCTGAAGGAGCAAGACTGACTCGATTTGGGAGGGAAGCGAATTGATCTTAATGCTTTTGTTTATCTCCAGATTTGTGTTTACGCTAGGAATTTGGCAGATAATGGTTCCATGGATATGTTGTGAGTAATGATATTTCTGATTTTGGCATGTCTGTAGCCACCATCAGTTTGTCTATCATTAATCAAAATTCCGTAATATCACACAATTGCCTATATTCTGTTTGTAGCACGATTGGATAAACGTGTGGTTTCTGTGTGATCTTGGGCATACTAAAGATGCCTTGGCACACATCCTGTATTCATCATCGACACTGGTTCTACAGGTGTCTAATTACGGTCAAACTTCCATCTACACACCGTGCAATACGTTTCATCCTGTAGGAATGAGGCCACCCAGTCGACTAAATAACATGCAACATGTGGCGTCCTGTAGGAATGAGGTCACTTAGTCGCCTACCACCATGCGACACATGCCATCCTGTAGGAATGGGGTCACTCGGTGGCCTACCACCATGCGACACATGTCGTCCTGTAGGAAGAAGGTCACTCAGTCGCCGACCACCATGCGACACACGTCGTCCTGTAGGAATTGGGTCACTCAGTCGCCTCCACACCATACAACATGTGACGTCCTATAGGAATTGGTTCACTCAGTCGCCTACACACCAGGGTTGTTTGATTTAAATCAAATGATTAAAATCAGTGATTTAAATCATGATTAAAATCAGTCCAAAAAAATCAAAAAAATCATGATGCGATTTTTTTAAAAGTCAGTGTTTTTTTAATAAAATCATCATATTGTATTACTTGCTTTATTTCATCTGTATACACCCAATAACCTTTAAAAACTGTTGTTTTGACCTTGCCTCACAGTTGTTTTATAGGTGTTGCTTCTGTCCCTGATACTATAACCCCATTATCCCCATTTACTGCCCAGACTTTGCTAGATTATCAAAACATTCAGGCTAACTCCTTTCTCTGACTTTGATAAACAATGTATGTAAACTGATGGACATTGATGGATAAAAAAACATAGACAGCACTCGTGTAAGAGAGATCTGGTTTACATGCAGCCAGGTTAAGAAAACACATTGAATCCCACAGTACATATAAGCAAATAGAATGTTTCTTAACTCATCATTTGTTCAAAATAAGTTAAGATGCCTGGAAGAAAGCAAGATCGCATTTGGATGTACTTTGATAAGGATGTTGAGATTGGTAAATCTGGTTGTAAGGCTAAGTGTAAAGAATGTGGCAAATCTATGCAAGGCATAGTAGCACGTATGAAGCAGCATCATAGTGAATGTAAGACTGATACACAAGATACACCAGCAATAACAGTCTCTACGCCTAGGAAGCGCCCTGCCCCAGAGGCAGGGGAGTCATCACCGTTGTGTACGCCTACCAAGAGAACCAAAATCAGTGCAGGTAAGAGAATATAATATTTTGTGAATAAAAATTTAACTGACAAACAGACTGATAATCTGACCGACAGACCACACACTAACTCAGCCTAACTCTTGACCAAGTAATTAAAACTGATTAATAGCTAATCCTTCAGTTACAGTCTATATGTTTTCTACAGTTAAATAATTTTGCAAACAAATACACTGCCTTATTTAAAAATAAATTAAATAAACAAGGCAATCAAAGGGTTACCACCTTAGTTAGTCTATTACTGTGAGATCTTTATAGGACAGCAGTGTTGTTCAAGAGCAGACCCCTTTATTGATTGTGTGAGGTGATAACACCTGTGGTGTTACATAACAGTTAAGCAGTCAGGTAGTTAATTGGCTTAATTTGGACACATTAACCTTATCACTGCATAGTACTGTAATTTTAATCCCAAATTCCTAAAAAGATTTATGTCAGAAAACTATAGTGAGACTCATCTAAAAACTACTAAATATTTTGAAAACAATTTGACTGAAACTTCTTGGTGAGTAAATCACCAACAACTTTCAGTCAAATTGTTTTCACACTATTTAGCAGGTTTTGAGTAATGCAGCTTGAAACTATTCTCAAGTAGCTCAGAGCAGTCAGCCAGTTAACCCTTAGCACACTAATGTCAACATTATCCCACATGTGTCTACCTTTCCTGGCTGAAACAGTAATATTGCTAAATTAATAACTAAAAATATTTACTTGAATATTTTGAAAACAATTTGACTGAAACTTCTTGGTGAATAAATCACCAACAACTTTGAGTTATATTGTTTTCACACTATTTAGCAGGTTTTGAGTAATGCAGCTTGAAACTATTCTCAAGTAGCTCAGAGCAGTCAGCCAGTTAACCCTTAGCACACTAATGTCAACATTATCCCACATGTGTCTACCTTTCCTGGCTGATACAGTAATATTTTATTTTGCAGGTCTAGACCACTATGTTTTGAGAACATCCCAAATTGAGAAAGACGCCATCGATGAGCAAGTCGGTCGCTACGTGTACGCTACTAACACACCATTCTCTGCAGTCACACATCCAGAGTTCATTAAACTAGTCCAGATGCTGAGACCAGGCTACTGCCCACCAAGTCGGTATGAAGTAGCCGGTAGTTTACTGGACAAGGTTCAGCAGTCACTGCAGGATGAGTGTAAAGAAAGGCTTGAAGGCAAGACTGTCTCCATGTGTTTAGATGGTTGGAGTAATATACATAATGAACCTGTAGTTTGTGTCTCTGTAACCACTTCGGATGGTGATTCCTATCTTACTGAGACTGTGGATACGTCAGGCCACAGTCACACTGCTGAGTACATGAAACAGGTTGCTAGTAGTGCTATTAAACATTGCGAAGAACAGTTTAAATGTAACATAGGTAGCATTGTAACTGACAATGCGGCTAACATGCGTAAGATGCGTGAAGAACTGAAGAAAGACCACAAAGACATTATTGCCCATGGATGTTCAGCCCACCTCATGAACCTACTTGCTCATGACATAGAGATCAAGGGTGTTAAGGAACACGTCACACAGATTGTGAAGTACTTTCGCAATACACATTTACCAGCAGCATGGTACAAGGCAGAGGGAGGCAAGCGACTCGTCCTACCACAAGATGTCCGCTGGAATACGCTAGCTTACTGCCTTCAGTGCTACCTGGATAACTGGTCCATCATTTTGAAAGTGTGTGAGGAAAATAGGGATAGTATAGACACAAATGTGGCTAGTAAAGTGCAAAATATTGGGATAAAGAGACAAGCAGAGGACTATTTGAGGCTCCTTAAGCCAATCTCCATTGCCCTGGATATAGTACAGAGTGATAGCTGTTTTCTCAGTGATGCAGTTAGTGTATGGAAGAAGTTGGAAAAAGACTTTGAAGAAGGTGGGGTATCATTAAGCATTATGAAGAAGTTCCACGAACGATGTAAGCAGGCACTCACTCCTTCCCACTATCTCGCCTATATTTTGGATCCGCGTACTGCTGGTAAAGGATTGTCTACCAAGGAAACTGACAGTGTGATGGAGTATGTGTCTGTGTCATCCCCAGACATGATACCTATAATCATGAACTACCGGGCCAGAGCAGATCCATTTAAGGATTACTTGTTTAGTTCATCTGTTCTGGAATCTGTGTCTCCCTTTGCCTGGTGGAAATCTCTATCAGACAGAGTCAGTGACCATGTGCTAAACATGATATATGCAATACTTGGTGCTACTGCCTCTAGTGCAGGTGTTGAGAGAATATTCTCAACTTTTGGTTTTGTGCATTCAAAAGTGAGAAACCGTCTTGGTACTGAGAAAGCTGGCAAGCTTGTTTTTGTTTACAAGTTACTTAACAAATGAATCATCATATACATGTATAACTATATTGATCTGATTTGAAATAAATTAATTAAATTGACTTAAAATTGCATATCTTATCATTAATTAGTAATATAAAAAACATGGTTATAAAAATCTGATTTAAATCAAAAAAATCGATTAAAATAAAAAAAATCCGATTTTTTTGATTTTTATAAAAAAATCATGATTTTTATCAACCCTGCTACACACCATGCAACACGTGACGTCCTGTAGGAATGAGGTCACTCAGTCGCCTATACACCATGCGACACGTGACGTCCTGTCGGAATGAGGTCGCTCAGTCGCCTGCACACCATGTGACACGTGTCGTCCTGTAGGAATGGGGCCACTCAGTCGCCTACACATCATGTCGTCCTGTAAGAATGAGGTCACTCAGTCGCCTATACACATGTAACATGTGACGTTCTGTAGGAATGGGGACAAAAAGCCACCTACACACCATGGAACACGTGTCGCCCTGTAGGAATGAGGTCACTCAGTCGCCTACCACCATGCGACACATGTTGTCTTGTAGGCATTGGGTCACTCAATCGCCTACCATCATGCAACACATGTCGTCCTGTAGGAATGACGTCGACTTGTAAACCAAGAGACAAGAGTTCACATCATGACTCTATTCATGATGAGCACATACAGGTGTGAATCTGGTCGTGGATAATTCAGCAATCAAAATTCTGCAATAACATAAAATTGCCATCATGACTGTAACCACCCATACAATGGAGACAATCTGCCATCAGTTAGATACCACGTTTGCCTGTACACTGATGCCATAACTGTATTGTTAGTAGAAGCAGTGAATGATGCCCATGGAGCAGTGCTACAGAATGCATTGTGCAAAACGTTAATATCACTGCATAAAACATGGCACTAAGTTATCATCAGGAGTTAATTCAGAATTCAATACCACCAGCAGTTATTATTGGAAATTGCCTCCGCGGTCTGACATTTTGGCAAATTACTCGTCGGTTTTCATTAGCTATGTAATATCGCCAGGCTAATTTATCGCAAATACTATTAGAAAACATATGTGGCTGATGTGATCGCTGGAATACAGTGTACCTTGAGTATTTACGATGTGCAGTTACAATCAAATATTTATGTGTTATGCTCTGAACCTTATTTAAAATTTCTTCCATTATTTTCTCTGTCATGTATCCGTCACAACTGTCATTTCTAGTTGATATTTAATTCAGTTCATATTTTATTTACATGGTTTTCAATTAGCTTTCAGGTTGATTTATGACCATCCTCATATTGGTATCCCAGGGTCCAGATGATCGTGCTTTCAAAATAAGTTAATATCACCCACGTTGTTCCTTCCGACAACAATTTGACTGAAAGATGTTACTGCCTGAGTCAGCTACGTCACTCAGTAACGAGTACACATTTTACTCAGTGATGTTTCATGTAGTTGATTGGAGAATTTAAGAGGAACAAGCAAACTAATAGCCAGCAAATCTCATCTCCCTAAATCAAACATAGATTTCATTTTATCAAAATACTCCCTTAAGTCTGTTGCGTGGTAGCATTCATGTGTGCCCTTATAAAAGCGCATTATTCTTTTACAAAGAGCAGCCAATTTGTCAGATAAATTTACATTATTCATGAATTTGGGATCATAAAGCTCTCTTATGTGCATTTTAAAGTAGAATTTCGTCTCATTTCCCTGCACAATTCCTCAATTTACACGTATTTTATTTTCAGATTCAATTGGTAATCGTCAACAGCGACTTGTTCCACGATCGCACATACACTCTAGGAAGTAGTGCCGGTGTCGCCATAATAATGTGACGGGACTAAAAGTCAAAGGTATTAAGGATTCATATGGATATTTAAAATAGCAGCGTTATAATTTATCACCAAATCATCCCATTCCAACATTAGACACTTACAGAGTTCGCTATCCATACGGCCTAATCCGTGTGCAGTGAAGCGTGGAGATACGTGGCCTTACCCCCGGGGAGCAGTGAAGTGTGAAGGTACGTGGTCCTACCCATGTTGAGCAATAGCTGAATATACAATAGCCACATAATCAGCATTGGACAGACTACTCCAACTGTTGGTGAAAATTCCTGCATTCTGGATTTTACTAATCAATAACTACTGAATTGTATTGCTTAATACTAAATATGTATTCGTAAATCTTACAAGCCTTTTTTATTCTGAATTCACACAAAAAGGATTCAAACAATACCTGCTGTTAATTCTTTTAATGATTTGACTGAGAAGCGCTGCTGCCTAATGCATAACAACTTTCAGTCTAGTAGTTTTCAAAATAGTCGTCAGGATTTCATTGTATCTAACTAAACGTGTTAAGACCGACTGAAATCGGTATAATCTATATTTAGTTTTAATTGCTATATCTTTTTAGATTCAATTTGTAGCCTTCAAGGGCGACTTGTTTCCGGATGCTACGTCAGCGGTAGGAAATAGTTCAATTTCCTGGTCTGATAAAAAATATTTTTTTGTTAAATATATCGATTCCTTCTTTTCACAATGTAAATTTGATGAGATTCAAACAAAAATTTCTTACTATTATTGCAATTCATACGATGACATTAGATATGTATGTATGGGTTTTAGTAGAACAAGGTTAGCTTCCAGTTTCTGAAGCAACAAAATATGGTTATATACATTATGAAATGTTATTTATGGTGTAATTCTGACCAGCCCAGTTACTCACCACATTTAGTGACAAGAGCCCTATTCCGCCCTCCGGATGAAACTCCTGATGGCATAATGTAAATGGTCATCATTGGCTGCTTCAATGATTTACTAACGCTTTCCGAAATTATTTCTGGTTAGTGCAACATTTAACAAAGAGAGATACGATATTATTACTACAATAAAATCGAAGAAAATACAAGAGAAACCGGTTTATATCGACCCAAACATAATTTTCAATCAACTGTTTGCCAATTTTGTCATCAGTTAGGAGAACGATGGCACTCCTCTCTGTTACATCTAACATCCGCTCCAGATACTGGTACTATTTTGGTCATTTGAATTCCCATACCCAAGATTCTTGATTCAGGTGCCACCTGTAACATGACAGATAGAAACCTACATGAAGATCTAGAGAGGCGAATAATCATATGTACATCAAGTTTTACAGATATTACCATAGCTTCTAAAGAAATTTAATTTGAATCGTGAAATGATAATTTAACGGAGATTGTGTTCCAAACAGGAAATTGATCAAATACCAAATACGAACAACATCTCTCTAATATAGATTAAAGTAGTATTGAAGAAATGCGTCTTAGAAGCATTATAATTTGGATGCCAGATAATGTATGAGCACATTTTGTATTTGACTCATGAATGTCCAAATTTTAACATTGTGTAGTTGAAGCAAAGCTCAAGAGGCAAAGTTTGGTGGCCTAGAATAGACTGAGATGCAGCAACAATTAGGAGGCAAAGTTTGGTGACCGGGAATAGACTGAGATACATAAGATCTTGTAAAATTGGGGAAAACAAAAATTAGGAGGCCAAGTTTGGTCGCCTGGAATAGACTGAGATGCAGCAACAATTAGGAGGCAAAGTTTGGTGGCCTAGAATAGACTGAGATACATAAGATCTTGTAAAATGGTGGAAAACAAAAATTAGCAGGCCAAGTTTGGTCGCCTGGAATAGACTGAGATGCAGCAACAATTAGGAGGCAAAGGTTGGTGGCCTAGAATAGACTGAGGTGCAGTAATAATTAGGAAGTATAGTTTGGTGGCCTGCAATAGACTGAGATGCAGCAACAATTAGGAGGCAAAGTTTGGTGACCGGGAGTAGACTGAGATACATATGATCTTGTAAAATGGTGGAAAACAAAAATTAGGAGGCCTGGTTTGGTCGCCTGGAATAGACTGAGATGCAACAACAATTAGGAGGCAAAGTGTGGTGGGCTGGAATAGACTGAGGTGCAGCAATAATCAGGAGGTATAGTTTGGTGGCCTAGAATAGACTGAGATGCAGCAACAATTAGGAGGCAAAGTTTGGTGGCCTAGAATAGACTGAGATACATAAGATCTTGTAAAATGGTGGAAAACAAAAATTAGGAGGCCAAGTTTGGTCGCCTGGAATAGACTGAGATGCAACAACAATTAGGAGGCAAAGTTTGGTGGTCTGGAATAGACTGAGGTGCAGCAATAATCAGGAGGTATAGTTTGGTGGCCTAGAATAGACTGAGATGCAGCAACAATTAGGAGGCAAAGTTTGGTGGCCTAGAATAGACTGAGATACATAAGATCTTGTAAAATGGTGGAAAACAAAAATTAGGAGGCCAAGTTTGGTCGCCTGGAATAGACTGAGATGCAACAACAATTAGGAGGCAAAGTTTGGTGGGCTGGAATAGACTGAGGTGCAGCAATAATCAGGAGGTATAGTTTGGTGGCCTAGAATAGGCTGAGAGACAGCAACAATTAGGAGGCAAAGTTTGGTGGCCTAGAATAGACTGAGGTGCAGCAATAATCAGGAGGCATAGTTTGGTCACCTGGGATAGACTGAGATGCAGCAACAATTAGGAGGCAAATTTTGGTGGTCTGGAATAGACTGAGATGCAGCAACAATTAGGAGGCACGGTTAGGTGGCCTGGAATAGACTGAGATGCAGCAACAATCAAAACTTTAAACTATCTGAACAAAGTTACGGTTAACCCGTATGCATCACATAAAATAATGGTTCACAATTCATAAGTGAATATAAATGCTGCAATCAGAAGACGCAAATTGCTTTTCGCCAAAAAGAAAATAATGTCATTATTATTCACTCTTTACACCCTATCGATGTGTGAGCATGTATCATGCACGTGATTGACATCTTCCTGATATGAATGCTCTGTTCACATCATCTCTATTCCGTGGGTGGCTTGATTTAGTAATCTGCTTTCTATTTATACAGATTTGATGGATCGCTGCTGCTATTCACGCGCAATTCAATATTACTGGGGATTTCGATGTTATAAAATATAACTTGATCAAATTCTGTCGCTCTTGACAATCTAATACATGTAAGATAAATTAACACCAAGGATATACATTCAAATTCTTAATCATGATTGATTCTGAAATGAGAGCTTGTGTGGAACACCGTGTTAAATATATCAAAACAAACACACCAAAGTATGTAATTGTCAAATTTATAAATTAACACACAGGATTATAAATTGTTCAGCATTGTTTTTCTGTCTGTTGTAATCGTATGCTCTTGTAGAAATTCGAATGCCTAATATTTTGATATGCATTGATGACGGTGTCCAGCTGAACTAGAGGGAATGAAGTAAACTAGCAGTGACTGAATCCCAGTTCTGCATTGCTCAGATACATATTTCTTGACGCAGAGAATGAAACATCATTCTGTAAGTTTTTGTCAGCGAAAGTACGCCATGATATTACAGAGCATGAGTGACAGGATATATACAGAGTGATAATAGACTCAACAAATGCCTCGATTACCTTTCTCGATTATTGAAGATTAGCAGATGAATCGGATTCTCTTCAAGAACGAAGAGATTGCGAAGTTTGCACATGTGCCCACAATTGTATGCCATTATACATTTCTTGATGCTGGAAATGAAGCATCAGGAAAGTGTTTGTCAGCCAAAGTAAGCTACCATATTAAAGTGCATTAGTGGCAAGATGCATATAGATACATTTAATAAGCTCAACAACGACAACAACAACAACAACTTGAAAAATGGTAACATTTTGGAGAACCATGCATGCAAGACCCGGATCATATAGAGACAAGTAGAAGGGGGATGAAAGGAAGGGAACAAAGGAAATCTTTTGTGTAATGAGTTCTTTTGGTTCCGTCCCTTCGCTCCTGCAGGGTTAGATGTAGAGTGCACGTCCATAAGCCACCCCCTCATTAAATCGTGTGACTCTGGTCATCCGATAAGTCTCTAAGAATTATAATGATTGACAAGGATTAATGAGGGCAATTAAGTGACTTCAAATAGCATGATCTCTTTGAAAGAGTACAATGCGCAATGGTAAATGTATTATGTAAAGATAATTGACAAGCTGCATGTCTGAACTTGTCTTTTCGGGGCTCTTGGGAAGTCATTCAATCATGAAGCCCCTCCCCTCATTAAGTCGTTTCTCTACACTTATTGTGATGGGTTTACAAGTTAAAGCGTAGCAATTACTTATTTGGATAAATAAAAATGAGTAGAATTATAATTTATTGCAAAATCCGCCCATTCAACAATATACAGTGACCCCTGTCAGTACAGCAGAGACCATGCACAATCAATTGTGAGTGTTCCTGGCTTTACACATGGAGAACAATAGCTGAATTCGCAATAGACTCATAATCACCCGCGACAGGCTTGTGGGGGGAATCATGTTTTGTGGGCATTTTTATTTCAGATTCTGAGTAAGACGTATTCACTATATTGCACTGACCTGTGATCATAAAGTATTCCATACACATTGCAATGTCATCAGCTATAATCTTTCCTCATTATGGTTATTTGGTTATCTATATGAGCCACAAAGGTTTCAGCAGCCATGTGCAATTGAAAGCTGAATACGGAATTGCATTACCTCTGCATCCACATATGTCATCCATAGGGTCTCTACATTAATCAGCAATCCATGAAGGATTTTGATGTGATAGGTATTGCAGTTTCTGGTCATATCAGTACGCCTACAAACATTAAATAAAATAAATAAATAATTAAATATATAAATAAATAAATAAATGAGAATGAATGATGATGATGATGATGATGATGATGATGATGTTGAAGACGATGGCCAAAACAGGGACAACAACAACAAAAACAACTACAACAACAACAACAACAACTACTACTACTATTAGAACTGCTACAGTGTTGCTTGTTTTAGATCATTACCAATCCAGTAATATTATTATTATTATTATTATTATTATTATTATTATTATTATTATTATTAATAATAATAATAATAATAATAATAATAATAAACTATTATAACTTATTGTGTATCTCTATATCATGTATAATGTACATATATCTCGACCGTCACCTGTATAAATGTAAAGCACACCTCATATCCTACAGTTGCAGACTGAGAGAATAAAGTTATCTTGAACTTTTTTCATACCATTACCTATATACTGTACAGATCAGGAGTTAGATAACATGTCTATAAACGTGAACAGAAGCGTGTTAGAACTGCTCTCTTGTGTATTTTGGCCGTAATTTGATTTGACAGTTATATCGACAGTACATTTCATTTTGCTTTGTAAACATGTTAAGTTAGTTCTGTGCTGTACTGTACTCGAAATTGATTCCTAAGCCAGTCAAAACATGCGTTTCTCTATTCGCTAAGTCATCATCACGCCATCCAATTATTGAATTCGTTTTCTCAATGAATTTCCCATGTATTACCGATATTAAAAATTGATATATGATCTGTCTAAACACTTGTTTCTCTATTCACTAACGCACCCCGGCCAACCCCAACCATTGTTATGAATAACAATCATACAGCCCGCTCAGACTGGTGTGTCTCGTATTCAGCGTTATCGATTTTTCTTACAGAGATTTAATTTGGCGGGTCATTAGTCAGGTGGGTTGTGTATACAGCTCGAGGATACGCCAAATTATAACTCTGGGGGAAATGAAGGCCGACTTTGAAAGATATTTTAACATACATATGCTAATCCGTCTACGCCCATATTGTAAAACTGTAACATCTGGAGACTGTTCAGAGGTGTGGGGCCATGGTAGGCTGGGTTATATTTAGGGGAACTGAGCATTTTCTCCAGTTAGTCATTGGAGGGTTTAGGGGTCGTCAGGGCCACTTGCCTATTCATATGTGGTCTGGGGGTTGGTAAAGCGTCAATTATCATTTGTTCTTTAAATAATAAATTATTACTCAATTTCTGTTGACTATTGCATGGTGTTGCCATGAGATATATGTATATATCTGAGTTGTAACTCTCAAAAGCCTATGGTCTATTATGGCAAATAAATATCATATCATTATCCAATGCATACCTGGGAAGTTCTCAGGATCTGTATTAACGATGAGGAATATTGGTCTATTTTGTATATATTTACATAACTCTTCTTATACCACCTTCGTGTGCACGAATTGTATATTATTGATAAATCAATCTAATAACTGCTGAATATTCTGAAACTAATTTGACTTGTGAATATGTTCAATTCAATTTCTCTCTGTGACTTTTTCAAGTGTGCGAACTGTATGTAATTTACAAATCAGCAATTTAACGACTTTCGAATATTTTGAAATATTTTGGCTGAAAAATACTCAAGTTAGCTTCTCTTTGTGTCATTTTCAAGTGTGCAATTTGAGGCACAATCTAATAGCTTTTGAATGTGTCGACCTTTCAACTTGTGCTACTTTCGAGTGTACGAATTGCATTTTGTTTATAAATTTATAATGAATATAATTACGTGTATAAAAATCTAACTTGATGAAATATATTGTCAACTGTGCAAATGCCTCATATGCCTATACAAGACCTGAGTGTAATATATTCAACTTGAACTTGATACATTTAGGTATGTCTGCTTTAGCAAAAACTCCTAGGATTGAAAATATATTCTCAATAGACTATGTTAAATGGGGTGTCTAAGAATCCTATATCGTTATAGACCCACCATGAGTCTGTGAATGTACACATTGTTACCGAGCACAATGGGTGATTCACAACCTATAAAATATGTGAAATTCATAATAACAATGAACGTTGAACAAACCGTTTAACCAGACTCAAAAAGTTAGGTCTTGACCAAACAAATCTTTTTATCTTATTTGCTGACCCATTAAACCTGTCAATTATCATTATGCGATAGGACAATAGAAGTCCTGTGATTTAATGAGGTCGAGGGGCTTCATGATTTAATGTTTTCCCAAGAGTCCCAAAAAAACAAGTCCAGACATGGGCCCTGTCAATCATCCTTACACAATACATTAACCATTGTGCATTGTAGTCTCTCGAAGTGATCAGCACTTAATTACCCCCAGTAACCCTTGTCAATCATCATTACATGAGCAGTCACGTGATTTAACAATTAGGTGGGGCTTCATGATTGAATGAGTTCCCAGAGTCGAGAAAAGACGAGTCCAGACATGTACCCTGCCAATCATCCTTACACAATATATTAACCATTGCGCATTGTACTCTCTCGAAGAGATCGGGCCATTTGAGGTCACTTAATTACCCTCATTAATCTTTGTCAATAATCAAAACATGATAGTCTTGCCGGATGACCGGAGTCACGTGATTTGAACAGGGGGTTGGTGCTTGTGGACGTGCAATCTACATCTAACACTGCATGGTCGATAGTGAGGGAAAACAAGAAATCATTACATAAAAGATTTTCACACCTAGGTGTGAATTTTTTGTGTCCCCTCCCTATTGTCCATCTTCTACTGCAACAAATGAGTCTAAATACTGGCTATAGTGGGCCTTCGACTAGGGATTGAGTACACCGACCACATAGAATACATAAACGAGAAGAATCCTTTGATTTATGTCTCTCGATATTTGCAGATCAGCACATAAATGGGAAATTCTTCATGAACGAAGAGTGGATCAAGTTTATATATTTGTGCCAATCACCAAGACATGACAAACTGATCAATGCTCTGACCAACAGCTCTTCTAACATTGCTGGAGGGTACCTTATGGGAAGCACAACCTTCCACTCATTTAGGAAACAGTAGATATAAAGGGCAGGAATCTATCTTGTCAGATGATGGGGTTTGTATACTGCAGTGAATCGCTGATTCTGTACATCTGTAATAGATGGGCATCTCTAAAGAGACATATAGAAAAGCGTAATGTCTGTCACTGCAAACACTTTCGTACTATCAACCACCATCACTTGTAAGATAGAGCAGTCTCCAGCGATGTGCTATATAATATGTACAACATAGTTCAACTATCAATGAAAGTGGCCCATGTTCTATGCTTGCCACCAGATATCGAACAGTGAGCCATGGATTTCACTGTGCTCGGTGCCAGCACATACCAAGCTCATGGAAGGTGACTCAGCACACATCTACTAAACGTGTTAAGTATTGATTTAAGAGATACATGATAGGCCACATTGTAGACCCAGAAGAACCTGGGGTGAGGAAAAGAAGCAGTTGTCAATAAGGAAGAATGTCGTATTGTAGCTACATGATATTTTCAAACTGTCATCATCATCGTCGTCGTCGTCATCATCATCATCATTCACCTCATCATTAGGTAAACGTGTTAGTTACGGACTCAAAAGACGCATGATCTGGTACAGTGTGATCTCAGAAGAACCAGGTGGGTGAGGAAAACAAGCAGTGACCAAGGTAGAAGGTCAGCTACATGATGTTTTAAAACTGTCATCATCGTCTCGTGATCGTCATCATTCACCTCATCATTAGGTAACAACATTCGTCTTATGGGATGGTTATTATGGAACTCTGACATCTTGCTGATAATGAGAGAACTATTAACTCATTAACAGAGCTGATTAACGATATTAGATGTATACACGGAGGTGAATATCCAAGCAGCTGTTTTATCGACAATGCTCAAATTTACTTCACATGCCTTAGGAAATCAACTACCTGACGTGGTGTCATTTATTTGTCAACTTCATCGCCTACGCAAAACTTAGCATTATAACATATGATACAGATTTATAAAGCAGCGCCAATAATAGAGACCAAATTGCCCTGTAGGTGGGGCTTAGAATACACCTTCCGTATCCTCTGCACGTCGTACGAGGCGACTAAAGGAGGTAAGGGTGAGGTAACCCTGACAGAAACCTCGAGTGCTGAAGACGGAGGTTCCAGGCCACACGGCGCACTCTAATAAACCATGGATCCACGCACTTAATGCTTTTGATCATGTCGATAGTCACTTACAGGACTGGCGGTATAATCAGCGAACGAAAAGAAGAAGATAGAGACCAACGAATTACCCGAGGGGTCTAGCCTAATATATGACAATAGCAACCACTTACTTTACACAGTTCTGACGGACAGTACATCGGATATGTAAAGACACTCAGAGAATGGGTCAAAGATTGGCTCACTAATACACATGATGATTAGCCACAAGTCCTGTTTCACGACTAGTCAATACCCTTGCAATATCAATCAACAGAAGCAGCAGTTAGCAGCGCAATGACATGCGTACTTCACAGGCGAACGCGTGGGCCTGATATTATCAACAACAAACTCATCAATGCGGCAAGTGATTTCATATCATCACCACCCATCATCAACTCTGCCTTTGAATAGCACATCCATATAGATGTTTTAGGAAACGGGACGGTTGGCACACTGTCTACTCCCTAGAAACCAGCCGAATCTCTCTCCAAGCTGAGGTCAATCGCACTCATAAATGACATTAGTAAAATGTTGTCAAATGTGAACACCTCGTATAGTGAAGCTGGCAGAGCAGCATTACTCTAGGATACAGTTGCGCCAGCATACTTTGGCACAATTTATGCTATTATCAGTATTCACATCAAAGTATTGGGATACCTATGAGATGGTAATCAA
This sequence comes from Chaetoderma sp. LZ-2023a, assembly GCA_034401795.1. Taxonomy (NCBI): domain Eukaryota; kingdom Metazoa; phylum Mollusca; class Caudofoveata; order Chaetodermatida; family Chaetodermatidae; genus Chaetoderma; species Chaetoderma sp. LZ-2023a. The sequence continues at coordinate 9,829,638 of CM067360.1, read as the reverse complement.
CATGTTACATACAATTGACAGCCTCAGAAATCGGCATAGTCTTCAATTTCTCAATGAACTGGATGGCGATGGTGATCATCTAAACCTATTATGGATATTTGGGCAAACATAAAATTCATCATTCACACCAAATAAACACGTTCTGCAGAATTTGACATGTCGATAGGATCACCACAAGGAGATCTTCTCTCACCAGTGTTCTTCTTTCGTTACCTTGCTACTGCTCTATGATCTGTTAGATAATATTCGCGAGACAAGCCTATCCACTCTCATGGCTAAACATGTTTCTAGAAATGGAGTATGCAAATGATGATGATGATGATGATGATGATGATGATGATGATGATGATGATGATGATGATGCACTTGGTAAACTTCTTCCAATAGCTGCATAAAGCTCAAAGCCACACACTTCCTGAATGAAGACAACCCTGTGCTCTCAAATGTATCTCTTCCCAACTCAGGATGAGAGATGATGGTGCCTTACCTTTGGTATGAGGAGAGGTGTTCACAACTCTGAACTTCAACCTGCATTGCAAATTTCTGTGGAAAAAGAAACATTGGTTTCTTGTCCTTCCGGAAGATGTGGATTCCCGATCAAAAATGTGCATGAAAGTCAAGGTGCACCTATACTATGCAATGCTACACGTGTCGCAATAAGGTTATGCACATGTTACTTCTGGGCCCTCTTGAACAAACTCAATGCCTGTCATCGCAAACACATTCGAGTTGTCACAAATCAAAGTAGGCTAGATAGTATAATCTCAGCCTCAGAGGTGTATACACTGTCCAAAGCGGCTCTACTATCGGAAGGCAGGGCAGCCATGTTCGGATACAATCTTCGATCTTCTGCAATCCTCTCAGAACACACTACATTTTTCAGGAGATGGGGCCACAAGCATAAGGCATGCTCAGGACACTAATCTCCAACCCGTTAAATGTTTTGAAATCAGACCACAAAAATATAATCTAAGATTACCAAAGACGAAGAAGAACGTAAAGGGGCTAATGATGCCCCCCCCCCAATGGTATGAGATACCCGAGAGTGTTGAGGAAGACTGAATACACCTAAAGCACGTTTCAACACCTTCAACCCGCAGGGAACAATCGTTCAGCATCAACAATAGATAAGTCACCGACAGACAGAATAGAGATAAACTGAACATCCGCTCCAAACCCCTAACCCCATCCCAACCCCACCACTATTTTTCGTTTATGTACAGAAATCGTTATCCATTGTAAATTGTCAATCAAGTACAGCCTGCCTATCCATCACTCGATAGGGTCCACCATATCATCTAGATTCGTAGTCAAGATAATAAAACCGATTCCCCGACTCCCATGTGAATAATAATGACAGGTTAATCTTTCCTATGAAAGGCAATTTGTCACGTATAGCTGCTCGATTTAGTTCTGTCAAACTTAGCATCCCATTCTTGATAACATGAAGTAGATGATTTCTGGCACAAGTGGCCGGTACACACGCACGAACATGCATGCGTGCAAAGAGATCGTTGCCAGCAAATCTGGGGTTTATTTTATACAGCAATATCTCAAACAGAATTAGATATTTCGCTAAGAATAGTGTTATCAAACTGATGATATAGGTAGATAATTGACAGACCTGGATGGCAGTAAAGACACATTCCTTTCTATAGTTTATATGTGCCTTGAACTGAACATACCCTCTGACTTATAAACAGCATTATGGTATGCCAAATATAGCCTGTCTGTTTGTCAATCCCTATGGTTGACAGAGTCCACTAGATTCCTAGTCAACATGCTAAAGGATATAATGGTCAGCATATTTTCCAACTCACATGTGAGTAATAATGACAACTTAATCTTTTCTATGAAAATCGATATGTTCCTTATAAACACTCCATTTAACCATTACACAAATAGGACAGCATTGTTAAGAGTGTGTTGCTGCAGAGAAATTGCTCTCAATCACTGAGCAATATTGTATAGTGTATCGCATTAAACTAGATATCCATTAGCATGTGTACCGACGACATATTAATAGCGTGTTTGTGAAATGAGTCCGAGTTCAGTGATCGTCAACTTTGGAGAAAACAGCAATAGAGGATAGGGTATGAAACCGAGCATATACTTTCATTAAGGAAAGGGAAATTCCTGGAACGAGGCTTTACTCATTATTTAATGATCGGACATGCAGTATGCAAGGAGCCTATGTTGAAAGGAAAAGAGTGGGCGCTAATTTGTGTTGCACTATCAGATAGACATCAATCTTGGTCATAATGAACGACAGATCTGGCTTGTAAAATTAGGTGGACATCCTATTAGATTGTCCCAGAAGTGGGATGGTTGGGGTGGGTCGGGTGGGGGACGGGGGCCAGCGATTGCTGGCTGTTTAATATTTGTACATGCCTTATCCAACAAAAACATAAACAGCAGATAGAGCTTAGAAAGTAATGTATTAGTGCCGTTAGTTTGCTAATAATGATGACCATATATAGCCTAGGCAATACCTGGCCGTGATGTGTGTTTGGTACTCCTAGCTAACACTAGACATGGCTTATAGCATGTTGTGTTAGTCCAGTTACTTTGTTAATAACGAGCTCTAGATATTGACTCGAAAGTGCTGGGATAGTCCGCCTAATTTCGTAATAATGAAATTGAGGTATTCTTCCTGTCAATCTACGCTCAGATTACCCTAATCTAAAACAATTTGCAACAGAAGAATTCTTGATTTTGTGTTTCTATACGTCCTCAGCTAAGACATCCGTCGAAATCTGACCTTCAGAAAGCACTTAATTAGTTAAATTAAATATCGGCGACAAAATGAGGTTTGGGAAAACTATACTATAGAGGTGATATCCTACGTTTCAAACATTCTGTGGCGTAGCTGTGCCAGTGTACTAGACATTATAGTATATGTTGGCGTCACCGTGATGTCACTAGGACTTAGGATGATAGCATCATGACACCAATAGGCAGATAGCAACCAACAAGTTTAAACTGTGATTTCGGCATCGATGTATAGGAGTCGTTACCAAATTTATTGATGCATTTCATCCATGGTAATTTTAAAATAGGTACGGATTTGGATGTCGCGCACACAACTTCGACATATGCAGAGAAAATATAGACAATGGGAAGAAAACGTTCAAGATATCAGAAAAGGGTATCGAGAGACTAAATTAACCTAGTATTGCCCATGGGACAGCATCTATTACAGTTTTGGCTAAGCAATGGCTGCATGTGGACTGTTGACGGTCTCACATTGATAAAAGATAATCGAGCAAATATAACTTATATCAGTTTGAGATTGTCCTGTTACTCAGGTTAAAATGTCTAGGCTGATGCTAAACATTTTATATTTTAGACTAAGATCTTTTTTATTTCTTAGTCAAATAAAGTACACATAATGCAATTCGTGATAACCTGTTTGTGTGGAGCAATTCTAATTCTGAGTTCCCCTGCCCTGATAACACCAGATTAGCTGTATCTTCCTGATATTCTTACTTTATATTCTGAACACTTTGCTCCATATCTACAAACGTGAAAGCTAGTTGATTTATTATCTTCATATTGAAATAGTGGTATCCTGCAGTTGTATGTCATTGCACACTGAATATCGTAGAGAATGTTGCTTTCAAAGTTCCGAGAGAACAGTATCTGGGAAAGCAACCTTGTTAGAGAGAGCACCAACTTTCTTTACCTAAAATGTATTAAGATGTGAAGATATTACGATCATCAATTTAAATTTTAACAAAGACATTGTGTAAATACAATAATTGCCATCCATAGCACTATGACATGATTCATAATATACATCGATTGATAATGATCGAGCGAGATATTAGTAAATCAGTGGCTTCTTGAGACATTGATATTTGTGAATGGATTGACTGCCAGTTACCCTAGGCATTGACTTGTTTATAAGGGCAATCTAGTCTGATATCTTTAGCCACATCATGTCATAACTGTTGTCCAATCTCACTTTCCTCTCATACATCAAATAGACGTCGAGAGATGGGCCAATGTGCGCCGCAGTTCTACCAATCGCCTAGTGAGGCAGTAGCATAAACATATTAATATTTCTCTTTAATATCTGGATATCCACATTTATTCAAAGGAGTACTTGTCAATATCACGCTGATGTATGTCTGCAAATCTTAAATCTATTTGATTTATGGTCTCTATAATGAAATCGTCTCGCCCTGTAGGTGTAATTGCTTTCACCATTACTATCACAGAGAATGGTACTTAGAAGAACTAATATTTAGGATGGCAACAACATCGTCTATTTAAATTGTTTTAAGATAGTCAGCATGACTTTATTAGATTTTATCAAAGATTTAAAATTATTATTATTATTATTATTATTATTATTATTATCAATATGAATATAGAATAATTAATTCCAGGGATGCTGGAAATATGAGTGTAGCCATCAGGTAAGGCTGATCATTCACTCATTTTCTTCCAATAAGATGGAAAGAGACAGGGATACATGGCGAGCCATTCTATTTTACTCGATCACAGTCTGGTGAAACAGTAGCAAAAAGTCATATTGTTCTTCCATTACTATGTATCTGCTTTTATTCATAAGCTTGCAATACAATTGATGAAGGTGCAATGTCACATTTCACTGTACTGCACAAACTAAAGTAACACTCTGAAAGATTGATTGAGCACAGATTAATGATGTTTCGCCATAATGTCGAGCAAATTGCTTTTACGTCTAATTTTTTTTTTTTGTATTACAACATACCTATCCGCAGATATCCTTAAAAATAACTACTAGATTTTGGGATTGACGAATGTTATGATGACCGTTGTTTAGTATCTTTAGATGGCCGTTTGAGGTAGGCCGTAACGCAGACATGTTTGGAAAACCTTATTCAGAAATATACTGAGACAGGAGAGTCACAGTAAACAGGTCGTATGTGTGTCCTTATTTTGCTTCTATTGAATGGTACTTTGAAACAGATCTCAGACAAGGAGTGGGTTGATATTCAAAAGAGTTCTGAAAATTGCATAGAAACACTATTATTTTCACATCTCTAGTAGCTTATATCAATCTGAACGGGGAAACCCATTTGTTGGCTTTTGAATTTGTGGAGATCATTTTCATTTGCTAATATCATCCTGCCACCAGTAAATGATCAGGTAATTGTATCCGCTACATCGCTGACAAGATAACTATAGCATTGTAAATCAGCATTGCCCGCTTCGAGATGTGCTAGCATCTGACGATTGTGTCGTAGTTATACTGACAGGCTTAAAAGGTGTTGTCCTCCTGATAAGTTAGCACATGGTTCCACAATGACCCAGTGCACCACGTGTGTGCATTTACTTTGCCTCATGGAAATGATAGTCTGATTTACTCTGAATAATTGACAGAGAACGCGATTTCTAGTACGACTATCCCTGTTGTTTGAATTCCTTGATCTTGACCTTGACAAAGATTTGGTATCTTCAAAGAGTGTCCTTATTTTGCTTGTCTTCAGCATTGATGGTGGAGTTAATGAATAGGCAATAGCTGCTCTAGAGTACAACTAAATCAAGCACCATAGCGATAGTGTCACTATACTGTTATGGACCAAAGACGCATTATCCGTAGAGAGGAAGTGTTTGTTAAACAGAAATCCTGAGAACTTCTGAGAAGAGATGCTACTACCACTTTGTGCTGGGTAGCGATATAAGCTGTTGGTGTGGAGGGATGTTCTTCAATGTTCTATAATTCCTTAATCTTCGTTTCTGTTCACCTGCTCCATTTGTTGGTAAAGCTCAACTTGGACCATTTAAAATTGTATGTGAAGCTGGTCATCCTCGAATAGGTCGCCACTGCTGAGAGGAGAATATTCATAGCGTATGACATTTAGCCTGGGATGACAGATCATTGCAAGCTATAGGTATGGTGACAAATGTACCCTGACCACTAATAGGGGCAGACAGCTAGTTGCGTGTATCCTAATACATAGTTGTGAAAGCATTAACTGACGGCTGGCGTCCAGCTTGACGACGATGATCATTATCCATAGTGTGCGACTGAGTGAGGCAATATGCTGGCTGAATGTGTGCACGTATGTGCGCATTCAAAACATTGTTTGCAAGGACGTGTCTGGCCATGCGTCATCCAATAATAACAAATGTACATACGTGTCTACATGCAAGTCACAGAAGACATGCGCCTGCAGACAACGTTACCTAATCCAGGTGCTTTTGGTAATCATAAGTACGTATTGCAGAAAAGTACATATGAAGAATGGCAACCATGCGATGTTACATGGGTACAAATTATAAATTAAGGCCATCACCCTAACCAACAACCAAACCTCACCCGGGGGCCACCACTCACCCACGAGAACATTCATACCGTCCACCCGTGGTCTAATGGTGTAACTAATAAGTGGCCATTAGCAAGTTACTATGGCGAATAAATATGGTGTGAATGTCGAGCACGTAGTCAAGCATAACCTAACGCTTCTAGACAATTATTACATATGACACCCACCCCCATCATTATATATGACATCTACCACCATTATTATATATGACATCTACTGCCATTATTATATATGACATCTACCGCCATTATTATATATGACATCTACAGCCTTTATTATATATGACATCTACCGCCATTATTATATATGACATCTACCACCATTATTATATATGACATCTACCGCCATTATTATATATGACATCTACAGCCTTTATTATATATGACATCTACCGCCATTATTATATATGACATCTACCACCATTATTATATATGACATCTACTGCCATTATTATATATGACATCTACCACAATTATTATATATGACATCTACCGCCATTATTATATATGACATCTACCGCCATTATTATATATGACATCTACTGCCATTATTATATATGACATCTACCACAATTATTATATATGACATATACCACCATTATTATATATGACATCTACAGCCTTTATTATATATGACATCTACCGCCATTATTATATATGACATCTACCACCATTATTATATATGACATCAACCGCTATTATTATATATGACATCTACCGCTATTATTATGTTTTGCATTTTTCCAAATTCTTCATTTCTTTTCATAGATCAAGTATCGATCAAGTATATTGGTTTAGTAACTATCCCATCACATAATATATGGTCATCAGGTTTTGGTCAGGAAATCGATAGAAAAACACATCCATAGATGGAGTGATTTGCAAATCGAGGACAGTGTATCAGATAAAGTCAATAATTCAACTCTGTTGTCCGAGAAGCCACAACATGCGCTGCATCTGCAGAAAGTAATTAGAACTGTCAGTTTGAAAAAGCCTGAGTAGATTGTTATCGGTGTATGGGTCTGATTAGGGAATGAATAAGCACATGCGCATCAACCCGTTCGTGTGAAATTAGCACAAGCTTTGGAGGAACTGCTGTTGAGCCAGTGGTGAACTGGCTATGCTGTGACAGTCGTTGCTCATAGTTACAACAGTGTAGCTCTGATATCTAGCTATGCTTTCCACCACTGGTCATAGTTACAACAGTGTAGTTCTGATATCTGGCTATGCTATTCCACCACTGTTCATAGTTACAACAGTGTAGCTCTGATATCTGTCTATGATGTTCCACAACTGGTCATGGTTACAACAGTGTAAATCTGAAAAACTGCTATGCCGTGGCTATCGCTGCTCATAGTTACAACAGTGTAACATGTGATAAAGTATATTTATGTGTGAAAGCTCGTCAAAGTAAACTAGGTGAGTTTTAAAAGGTACCACCTTTGAGCCCTGTTTTTCTTATAGAGGATCAGGGATACGATTTGTGGCCTCGCTAGCTTCTTTCCAACTGCATTTCCCCCCCCCCCACAAGATATTCATTATATCCACGGTTTTCACAGACAAATGGCGATTTGGTCACCCTCAGTCTGACCATCTCTGCGGAAATTGGTATTGTCTCAACCTCTCCGAAATCATTCGATGGAATTCTGCCAAATATGGTATGTGAGTTACCGATATGATTGCGGTGTGCAATAGGACAGTTACATTTGGGTTCAATTACAGGACCGGTACCAACGGTAGAATTCATGAACATGGAGATTTTCGATGACGCAGCCATTAATAATTAAATCTAGCTGTTGATGTGAAATTTATGTGTATTTATATATTCCTGTTTGATACACACAGTTCGCCCATATCGTGTCGGCTGATTAGCATGTACTGCTGGACAAAGATTGATATCGGTATCACTAGAGCGTAGTGCTGCGTGTGCATGGCTGGGTGAGCGTGCATACCTGCATGCGTACGTGCGTATGTGTGTGAGTGAGTGTGTGAGTATGTGAGTCCATACATGCGTGAGTGCGTGCATGTGTGGGTGTGTGCATGTGTAGCACGGGTCGGCCGGACGGATACGGACCGTTCCAGCTAAGCTGGGTACGAGGTGGCCGTGGCGGATTCACTCCAGGCACGCCCCACTGAGCAGGATGCTACACGTGTATGAGCCCTATAGGAGAGGTTTTCGTTTAAAAAACGGCTAAGTCTGAGCTTCCCTGACAGCACGAGTCAGGATTGGGAGAAAGTGTATACCTATAGTGTACCGAGTCGGCACTATTAATTACTTTAAATTATTCCGTAGTTCTTGGCACTTATCAGGACCGAAATGAAACGAGGATTATAGAGCCTTTTACTATTTTAAAATCGGTCCAGAAATGGCTGAGCTATTGTTAAAAATCCCGATAAATTAGTTTCAAAATATTGCTCTGATGTCGTAATCGTGTGGATGCATTAACTTCCAGCTGCACGCTGATTGGCTACTGCTCGGCCTCGGATTGGCTGGAGCGCCTGGCTCTGACGTTACGAGTAGTATAAAAGTGGTGAAAAATCGAGGATCGAGAGCATCATCGGCGTGGAAGCCGACCCATCAACAACAAGACTACTGCACGGCGCTGGCTAGACGTTGGACCACTGCAGGCCGGCGGTGATTTCATCGATCATCATCGTGGTGCCATTCGGAATTGAGTTCTCATGCGCCAGTGAGCAGTCTTGGAAGTAACTTTCAGCGTTACAGCAATTTTGGACGCTCCCAAAAATATAAAGTTATAACTCCCGCACCCAGATGTTGTTAGAGTAGTTTTCTCTGCGGAAAGGGCTTTGCAGCCCGATGTGATTCTACGGGATGTAGAGCTGATGATGGTTCTTGGTGGATGACTCGCCGGATCTGCTGACCACGCTGAAAAGTGGAGTTAAACTTCCACGCTGCACGCCGCATGTGATAATTAACCTTTAGACTACAGTCTGGTGGGACTTTGGTCGGTGCGCCGCAAAGAGCTATGCAACGTATCCCACACCGTGTGCCAGTTATTGTACATGCATAAGTACTTATAATAGTGCTTATGCCCATTAACAGAGAGGGCTACTATTATAAGTAACTTTCAAACTACTGTCGTCGGATGGAAACTTTACAACCAACTGTTTAAATCTTGTATCAGTTAAATGACTATCTAATGGACATCTTATGCACTGATCTGTTTCACTGTCATGAGAGTGTGCCGCATCTACCTGCCTGTGGAAACCTCCCTGCGGAGACCTGCCTGCGGAAACCTGCTTGCGGAAACCTGTTTGCAGAAATCTTCCTAGCTTCCAAGATCTAGCCACCTCGCGCTATTTACATTTTAGCGTATCAATTTCAGTGACTCATGAACTTTCACCATTCCGATGACCAATAGGTACTCAAGTAACAATACTATTGAACATTTAATTACTTCCATATAGAGTACTGATGACTCATAGGTACCTTAGCGGTCCTAAGACTGCATTCTTATCATTTCTGTTTTTACTGTGAATATTATCCGTGTTTACTGTGGATGCTCTCAACTAACCGCACCGTAAGGTCTAATGACCTGTGATACTTATTCTTTTCGTATTCATTAAATTGTGCATTGGTTAGTTGTGCATATGGCAAGTAGCCATCTAGTTAATATGTGTGTTTATTTATAAAAACTCTAGGACCCAGTACCTAGGTAATACTATACAGCAACATATATATCCGCATCACATTATTCCCCCAGCATCAACTTTATACTGAGGCCGCTGATCATGCTCTAATTGTTTGAGCCTGACAGGTTACCGACTAAACCTGGCTATTTTAACTCGATATGGCAGGTTTAAAGTAGTTAGGGACAATTTGTCAGCAAGAGACGCATAGTGTATGCCTCTTTTCTGGCTGTTGTGGTAATGTAGCCCCACGCACCGGCAAGGTTGTGTAAAATTGGCCAGTTACTTTCAGGGCCTCTTATTATATCGAGTTATTGTCTCTTTCTACGATCCTCCAGCCGTAAGGCTTATTAATTGTTTGGATTTCTATCGACACGTTAGCAGGATCCGCACCTGGGGAAACTATCAGAGGTTTCAGAGCAGTGATAGTTAAAGTGCCGATTCACATACACGTGCCCTGTATCCTCGTATACTTGTTAGGTAGATACCCCGGCCAGTGTATGAAGCACTGCAAAATAATAATATTGATTAGTTATGTTAATAATACTGGACTGCAGTGCATCTCTGTGGGCATGCATGGAACGTAACCCTAATGACAGGTCAAATGTTAACCCCGTAGCATGCATGCAGTGGTGGACAAGCGGTGGATCGCCATCCAATTCGTTGTAGTGTCTGGGTGAGATCGTAGAACCCAACACGCCCTCATCGCAAGGACACTAGCGATGGATATCCATCTCTCCGTCCCACCATAAATGACATGATGCTTTCTAATAATTGCTGATGTGAACTGTGAAACTTGTCCTGGTAATGTTATATGTGGTTGCGGGCAGCGTAACCAGATTGTTATTTGATTCGAGAGCCTTGCCCCGTAACATGTACGCACACTATCCTTCGGATGTAGATACTATGCAGGGGGACATACGGAGAGCCGAGCATTTACGGCCGGTGGATAAATGTATCAAAAGTTAGGTAGGAATCACTGCCACTTGCGGCCAAAACTTGTTTTCGTTTCGAAAAGAAATCTGTAGGTTATAATGTAGCAGAAGGCCCGCAAAAATAAAGCGGCAACTACCAATACAGCAACTTTGGAACTACCTAAGACGGTGACCTGGGAATTCCTCGGAAATCGTTCCCGTCTTCACGTAAACCAGTGTACATCACCTCAACGAGTGGAATTGTTTGTATAGGATACAAACAATTTTACTCGTTTGATAGTAATGAGCACAATAATACGAAACATAGAGCCACCTGATGTCCTTTCGGCGTGGTTTTGCCAGAGGTACCACACATATCCTTGAATCCGCAGTATATATATTGTGACTGTTTAATTGTGAAATTGTTTGTATATGTATTTAAATATATATATATATATATATATATATATATATATGTGTGTGTGTGTGTGTGTGTGTGTGTGTGTGTGTGTGTGTGTGTGTGTGTGTGTGTGTGTGTGTGTGTGTGTGTGTGTGTGTGTGTGTGTGTGTGTGTGTGTGTGTGTGTGTGTGTGACAGTTTACTTATTAACATCTGTCCGTTATTCTGAAGAATTAGAATTGACCGTCATACCGGTGACACAAATAGTACAGACGACCCCTGTGTGGTTCAATCTCGGCGGCAATGGTCACACGGCCCCAATGGACCATGTGTGTTCCAGCGGCTCTAGAGGCCGGTCTTTGTACTTTTCGGAGAGACACGATACGGGATCAACAACCCCGAAAACCGCAGCTAACCAGCGCTCCCACACATAATGCACAAGCGGTGAAATGAAGCAAAACGGCAGGACGGAAGGCGCGTACCCCTGCGAGCTACACATGATTAAGTGTGTGCGTGCATGTGTAATTGTGTGTGCGTGCGTGCGTGCGTGCGTGCGTGCGTGCGTGCGTGCGTGCGTGCGTGCGTGCGTGCGTGCGTACGTACGTACGTACGTACGGGTGTGCGTGCGTACGTGCGTGCGTGCGTGCGTGCGTGCGTGCGTGCGTGCGTGCGTGCGTGCGTGCGTGCGTGCGTGCGTGCGTGCGTACGTACGTACGCGCGTGCGTGCGTGCGTGCGTGCGTGCGTGCGTGCGTCCGTGCGTGCGTGCGTGAGTGTGTGCGTGCGTGTGTGTGTGCGATAGATGGTCTATAGGTTGCCTGTTTTAGAAGAGCCGAGAGATTGTGAATTTACTGCTCGTAATAACGTCATATTGTGATAGCCAATAGGTGCTTTGTAGTAGAACCAAAGAGTAGTGGTATCTTGAGATAGAAAGTCAATGGCTTGATTATACTGTAACTTTTGAATAATTGCACATATAATGGTATGTATTGCCTGTCTGTATTAAAGCCCTGAATTTGTAATTTTTTGTTAAATTGCTAATATATTACTAGTGTTAAACCCTCAGAGTGATGAAACTTTGAGATAGATGGTCAATTTGCTGCGTCTATTAGAACCACAGATTGATAACTGCTTTCGATCGATGGCCAGTAGTCTGTTTGCATCTTATCCACTTGACCGCAGCATGATGATACTTTGAGATAGAGAATTATGTTGGACTACATACATTAGGTAAACAATATTGATAGTTAAAGCCAGATAGCTGCTGCAATTCGATGTTTAAACCAAAAACTGTCAAAGTCATAAACACATCTAACCGTGATCTCTGTAATAATAACATTGAAGATAATCAATACTCTTTGACCATTCTAATTGTAGCAGCTTACATCGTCGGCGTGTTATGTGCAACGTTGTGTTGGAATTTACTATATAATCATTGACAAAGCAATCTTGCTCACTTTGGATAACAAAACAAATGTTCAAATTAGGTCATTGTGTTGCATCTCAAATCAAATGGTCAGTTTGTTGAGTTAATAATCTGCTTCATAACGGTGACAAACATGAGCACATAGTGTGCAAATAAATCGTATTGCTTAGCTCGGGGAAAGTGATAAAATCTTTGATCTAGAAATCGAGCATGTCATTAAGCATAGTTTAGCCACCTACAGATTGTCAACGTCAAACATTGTTCTTCATTTTCTTGCAAATATCTATTCATAAGCAATCAGTTTATTACAGCGCTATAAATTACCACTCGCTTGGATAGACTGCTGTTATAGATTTCTAAATACGTTACGTGGTGCAACACTGGATACGCAATCAGTAATAATATCTAGTTTTCAATATCGGCCATGGTATGTACACGTACACATGAAGCTGTAGCACTAGACAGGAACTCAGGCACGCAGAGTCCTTGTTTTTAACCAAGTGAAACATTCTAGAAGAGCAGTGGAGTTGGCTTGATCAGAAGTGTTACACATACGAAAGCCCAACAGAGTGGAACACTGACTGGCAAACCGACCATTAGAATAAGCTAATAATCTTACCTGTGTATAGTTACATCTATTTGATTCCAGCTGTGAGAAGATGATATGAATGCATTGCATCTCACGTCGTGTCAGTAGTAAAGACACTCTGTTTGCGCCGGTTTCAACAGGCTGTTAGCGATCACGTGCCACTCTTAATATGGGCAGGAGCCACGCCTCCTTCATAAGGGGCGTGCCTCATACCCATATAAGGAGTGGGTCGTGAGATGGCTAACAGCCTATGAAACCCGCTGCATACCGAGGGCCGGGGATTTTTCCAGTATTAATTGTTGTATGTTACCAACCCCTTCCCCTATCGTAGAATCCTCCCACCCTAAGCTGGATGGTGTAATAAGTCATAAAAGGGATGGGTTGTGGTATTAAATTAACACACGTCTTGGTGTATCCAGTAACGAAGGTAGTACTGGAATAGTCAAGGTGAACTCTTCGACTGTCTGTGAGCAAGTAATGGTTATGGTATGTTGTTGCTCTGCTCGGTAGGCGCAAATTCTGAGTGGTATTCAGTAGACGCCTTGAGTTAATGAGCAGAACTGTGCTCTCCTGATCATCTATGTATGTGGCATCAGCACTCTCTCAATCATGCTCCCTCCCCCTCTCACCGCCTCCATCTCGATTGATATCTCTCTGGTCCGTGCCTCTCTCTCTCTCTCTCTCTCTCTCTCTCTCTCTCTCTCTCTCTCTCTCTCTCTCTCTCTCTCTCTTTCACTCTCTTAATGTATACATCGATGTATTGTCCTCAGTTTGAACTAGTGATGCCTGCATATCTCAACATATTCCCAATGCATGGGAATGATTATGGGAAGCAACATTCACTTTGATCGGAAGCATGCGATATCTTCTAGAAATTGATGGCGATTTCTGCAAGCTATATCTTTCTATCTGTTCTCTGCGCGATGCCAATCCTTTACCTTAATTTAGAGATCAGAGTTGCTATCATGTATGGGTACGACTTCATTCAAAGACTAGAGACAGCTATCATGCTTGGGTACCACTTCATACAGAGATCAGAGACAGCTATCATGCATGGGTACCACTTCATACAGAGATCAGAGACAGCTATCATGCATGGGTACCACCTCATTCAGAGATTAGAGACAGCTATCATTCATGGGTACCACTTCATTCAGAGGACAGAGACACCTATCATGCATGGGCACCAGTTCATTCAGGGATCAGCGACAGCTATCATGCATGGGCACCAGTTCATTCAGAGATCAGAGACAGCTATCATGCATGGGTTATACTTCATTCAGAGGTCAGAGACAGCTATCATGCTTGGGTACCACTTCATTCTGAGGTTAGAGACAGCTATCATGCATGGGTACCACTTCATTCAGAGGTCAGAGACAGCTATCATGCATGGGTACCACTTCATTCAGAGATCAGAGACAGCTATCATGCATGGGTATCACTTCATTCAGAGGACAGAGACACCTATCATGCATGGGCACCAGTTCATTCAGAGGTCAGAGACAGCTATCATGCATGGATACCACTTCATTCAGAGGTCAGAGACTCCTACACTGCATGGGTACCGCTTCATTCAGAGATCAGAGACAGCTATCATGCATGGGTACCGATTCATTCAGAGATCAGAGACAGCTATCATGCGTGGGTACCACTTCATTCAGAGGTCAGAGACAGCTATCTTGCATGGATACCACTTCCTTCAGAGATCAGAGACAGCGATCATGCATGGGTACCCTTTCATTCAGAGGTCAGAGACTCCTACACTGCATTGGTACCACTTCATTCAGAGGTCAGAGACAGCTATCATGCATGGGTATCACTTCATCCAGAGATCAGAGACAGCTATCATGCATGGGTACCCTTTCATTCAGAGGTCAGAGACTCCTACTCTGCATTGGTACCACTTCATTCAGAGGTCAGAGACAGCTATCATGCATGGGTATCACTTCATCCAGAGGTCAGAGACAGCTATCATGCATGGATACCACTTCATTCAGAGATGAGAGACAGCTAACGTGCACCACCACAACCACCACCATTAACGCCGCTCTCCCCCACCACCACCACCACGAAGTCAATCGCCACCACCAACCCCACAACTGCCACCGCAATCGCCACAACCGCCGCCGCCGTCGACGACGTCGCCGCCATCAACACCACCACCATCACCACCACCACCACCACAACAACAACAGCACAACAACAACAACAACAACAACAACAACAACAACAACAAAACACTACTACTACTACTACTACTACTACTACTACTGCCCACCACCACCACCACAACCACCACCACTACCATCATCATGACCATCCTCATCCTCATCCACATCATCGTCACCACCACCACCACAACAACAGCAAGTACCACCACCACCACCACCAGCATTATCATCAACAACAGCATCATTGTCATCATCATCATCAACCTCATTAAATGATTCATCGCCACATTTTAATGTATTTATGTATACAATTATTTAATTACTTACTTATTCATTTATTTCTATAAGAATTTTTTTCTATCTATATATCATCCAATCAAACAATCCAGTTCTATGTATTGTGTCCACCGTGGGTATTAATCGCTCCGCGGTAGTTTTTACTTTGCTTTATTGTTCAAGCATTTGCAGTCTTTAGCTTATTAGAAACCACACTCCTATATGTCTGGGCTTTGCTTATGGACGCTATTTTGTTTCACAATAATCACTCATTCAGTTGCCGAACTATTCTGTATAAAGTTATTATTGTTCATACATGATGATGAAACATATAAACGTCTTCACTTTTCTTCACCTCTTCATCACAGTGCATATGCTTAGCCGTTTTAGCTAACATGTGCATTACGTTCTAATAGCCAGAAACTGTGAGTTAAGAACAGCAACCAAATGTCAGGCAATCTTGCAAAACTTGGATGTATAATATTCCACTGGAAATGATTCTATATCATAATGCATGCAGCGTGGTCAGAGATCGTTATAATTTGCATTGTCCTTTGATATTTTATCTTCATAATTCTTTGCTTTTTTAATTGTGGTTTTGTAGGAGTTGTCTTTTTCTCATTTTATCATGTTCTTCTCCTTCCTTTTCTCCTCATGTCTACCTCTTCTTCTTTTTCTTCATCGTCTCACCGCGTTCCCAATGACTTCTCCTTTTTATTATCATCTCACATTTTCCGGAAGTCACATTTTATTATGCATGAACTGTCTACTGCATCCTGAACTGAATTTGCTTATGCGGCCCACTCACACGATAACTATACATGCGCTGTTTATGAGCAATTAATTCAGAGTTACCTGACGTAAAAGGCAAACGATCATTTCCCTGTGGATTGAATGACAGAAGACCACAATTAATGTTTCATGGCACTTCCATCCAACATTGTAAATGTGCGGCGTGTACTGGAACCAATTCATCATGAATGGCTATACGTCATAACATTTGTGAATGGTAATGCAACGACAGCGGAACGCTCAGTTGGGTAAGAGAACATTGTGCTTGTGTTTAATTAATACCCAGGATACGACATTTCCTTTAAGAATTATTGTCTTCCTGTTTGTAATTTTGGGGTTGCTTCCACAACACGATCAGGTGTCATGGGAACATTGAAAACATTAGCTCGGCATGATCAACACTTAGTGGACACAAGACAGAAACTAATAACCAATCACGATGGAAACATCGATCGATGTATAAATTAGTTTGTTTATCTCACTTCATTATCATGATATTCATGATCCTTATTCTCATCGTCTTTGTTATTGTCGTCGTCATCTCGTCGTCGTCGTTGATATCATCGTTGTTGTCGCCGTTGCCGTCGCCGTCGTCATCACCCTCGTCGGCGGCGTCGTGGCCGTTCCTGTAATAGTTGCCACCACCATCATCATCATCATCATCATCATCATCATCATCGTTTACATGCATTCTGAGGACCTGCCCCTTAACACAGTTTTGTAGGTGATATCATTTAGTGTAGGAGCATTCTAAAGGTGTTTTACACATGACATTTTCTGACATATTCCATTTATGGTCACTTCATTAATGATTAGTTACAAGAATGATAGCTCAGTAGAAACACCTATCGTTATAGGTGGAATAAAGTTTGGTCAAGATTATCAGGATTGGCAGACAATTTTCTTGGAAACGCCGCCGAAAAGGGTATGGCTGTGTTAAAGCGTGGTAACTAGAATGTCAGCTGGGTATAATATCCCTCGGCAACAATAACATAGGAACCACACTCCAATACCATCTCATGTCAGACCATGACATTCCATCCTAACAAGACTCGCACTCCAATACCATCTCCTATTACATAATGACATTCTATCCTAAAAGATTCACAATTCAATACCATCTCTTGTTAGACCATGACATTCCATCCTAACAGGAATCATACCCCAATACCATTTCCCATCAGACCATGATATTCTATCCTAGCAATAATCACACTCCAATACCATCATATCCTAACAGGAATCACACTCCAATGCCATCTCACACCAGACAATGGCATTCCATCCTGACAAGGATCACACTCCAATACCATTTCAGGTCAGACCATGACATTCTATTCAGGCAAGAATCACACTCCAATACCATCTTATGTCAGACCATGGCATTCTATCCTAACGAGAGTAACCCTTAAATCACGCTCCAATACCATTTACTAACATTCAACCTACGTGTTTGCAATCAGGTGTGCTCTGATGTCATTCATTACGAAGTGGGGATATTGAAAATAAATTAATAAATGCTGTCACGCTATAGTGATCATGATCCTATTGGTATCTGACAGGATACAGATTAGTATTACAACCTAATGTATATATATATATATATATATATCTTTCTGTGCCTCATCATCACCGCTACTCATTCCCACAATTTGTATACGCAGTACTTATAACCATGTTGACACATAATTTTGGAATGTGGAGATGAGATACCACTTCCCTGAGAGCTGATGTAAAAGTAGACATCGTCTGTCCTCTGTGATTGTTCTCTTATATCACATGAAACACTCTTGAATATATACATTATGTCAATATGTTCAGATCTCTTCTAGACACCATGGATGGCTACGAGAATTACAAACTAATATTCCTATATCTATTTGTGTCTTACCGGAAGCCGCACTCATTGTCACGATGGGCTTTGTCTAAGCAGAACTTATCCCACTGTTTGAAGCAAAATAGTGATTCTTTTTTAGTCATGCACTTTGAATGTAGTCAAATGTTATCAATATTGGCTGTCTTTAATGTATATTCTCTTATAGTCACAATGGGTGGTCACAAAATACTGTCTTAGATAGATATATAATGTCAATATAACCTGATCTCTTATAGCCGGGATAAATGGTCATATGAAACACTCCTGAATAGATATATTGTGTCAATTAATAAGGGCGAGAATATCCTTCATTCTCCAAAACGCAATGTTTTCTCGATTTAATATGCGTGAAATTAATCCAAGTGACGTCTATCACATTGCGTATCACAAAGAAATCCAATAGGCTTTACCCTGAGATCCAATCACACAGGATGGACATACGATCAACATTGGCGTATTCTAGGTATGTCCGCATTACATTCCCATCAAGTTCATAAGAGCATATGGCACTCCAGTATTCAATACAATATGATGATAGGGACGATTATCAGGATTTTATTTTTTCATCAGCAAGAGGATATTTGATGTTGTATATCATGTTATTAATTATAGATGATGAAGACATATTTCAATTTTCTCTTAACTAGTATATTTTTACGATAGTGCTCAGTCAGCATCGTTAGTTGTGTGGTTCACTAAGTTTATTTATCATTTCACATATCTCAAGTGTGCATGTGGCTGAGACATACATGTAATGATACGTGCAAATAACACACAGATCGAGGTCGTTCAAAAATTCAATTTCCTTGGCCTATATGGCTATAATAACTGGTTGTGGTGGTGGCTTCGTGCGGATTATTTAGGTAATGTGGCCAATGGAATAAATCTGGAGGCATTTGGAGGGTGTAAGGTAGTATGAAGGGTGTGATTGCTGTGTATATATGTATGTCAGCACCTTATATTCTGTTTGCTGATTGTTCGTAGCCATGTAGATCATGGCGGGACGGCATCAGTACAATTATCTACTAGATTATTGATATTAACTGTATGTTAATGATGGACTTTTCAGATCAGTTCATACCAATGCTGCAATGACCTTTACCGGTACTATTTGGTGTATATCCCGATGAAATCATGCGACTAGCAATGGGTGGATTTGAATGGGGCATCATGCTCGATAATTACGGCTTGGGAGCCCGATCCCACCCCACGTTAACAGACGGTTCATTGGTAGCAAATGAAAGGTCCATATCTGCTCTTTCAGAAATATATGGTGGACATATGGCTGAGTGGTTAGCTAAAAAGATATGATACATTCAGTTAGTTGACCAAACAAACGGAATTTCCGTCTGTATATGAGAAATATATAATGATTAAAATGAAAAATTATATTCAACAAATATGAAAAATACATAACTTGCAATTTATAATGATGATACTATAAAAAACTAAATTTTCAGAAAATATTGCTGCTTAGATTTGATTATTCGAACTATTTTATGATTGGTAACTTGTGTGTTATACATGTATGTATGCTCATTTATTTGTATGCATAAATCTACATGTCATGTCCTAATTACGTTCGATTTTTTTTCTATTTGCTGTGTCCTCACCACCTCCATACATATACATATAACTCTGACATACGAAGACGCTGTGCTACAACTAAAATGTAGAAAATTGAATAAAAGTAAGTATTACTTCATTTAATCCATTGCCATTCATATTATCAAGTTGATGTAATCCGAATACAATTACAAAAATGAAAATAACACTGATGTGTCTTTGAAGTCAATCCACAAATTACATTATTCATCAAGTTCATAAATGTATTCACTCTCTGTATCCTCCATGGGCTAGTTCTCTCACTTCTTACCATTGCCTTCACGCAAACAAACAGGACTGCAGTTCTCCCCAAGTTGCAATGCATACAACACGTACAATGATGAGAAGAAAATCTTGATTTGTCATATTTGAATGTTGTGAAATCTACAAGTGCTGAAGCTCGAGCCATCAGTAGTGGCACTAGTCTGTCTCCTTCCGTGTTCCATCCATGTTCTGTTGGAGATGGTATAGTAGGACGTACATACAATGCAGTTTTTCAAATGGCACATTGATAATTAGCCCTGTTGAGATGTTAAACTAGACTGTCATAGCATGGATGAACACGTTCATTCTGTTTTGAGGGTCTTGCAGAACATCTTGTTGCGCAAAATGTTGATATCTACTACATCTGGTTTGGGTTGGTAAATTCTACACCCAGGCTCAGTAGGTATGTCTTTTACCTCAACAGGAAGACTAAAGCTCTCTCCCAACTTGGTGAGGCCTTGTATCTGATCTGGATCAGCGGTGTGCATTTCAATCAGTCATCTTTCCCCGGCCCTTGAAACAACTTGTATTGTCGCATCCAGTCAATTCGTGAAAGGGAAATAAAAGACGGCATGGCATGAGACCAAGCTAATGGAAATGAATCTACTGGCTGTTATGTTTCCAGATTTAAACCCCATCTTTCTTGGAATAAAATCATTGGAATAAATCGCCAGTACTAACACGTCTATGTCTTGTGGCAATGCTATAGCGTGTCCATTCTTAAACCTATTTGCTGAATCAAACACATGACAAAATAACCGGCTGTCAGCTTCCTCTTAGGTACTGTAAATTTCATTCAGATGCTTCATATCATTTGTGGCAATGCATGTAACCTTTTCATGGTCACTATATCCACCAGCCAAAACCAGTATTTAATGTGGCTAAGAGAACAAATTCTCTGTTTTCTGGTAACTCAGTGAAAGCAAAGTTATTGAATTTGTCTTTGTTTATGGGACTAGAGAAAAAAGTATTCAATTCTCTGTGCAACACCTGATCTCTTGATATTATTCTAATTTCTGTGGACTTAACAGTCGGTTCCATGCTCCGTTCACCAGCCTTGATTGATTATTTTACATCATGCTTATCGGCTATGACATGCACAATATTGGCTTGATTAAAGACACTCTTGGCAGACTCTTCTAGCCGATTAAGTAATAGTCTTAATTATAGTACATGGCAATAGCTTATGGAAACATGCCATATAATCCAGAAACACAAACTGTCTTTGATTTTCTTTCACGTGTGAGTTCAGAGAGAAAGGTGTCTTGATCCAATGAGGAAGATGTTAAAATGTCCGTGTCTCTAAGGAGCTGTGCCTTGTTTGCTTTTGTTAAACCCAGCATAGCGAGGGGTCTACTAGATATGCTCAAATGTAATGATCTGTTGGAGATCAAGATTTCTCTCTTTTGATAGGATAAATAACATACCAAACATTTCTCTGTCAGAGTCAAGAGATCTCATCTTCTCCTTGGATGACCACCCACCGCCCCCCCCCCCCCAGAAGGCTGGATCTTTCCTAATGTGGCAAGTTTGCCGTTCTTAATGGGCATCCTAAATGGTTCTGTATTCCATCTTTGCAGAGACTAGCGCATTTGATATAGCACGTGGTGCTTCTGCACCAGTAGCAATATCCATTATGGGGGGGGGGGAGGCTCGTCTGCATCATCAGACGTATGAACTAAAACCAGGATTTCCATGTCGGTCATTTATAAATAGAATTACTGCCTGGATATCTTTCACACATTTATTGATTTTAACTGGAACCACATCATTGTGAATCAGCCCTTGATGATTATTAAGGCCACGCATAGGCGTAAGATACCACTTTAGGGTAGCATTTTCCTGCCTGCTGATGCCAATGATAACCGCTTGGTCTTGATTTGGAATCTCGAACAAGCGACTGCTCAAGGCCTAGATCAGACCACACACCGTGCAACGTTGTTCCCTCTCCTCGTGTCACTACATGGTTACCATCTAGTAATAGTTGATGAACCTCGTGTGATGTTTCTGGTCGCATTTAATCTCAGCGAGATATACCGGGGCCCCCATTTTGAGTAATTTTGATAATGATATGTGTAGGCATGGCACAATATTTCCGCGATACGCCTAGCATGAGCAGCACAGTTTGCAGTTTTCTCCGTAGAAATATAATCTAAAGCTAATTGTATGTCATCGATATACTGCTTCCAAAACTGAAATCCGATTATTTCCAATCTCTTGAAATTGATGGTGGATTGATTCCCATCTCCTCAGAAAATTTTGAATTCCCTGGAACAATAACTTTACCCTTATGTGACTATCTTTATCAAGCTCTTCGGAGTCCAACACATGCCACAGCTCATCTTGTAATATCTCGCAAAGCCCTTCTATTGTGTCAGCGTCATCCTTCAAGATTTGCTTTCTGGACTACCCAGACAAGAAAGGCTTCCAGTTGCAAAGGGCTCATAGGTTCAAACATTAGATTCAAAACCAATGTTCATCTCTTGTAATTCTTAGCTTTCATGACTATGTCCATGGCATTTGGACCAAAGGCACCTCCATCAATTAACACAACCTACAAGCCACTTCACTGATAATGCGTGTCTATGATCCAAGATGTGAAAACCTCGTAATCTGTGGATATGATGGCAGAACTCATCCCAAATGCGGAGACAGACTGTTTAGCAACAATGTAGAGTTGAAGATCTAATGTGATAACATGATGTACCTGACCTAACGATAGCAGCTGATTTTCCCGATATTTCAATGCTTTGTAAATCGTATTCATATCTGTTGGCAGGCCCGGTACATTAGTAATATACATACTAATAGTTCTTGCACTATTATCAGTATAACTGATCTGCAAAATAGCATGGGCCCCAGCTCGGAATGTATTGCTGCTGCTCTGATTTCAATGACTCAGTCGTATCAGTAAATATTATGTTAGGGCATAATCGAACACATGTCCATGCCTTTTCTAGTGAGAATACAGAATTCTCTGTTCTGAACCACACTGGCAAGTCTACCCTACCTAAAAGCTATCATATTTACGCCGTTTCTTAAACTGATTTGGACATCGAGACAACTTTACGTATCTGCGACCACGTATAGCCTTCTTTCTATGGCAATCAAGATTTCTACTTAGCGTGCTAAGAACGTGTATTTTATCCGTGCCCTCTTTCGTCTCCGCTAATATCAATGCTGTTAACTACAGCATGTGTAAATCTTCCTGGCATGATATTTGAGGAAAGGAGTATATTTGTATCTGTAAGTTGCTTCATGACACTTACGGCGGAAGCAGTGTCTAGTCGATACAAATCATCGTAACTTATTCTGTGTCATTGTGAATGTAACATATCAATCCATTTTCTGTTTCTTGTAATGTGATAGGCAGAATCAACTAAGCCGATATGTGTACGAGTTTTGCATTGTGCATATGCGGCATTATAGATAATGTCTAGTGCTACAGCTAAAACCCTTTTATGAGTTGAAGGCTTTGTTCTTACCCCCTCCTTTAGTTTAACCAACCACCAGTAGACCTAGGAATATGAAAGGGTCATCAGGTACCATTGTTTCAATGGATCGTTCCATTTTTAGCTATGCCCCGCCCATCTCTAGCTAAGCTCCACCCACACCTCGCTCGTGTTGGGACCGATCTCTGAACACCCTGACCATCAATTTCCCTAAAAATACACAATTAAGCACTTGAATATTTTGAAACTAATTTGACTGGGTGCTGTTGCTGCCTAAGGCAGCAACAGCGCCCAGTCAAATTAGTTTCAAAATATTCAATAGCATGTTTATTAAATAGCCAAGAATTACAAAGACATCCAATTTATACAACGTGTCTGAGTATTTGAGATTTGGTGACGGGCTATATGGAACCCTTTGTGACGTAATGATTCTGACGTCAGCATACACGCACTGGACTGATTATGACGTCATACGAGGTCAGATATTGGATGGATACCCTGGAAAGGTGAATTCTATGTTGGCATATGGTCTTTCAAATCAATATATGGATTTGTGGGTTGACCTTGACATTTGCGACCTGAACTGTGCAGAGCTAGTGCTGTTTGAAAGAAAAGCAGATACCTTCGTTGAATCAGCTTGTGGAATGACACGAGCAGCTGCTATTGTTTCTTCAGTAGGAATCTGATGTAGTGAAGCCATTGTGTTGATCGCTGCCTTAATGCCAACGTTTATATTGTGCACAAGTTCAGACTGGTTGACAGAGGACTGAAACTGAAATACCACTGTTTGCCCATAGTGATTTGTAAGGTTGTTGATAATCGTCATAACACAAGTTTCCAGATGACATCTATCAACATGTAATAATGAATTTATATCATATGCCATGCCATTTTGGATGTTTTCTTGAACATCAACAAGAAGCATCTCAAATGCGTTTGAGAATATATTATCTGTCATGCAGTCTGCTTTTATGAGTAAATCTGATTTTGTGATTTTTTTCATGCTAATGCTACTCAATGAGAGAGTAAGAACATTAACCAAGTGGGTATCACCACGTTTCTTTGCACAGTTGCAACATCTATTGTTCCCAAAGGCATTGCATCTGACGCGGTAGTCATATGATGATCACTAGAACCTGCTGCTGTAAATGGTTCTGCACTATATTGCTTCAAATTGTAAGAGGTTCTCCATGTATAGTCTTGGAAGCAGAAACAGGAAAAACTGATATGAACGTAGAATCCTGTTTCCGTAAATGTTTGGCAGTATCACTCTTCAAACAAATAATGCAGATGGTTTTGACATTTAGATGTAAATGTTCAATATTTTTTTTCCTGGATGGGGGGACCATTTCTCAGGAATATGTTATCCCGCGTCCAACCTATTGTAAATATGTGTGATGGTTGATAATTAGGCGCTGTCTGGACAATGGCCGCCAGAATATTTTATTTTGAAATCCAATCCCACAGGACTGGTGGACGATCAGCATTGGCGTATTCAAGTCATGGCCCCAATACATTTCTATCACGTGGATGAGAGCTTATGGTACTCCAGTATTCTATACAATAGGGAGCTAGGAGGGATGACCCGGATTTTATTTTTTCACCAGCAAGAGTATCATTGATGTTGTATGGCATGTTATTAATTATAGCTGCTAAAGGCCTGTATCGTCTTGCTCTTAACCATTATATGTTTACCATTGTAATCGGTCAGTATCGTTAGTTGTATTGTTCAATAAATTTATTTATTATTTCACATATCTCAACTGAGCACGTGCCTGAGACATACATGCAATGATACGTGCAAATAACACCCAGATCGAGGTCATTCAAAAATTTCCTTGTCCCATATGGCTATAATAACTGCCGTGATAGCAATGAAATCAACTGACGCTTGAAAATAGCACCCATAACGTTGCATAATCTGTCACGGATAGGAAAGAACCGTGATAGCAATGAAATTGACCGACGCTTGAAAATAGCACCCATAACCTTGCATAATCTGTCACGGAAAGAACCACGATGTGTCACAAACAACCAAGATGCAGTTGTTAAATTCTCTGGTATTCTCTGTCACAGACACAGACACACACACACACACACACACACACACACACACACACACACACACACACACACACACACACACACACACACACACGCACACGCACACGCACACGCACACGCACACGCACACGCACGCACGCACGCACGCATCATTACGCAGGTGAAGGAATCACAACATCTGCTCAACAAAATAAAGAAAAGAAAACGTAACCATGTTGGCCACATCTACAGAGGGCACAGCGACTGCTTTGACCATGAAAGTGAATAAATTGTCGAACGTGACGCAGGTGGTATTGGCGACATCGCCCGATTGACATCCAGTTCATGAAGCTAATAAATGTGCACGTATGTGAGGCGTGCCATTGGACTCACCAGGCATCGGCTCGCGACTTGATGAACTAGAAGCAAGAAATTGGCAGAACATGTATAACAAGCATTGTATATTGAATATATCACTACTGGCGTCATTTTCGGAATCAACCACGCTAATCTGAAACATGGCAATGTCTTGTGAAAGCAGATGGGTGTTTTCCATATCGCCAGCTCTGCTTAGCTGGACTAGAAGTACAGCAATATATTAATTGCATCTTTTCTTTTGAGGTCTGCCAAAACTAATCGAATTCACTTATGCCAAACAATATATGGTGATTCTTTACGTTGTATTAAATTATTACCCCTCCATTGACAGCCACTTTCTAATGGACCAATCAGTGTCAGCTATACAATGTGTGTCACGTGACAGCAGTGGATTTCAGCAACATTTCAACCAATGTAATCAGCAGTATATCGCCTATACTATGTATGCATTTCCACCCTCTAAGCAGAATGAAATGTGCGAAGCGCTGCTCGCCTCATCGTAAGCCCTTTTAGCTAAATCGCTTATTTATCGCTGATTTATGCTTCTATATGATATTCGAAATTGCACTTGTAGCCGATGAAATGGTCAAATTGATATAGGCTTTTACAGCGTTGAGCTGCTAGAAGAAAAACGAAATAAGGATTTTATTCACCTAAATGGCTCCCTGGAATGCCCTAATCTCTGACAACTTGTTGAAATAGTTGTCTTTGATGCCTTTGTAAATCTATGGTAGTGACAATGTTGCAGGTTACAAGTCCGATCATTCAGTTAGAGATTAAGACCAGTAGGAACCTCGGTCTGCAGTGCCGTAATGCTACCAACTAGGAATATGTTTTACATCATTAAAAAGGTGCATGGATGATGCACGCATGCTCCAACATGGAATAATTGTGAATATCCTGGCCGAGTTAACAGTGTAATAAATTTGTTATAGCATTCTGCTTGTATGTATAGTTAAAAATGTAATCGTTAGCTCTCATGCACTCAAAAAGCGTTTATCTTTCTATGCACACCGTTAGAATGATTTGGGTGATTAGCATAATGGGTCATTAATGAGTAAGAATGAATACATGATCCCTCTCCCCCTCTCTCTCTCTCTTTCTTTCTCTCTCTCTCTCTCTCGCTCTCTCTCTCTCTCTCTCTCTCGCTCGCTCTCTCTCTCTCTCTCTCTCTCTCTCTCGCCCTCTCTCTCTCTCTCTTTTTCGCCGAGTGTCTGTAGTTTAGTCGATCATTAAGGACTCTGAATATAAACATTATCTCTTTCTCTCTCTCGTTTCTTTGCCTATAGCTGAGGCAGGATCCTTAATGAGTATGAGGGTAAACATACCCTTTCTAGCCACTTTGTATGCAATTGATGTGGGATAGTTAATGAGTATGAACATTAACAATGATCTCACTAGCTTATTTGTCAGTAGCGGAGGAGTGATCCCTAACGAGAGTTTAATTTGCACAGCATCATTCGACATAGCATGCGCACTACTCGACCTTGACACATGATGACTGCTTGTGGATAACAGTCGAGTATAATTTATCATTGAAGTTGAAAGGATTAACCGTAAATATAATCTCTCCCACCCCACCCCACCCTCGTCTGTAGTTGAAATACTACCCTAATGAGTCTATACTTAAGCATTGCCATTCTAGCAACCATTTTTTGTAGTTGAGACTGGATCATTATTTGAGAACTTTACTTGAGAGTGGATCATTAAGGAGTATGAGCTTAGACAGTATCTTGCTAGCTCCTTCGTTTGTAGCCGAGGCAGTCTGAAACAAGCTGGTAAACTCAGCATACATTCTTCATCTATAGGTCGTCTTGGGAGTTGTGTGATACAATAATAGTGAATCATCTGGCCTAAGTATAAGTTAACAGTATGAAAACTATGACATTGCATTCAACTGATTGTCAACCTATTTTAGTATTTTATTGCTACTTCGTCCATTTTTGGCATAGACTCAAAAGGTTTTAGCTTTCTCTATGCTCACTATATGTGTGGTTTAGATTATTAACATAACGTGATCATTAAGATCCCTCCCCCTCCCTCATCTCCCTCCCCCTCCCCCTCCCCTCCCTCCCTCTCCCTCCCTCTCCCTCGCTCTCTCTCTCCCCCACTCTCTCTCCCTCCCTCTCCCTCGCTCTCTCCCTCTCCCTCCCTCTTCAGATTATAAAGAATTTCCTTCTGTTCTATGATGCGCTTGGTGTAGAGAATTAGGTATGCATATTTAAATGAAATCACAGTGAATAAAAACATACATTGATATATCTATCTTCAACAATAGATTAAAGTAGTGTGTAAGGTATGACATGTAAGTGTGGCTGATATGGCCTGGAATGAAACGTTTTGAATTCTATAACAGACATCACACGTTTTCTTGTCAACTCCGCTCTCTACGTTTACATAATGAATGTGGAAGAAACTGATCAGTTCCAATGTGTTAAATTCCCATCATATACACAGATGACATTTCTAGTTCATTTGAATATATAATTCATGTTTGTATTTGCATTCTGCTTTTATTAGCTCCTTGATGAAGACAGATCATCCTCATATCGATGTCTCAAGGTGTAGATGGTTTAGGGCCATCATCGTATCGATGTTTAAACGTGCAGATGATCATGCGCTCAGGCTAACTTTACTATTATACATGTTCTATATGCGGATGACAAATTGACTGAATAAAGTTGCTAGCTGAGACAGTTTTGGCATTTCGACTGGTGTCAATTTTACTCAACAGTGCTTCATTGGTTGATTTGGGAATTTATATGTTAACCATAGATGGATGGAGTGAACTACTTAATAATCTCCGTAATGAGCCTGACGGAGGCACACTAATGGGCAGCAAATCTCATCTTCCTAAAGAAAACATATATTTCATTTATCAAAAGATTTCATGGCTTACTTAGCGAGTTTGTGTGAGCGATAACTTCTCTCTTAACTCAGCGATGGCTGGCACTTTGTGTGATGAATAAATAACTAAAACTTATTCCACGAGTACTACATGGCAGTCGTACATGCGGCTAGTTGATATTCTGGTATTTTCCTGCCTAATTTGTGCGCAATTCACAGAACATTTAGAACCATACTTAACGAAATTGATGTCATGAACTTGCGATCTGTGCAAACAATTTATCAAATAAGCGACAGAAATCACATGAACTTGTAGGCAGACTACTTCCATGTCGTAATTAAATAATGCCAGAAGAAGCGATACTGATTCGATTTGGGAGGGCAACAAATTAAGCTTAACGGGTTTGTATAACTCCAGATTTGAGTTTACATTAGGAATTTTGCAGATTATGTTTTTATGAATATGCTATGAGTCGGACATTGGCATGACTGTAATCGCCATCAGCAGGACATCACATTGGCGTATATTTTCATTACTCATATTCAATAATACCACATAATTACGTATACTCAGTTGGCTGGATGAACTTGTGGTCTCTGTGTGATTTTGCATGGAATAAAGATGCCTTGGCACACCCTATGCACATAGTGAACACTGGTTCAGCAGTTGTCTAATTTGATCAAACGGCCATGCACACGTCATGCGATACGTACCCGTTGTCTCATAAGCCAAAGGCCGTGAGTTCGAAGCCAACCTCCATACATAATGAGCACTAAAATGTGTGAAGCCAGTCCTTGAGCGGATGAATCCCCTGGTGTGTGAATAATTCATTAATCAAGATTCCGCAATATCACACAATTGCCTATATTCTGTTGGTAGCACAAGTGGATAAACTTACGGTATCTGTGTGATATTGTAATGCTAATGATGCCTTGGCACACATCCTGAATTCATCATCGACACTGGTTCTACAGGTGTCTAATTACTGTCAACATCCATCTACACACCATGCAACACGTGTCGACCTGTAAGTATGAGGTCACTCAGTCGCCTACACACCATGCAACACGTGTCGTCCTGTAGGAATGAGGTCAATCAGTCGCCTACACACCACGCAACACGTGACATCCTGTAGGAATGAGGTCACTGAATCGCCTACATACCACGCAACACGTGACATCGTGTAGGAATGAGGTCACCCAGTCGCCTACACACCAAGCAATACGTGTCGTCCTGTAGGAATGAGGTGACCCAGTCGCCTACATACCACGCAACACATGACGTCCTGTAGAAATGAGGCCACTCAGTCGCCTACACACTATGCACCACATGAAGTCATGTAAGAATGAGGTCACTCAGTCGACTGCACACCATGCAGCACGTGTTGTCCTGTAGGAATGGCGGTCACTTATTCGCCTACGCACCGTTCAACACGTGTCGTCCTATAGGAATGTGGTCACTCAGCCACCTACACACATGCAACACGTTTCGTCCTGTAAGAATGAGGTCACTCAGTCGCCTGCACACCATGCAACAAGTGTCGTCCTGTAGGAATGAGGTTACTCAGTCGCTTACACACCGTGCAACACGTGACGTCCTGTAGGAATGGAGACAAACAGCCACCTACACACCATGAAACATGTGTCGTCCTGTAAGAATGTGGTCACTCAGTCGCCTACACATCATGTAACATGTGTCGTCTTGTAAGAATGTGGTCACTCAGTCGCCTACATACCATGCAACATGTGTCGTCGTGTAGGAATGGGGTAAAACAGCCACCTACACACCATGCAACAAGTCACGTCCTGTGAGAATGGGGCGACTCAGTCGCCTACACACCATGTAACACGTGACATCCTGTAGGCATGGGGTCACTCAGCCACCTACACACCATGCAACACGTGTCGTTCTGTAGGAATGAAGTCACTCAGTCGCCTACACCATGCAGCACGTGTCGTCCTGTAGGAATGAGGTCACTCAGTCGCCCACACACCATGCAAAACGTGTCGTCCTGTAGGAATGAGGTTACGCAGTCGCCTGCACACCGTGCAACACATGTCGTCCTGTAGGAATGAGGTCAATCAGTCGCCTACACACCATGCGACACGTGTCGTCCTGTAAGAATGAGGTCACTCAGTCGCCTGCACACCATGCAACAAGTGTCGTCCTGTAGGAATGACGTTACTCAGTCGCCTACACCATGCAGCACGTGTCGTCCTGTAGGAATGAGGTCACTCAGTCGCCTACACACCATGCAAAACGTATCGTCCTGTAGGAATGAGGTCAATTAGTCGCCTACACACCATGCGATACGTGTCGTCCTGTAGAAATGAGGTCACTCAGTCGCCTACACACCGTACAACACTTGTCGTGCTGTAGGAATGAGGTCACTCAGTCGCCTACACACCATGCAACACGTGACGTCCTGTAGGAATAAGGTCACTCAGTCGCCTACACACCGTGCAACACGTGTCGTCCTGTAGAAATGAGGTCACTCAGTCGCATACACACCATGCAACACGTGTCGTCCTGTTGGAATGAGCTTACTCAGTCGCCTACACATCGTGCAATACGTGTCGTCCTGTAGGAATGAGGTCACCCAGTCGCCTACACACCATGCAATACGTGTCGTCCTGTAGGAATGAGCTTACTCAGTCGCCTACACATCGTGCAACACGTGTCGTCCTGTAGGAATGAGGTTACTCAGTCGCCTACACACCATGCAATACGTGTCGTCCTGTAGGAATGAGCTTACTCCGTCGCCTGCACACCGTGCACCACGTGTCGTCCTGTGGGAATGAGGTTACGCAGTCGCCTACACACCGTGCAGCACGTGTCGTCCTGTAGGAATGAGTTTACTCAGTCGCCTACACACCGTGCAACACGTGTCGTCCTGTAGGAATGAGGTTACTCAGTCGCCTGCACACCATGCAACAAGTGTCGTCCTGTAGGAATGAGGTCAAACAGCCATCTACACACCATGCAACACGTGTCGTCCTGTAGGAATGAGGTCACTCAGTCGCCTGCACACCATGCAACACGTGTCGTCCTGTAGGAATAAGGTCACAAAGTCGCCTACACACGCACCTGTGTCGTCCTGTAAGAATGGGGTCACTCAGTCGACTAAGAATGAGGTCATAATCAGCACGAGTCCTCCTGTAGGAATGCAGTCATAATAAGCACGTGACGTCCTGTAGGAATGGGGTCGACTTGTAAACGAAGAGACAAGAGTTCATATCATACCTCTATTCGTGATGAGGACCTAAAGGTGTGAATCTGGTCGTGGATAATTCAGCAAACAATATTCTGTAATACCACACAATTACTATCACGTCTCTAACCACCCATACAAAGGAGACCGTCTTCCATCAGTTAGATATCACTTTTCCCTGCACACTGATGACATGGCTGTATTGTTACTAGAAGCAGTGAATGAGGCCCATGGAGCAATGTTACAGGATGCATTGTGCAAAACATTAATATCACTGCATAAAACATGTCACTGATTTATCCTCATGGATTAATTCAGATTTCAATACCAACAGCAGTTATTATTGGAAATTGCCTCCGCGTGTTGACATTTTGTTAAATTCCTCATGAGTTTTCATTAGCTATGTAATATCGCCATGCCAATTTACCCGACTATTGCAAAACATATGTTCCTGATGTGATTGATGGAATACATTGTGCCTTGCGCATTTGCGCTGTGTAATTGCAATCAAATATTTATTTGCTATGCTCTGAACGTTATGTAAAATCTATTCCATTATTTTCACTGTCATGTATCCGTCACAACTGTCATTTCTAGTTGACATTTAATTCAGTTCATGTTTTTATTTACATGGTTTTTAATTAGCTTCCGGTTGATTTATGACCATCCTCATTTCGGTAGCCCAGGATCCAGATGATCATGCTTTCGAAATAGGTTAATATGACTGAATTTGTTTATTCCGATAACAATTTGACTAAAGATGGTATTGCCTGAGTCAGCTACGTCATTCAGTAACGAGTACACATTTTACTCAGTGATGTTCCATGTAGTTGATTGGAGAATTTGATAGGAATAGGCAAACTAATGGCTAGCTAATCTAATCTCCCTAAATCAATCAGAGATTTCATTTATCAAAATACTCCGCTAAGTCTGTGTCGTGGTAGCATTCATGTGTACCCTTATAAAAGCACATTATACTTTTACAAAGAGCAGCCAATTTGTCAGATAAATTTACATTATTCATGATTTTGGGATCATAATCCCTCTTATGTGCATTTTTAAGTAGAATTTCGTCTCATTTCCCTGCACAATTCCTCAATTTACATCTATTTTATTTTAAGATTCAATTTGTAATCTTCAACAGCGACATATTCCAAGATCCCGCATAAGCTCTAGGAAGTGGATTCGGTGTCGCCATAATAATGTGACTGGACTAAAAGTCAAAGATATCATGGATTCATATGGCTATTTAAAATGTTATAATTTATCACCAAATCATCCCATTCCCACATTATACACTTACAGCGCTCCCTATCCATACGTCAGAAGCCGTGTGCAGTGAAGCGTGAAGATACGTGGCCTTACTCAGAGGGATCAATAGCTGAATACACAATAGCCACATAATCAGCACTGGACACACTCCAACTGTTGGTGAAGGTTCCTGCATTCTGGATTTTACTATTCAATAACAGTAAAAGTGTCGGAAGCAACAATTAATAGGCAAATATGGAGGCCTAAAATAGACTGAGATGTAGTACAATCAGGAGGCAAAGTTTGGTGGCCTGGAATAGACTGAGATGCAGAAAGCTCTTGTAAAGGTTATTATGATCACCAGTTAGATGGTCAGCCATCTTGTCCTGCTCATGCAAAT
The DNA here is from genome assembly GCA_034401795.1 of Chaetoderma sp. LZ-2023a. NCBI lineage: Eukaryota > Metazoa > Mollusca > Caudofoveata > Chaetodermatida > Chaetodermatidae > Chaetoderma > Chaetoderma sp. LZ-2023a. Next base: position 9,795,775 of record CM067360.1, on the reverse strand, counting down.
AACTGACTTACCAAATGGTCCCTAGCAAGATCAGTTATGACACTTCCTTATGGTCGCCATTTGTGATTAGTTGTTATTTTGAGGTCGATACCGAAGAAATTATAATTGAGAAAACTTTAAACGGTCTGAACAAAATGTTCATCACCCATGGTTAACCCTTATGCATCACACCAAACAATGGTCCACAATTCATAAGTGAAAATAAATGCTGCATTCACAAGACGCAAATTGCTTTTCGCCAAGAAGAAAATAATGTCACTATTATTCACTCTTTATACCCTATCGATTTGTGAGCATGTATCCTGCATGTGATTGACATCTTCCTGATATGTGAATGCTCTGTTCACATTATGTCTATTCTGTGGCCTCGTCCAGAAATCTGCCTTCTATTTATAGAGAATTGATCAGATTGCTGATGTTATTCATACGCAATTCAATATTACTGTGGATTTCGATGTCATAAAACATAACTTGATCAAATTCTGTCGCTATTGACACTCTAATATATGTACGGTAAATTAACACCAATGATATACATTCAAATTCTTAATCATGACTGGGTTGGTTCCTAAATGAGAGCGTGTGTGGAACACCATGTTAAACATATCAAAACAAAATATATAATTTGTCAAATTTGTAAATTAACACGCAGGTTTATAAATTGTTCAGCATTGCTTTTCTGTCCTTTGTAATGGTATGCTCTTGTAGAATTTCGAATACCCAATATTTTGATATGTGATGATGACCGTGTCCAGCTAAGCTAGAGGGAGTGAACTAACCTAGCATCGAATGAATTCTAGTTCTGCATAAACGTGGCGATCAATTATAAGCCAATGCTATCAATAGTAGATAGGTTAAAACTTATTGGAGATGAGATATGTACACGGGAATTGTCCTACTTGCATCAGTAACATTACAATAGTGTGTTAAAACATAGACCTGCTGCTCAGCTGACATTACAAACTCTAATTTGAACTTTAATCAGATAATGTGTAATTTACTTAGAAAGTATCAAATTATGTAGTTGATCGATGACATGATATCTCCACGAAAGCAATATCATTAAGATTTAGTCTGATATCTTGAACTGTGGCATGAAAATACAACTTCGATGTTTACAATAGCAATCTGATTACATGTCTAGACATATACAGCTTGGTGTATTATTTCTGTGTATTATCTAACGAGGTTAGAATGTGGGTAAACTGGTGGATAAGGTGGAAGAAGACATGCTTGAAATCGATAGCGACCAGAATTACATGGTATTATAGATTTCTTGACGCAGAGAACGAAACATCATTTTGTAAGTTTTTGTCAGCGAGTATATGCCATGCTATTACAGTGCATTAGTGAGAGGATATATCCAGAGTGATAATAGACTGAACAAATGCCTCGATTACCTTTTTCGATTGTAGAAGATTAGTACATGAATTGGATTCTCTTCAAGAGCGAAGAGATTACGAAGTTTGCATATGTGCCCACAATTGTATGCCATTATACATTTCTTGACGAAGGAACCGAAGCATCCGGAAAGTGTTTGTCAGCCAAAGTATGCCATCATATTACAGTGCATTAGTGGCAAGATGCAACCAGATACATTTAATAAGCTCAACAACAACAACAGCAACAACAACAACAACAACAACAACAACAACAACAACTTGAAAAATCTAAACTTTTTGGAGAACCATGGATGCAAAACCCGGATCTTATGGAGACAAGTAGAAGGGGGACGATAGGGAGGGAACAAAGAAAATCTTTTGTTTAATGAGTTCTTTTGGTTCCGTCTCGTCGCCCCATCAGTATTAGATGTAGAGTGCACGTCAACAAGCCACCCCTCATTAAAACGCATGACTCCGGTCATCCGATAAGACTCTTAGAGTTATGATAATTGGCTAGGATTAATGAGGCCAATTAAGTGACTTCAAATGGCACAAAAGAGTACAATGCGCAAGGGTTAATCTATTGTGTAAGGATAATTGACAGGGTGCATGTCTGGACTTGTCTTTTCTGGACGCTGATAACTCATTCAATGACGAAGCCCCCCCCCCCTGTTAAATCACGTGATTCCTAGCATCATATGTCGCAATGATGATTGACAACATGTTAGGACGCTAAATGGATGACCGTATAGTTCTCTGGAAATTGCTAGTCAGGGACTTCAGAGATTAATCGATTTCAATATGATCGAAGTGTGGATGGAGCTTAGCTAGATCTGGGCAGGGCATGGCTAAAATGTAAAGGTCCATTAGCCCACTGCAGGCAGTCAGATATTCTGTTATAATCGCTTAATAGGCCGTCATGTTGTACGAATTGTATGTCCTTACTATTTAATAAACATTATGCTGAATACTTAAAATTACTTTGACTAGGCGTTGTTGCCGCCATAAGCAGTAACATCACCTGGTCAAATTAGTTTCAAACTTTCAATAGTGTATCTATATAGTTTTCCGGTAATCGAGATTCAGAGAGCGCATAGATCACTTGATCCCAATGCAGACAAAGCGTGCATGGCTCTTAGGTCAAACTGTGAGGAACATAGCTAAAACTGGATTCATCCATTGACTGATGATTAACCTAACTCCCATGATGACACAAGATATTCCGTTATAATCGCTTAATAGTCCATCAAGTTGTACAAATTGTATGTCTTTACCATTTAATAAACATTATGATGAATACATTGAAATTAATTTGACCCAGCGTTGTTGCCACGAGCAATATTGCTGACTGATGACTAGTCTAAACATGTGTTTCTCTACACTATTGTGACAGGTTTACAAGTTAAAGCATACCAATTATTTATTTGGATAAAAAGAAATGAGTAGAATTATAATTTATTTCAAAATCCGCCCATTCAACAGTATACAGGGACCCGTGTCAGTACAGCAGAGACAATGCGCAGTCAACCGTGATTGTTCCTGGCTTTACATATGGAGAACAATAGCCGAATTCGCAATAGACTCATAATCACGGGCGACAGGCTTGTGGGGGGAATCATGTTTTGTGGACCTTTTTATTTCAGATTCTGACTAAGATGTATTCACTATATTGTACTGACCTGTGATCATAAAGTATTCCATACACATTGCTATGTCATCAGCTATAATGTTTCCTCATTAAGGTTATTTGGTTATCTATATGAGCTACAAAGGTTTCAGCAGCCATGTGCAATTGAATGCTGAATACGGATCTGCATTAACTCACCATCCACAGATGTCATGCATAGGGTCTCTACATTAATCAGCAATCCATGAATGATTTTGATGTGATAGGTATTGCAGTTTATGGTCATATCAGTACTCCTACAAACATTAAATAAAATAATAAATAAATACATAAATAAACAAATAAATAAATAAATAAATAAATGAGAATGAACGACGACGATGATGAAACTTATTGTGTATCTCTATATCATGTATAATGTACATATATCTCCACCATCACCTGTATAAATGTAAAGCACACCTCATATGCTACAGTTGTAGACTGAGAGAATAAAGTTATCTTGAACTTTTTTCATAGCATTACCTATATACTGTACAGCTCAGGGTAAGATAACATGTCCATAAACGTGAATAGAAGCATGTTAGAACTGTTCTCTTGTGCATTATGGCCGTAATTTGATTTGAAGACAATTGCCACCTTAGGAACAAATGTCTTTCAATTGAGTTATGTTCGAAATATTCTACAGCACATTTTATTTTGTTTGTAAACTTGGTAATTTATTTGTGTGCTGAACTGTACTCGAATTTAATTCCTAAGCCAGACAAAACATATGCATTTCTCTATTCGCTAAGGCACCACTACCCCCACCCAATTATTGCATTCGTTTTCTCAATGAATTTCCCATGTATTGCCGATACTAAAAATTGATATATGATCTGTCTAAATACGTGTTTCTCTATTCGCTAACGCATCCCTGCCCCACCCCAACCATTGTTATGAATAACACTCATACATCCCTCACAGACTGGTATGTCTCGTATTCAGCATTATCAATTTTTCATACAGTGATTTAATTTGGCGGACCATTAGTCAGGTGGGTCGTGTGTACAGCTCGAGGCTACGCCAAATTATAGTTCTGGGAACAACGAAAACCGACTTTGAAAGATATTTTAACCTACATATGTTAAAACCTTCTATACCTATATTGCTAAACTGTAACATCTGTAGACTGTTCAGAGGTGTGGGCCGGGGTGGGTCGGGTTATAGTTAGGGGAATTGAGCATTTTCTCCAGTTAGTCATTGGAGGGGTTAGGGGTCGTCAGGGGCACTTGCATATTCCTATGTCGTCTGGGGGTTGTTATAGCTTCAATTATCATTTGTTCTTTAAATTATAAATTATTACTAAATTTCTGTATTAATTATTGTATGGTGTTGCAATAATATATATGTATATATCTCAGTTGTAACTCTCAGAATCCTATGGCCTATTATGGCAAATAAATATCATATAACATTATCCAATGCATACCTTGGAGGTTCTCAGTATCTGAATTAACGATGAGGAATATTGGTCTTCTGATATGTTGTATATATTTATACAATTCTCCTTACACCACCTTTGTTGTACGAATTGTATAAATTATTACTAAATTTCTGTATTAATTATTGTATGGTGTTGGAATGATATATATGTATATATCTGAGTTGTAACTCTCAGAAGCCTATGGCCTATTATGGCAGAAAAATATCATATAACATTATCCAATGCATACCTTGGAGGTTCTCAGTATCTGAATTAACGATGAGGAATATTGGTCTTCTGATATGTTGTATATATTTATACAATTCTCCTTATACCACCTTTGTGTGTACGAATTGTATATTATTGATAAATCAATTTTATAACTGCTGAACATTCTGAAAATAATTTGACTTGTGAATATGTTCAATTCAATTTCTCTTTGTGCCTTTTTCAAGTGTGCAAACGGTATGTCATTTAGAAACCAGCAATTTAGCAACTTTCGAATATTTTCAAACTGATGTGGCTGAAAAATACTCAAGTTACCTTCTCTTTGTGTCATTTTGTAGTGTGCGATTTGAGGCACAAGCTTTTGAATATGTCGAGCTTTCCACTTGTGCTACTTTCGAGTGTACGAATTGCATTTTGTTGATAAATTTATAATGAATATAATTATGTATATAAAATCTAACGTGATGAAATATATTGTCAACTGTAATGCCTCATATGCCTGAGTGTAATAAAGGGAACTTGAACTTGATACGTTTAGGTATGCAGGCTTTAGCAAAATCTGTTAGGATTGAAAATATATTCTCTATAGATTATGTTAAAAGGGGTGTCTAAGAATCCTATTTTGTTATAACTCCAACGTGAGTCTGTTAGTGCCTGCAGAGGGTGTAGAAGTGCTGGGGGTGAGGTTGGGAATATAGTTGTAATTGGCTGAAAAAAATAAATTTGATGTTAGTGCAAGAGGTAATAATGCAACTAGAGGAATGCTGATTATGATGGTGGGGAAACACTGTATGTTTTTGTTTGAACTTGAAAACGAGGCCTGAATATGGTTACGTTGACACAACTGACAACTATTGCCCTACAGTTGACACACGTGGCTAGATTGTCATTAATGGTGTCTGAAAACGAAGTTTAACATCTGTGCACGAGTTTGAGACTGTCATTATTAATACCGGGTATATCCACCTTGTGCCTGGATGACGGCCTGTACACGACGTCTCATGCTGGTCACCAACCGACTGATACGCCATTGTGGTATTCGTTGCCATTCAAGATGGAGTGCGTCTGTTAATTCCTGTAGGTTCTGCACATGAGGATCCCTCCTTCTCACCATGTTTCCCAGAATGTCCCAGATATGCTCAATAGGGTTCATGTCAGGGCTCCTTGCTGGCCATGGTAGGGTTTCGATGGCATTCTGGCGGAGGTATTCATGCACAGCTCTAGCACGATGTGGTCGGGCGTTGTCATCCATGAATATAGGGTGGGTTCCAGGTGCATGATTTACAAAATGAGGGACCACAACTCTATCCAGTATGGAATCTTGATATCTTTGTCCATTTAGTGTTCCAGGTACAGTCAACAGATCCAGCTTACAATCAAATGAGATGCACCCCCATATCATAACGGAACATCCACCAAATGGAACTTCTTCCATGATGTTACGTTGGTCGTACGCCGTGCGTCTGGACCTCCATACACGAGTTCGACCATCTGTGGCATGAAGCAGGAACCGACATTCATCGGACCAGTGTACCCGTCTCCAGGATCTCATGTTCCAGTGTCTTCTTTCGTTGCACCACCTCAGACGCTCCTCTTTGTGGTGTGCAGTGAGGAGAGGACGTCTGACAGGTCTCCTAGCTTTCATGCCAGCAGCGTACAGTCTCCTTTTGACGGTAGACATTGACACTCTATTGCGCGTTTCCCATTGCTGGCTGAGCACTCTGCTGGTGGTGAATGGAGATCTCCTAACAAGGCGTACTAGGGCTCGATCATCACGGGCAGTAGTCTTCTTCGGTCTTCCAGATCTAGGCCTGTCCTTCACCTCGTTAGTTTGCCCATGTTTTGCAATCAAACGACTGATTACAGTATGGTTAATGTTCAGCTGTCTGCCAATCTCTCTGCATGACATACCAGTGGTATGCATGCCTATGATTTGCCATTTCACACGATCACTTAACCTTCGTCTTGCCATAGCGGTTCACAATCAAGAGCTAATTCTCTCTGTACAAATAAACCACGGTCATGAACACAAAATTCCTAATCTTGTCGCCTAAATCTGTATGTAATGTCCTACACCTCAAACTGGACTTTTACATAACTGAACACGTGTGCTGTTTCCCGCCACGCACGGACATCAAGCGGCGTGAAGTCATGCATGCATGTGCATTTCGTACTTGGAATTATGTCAGCTAACGCGGGGACAAAAAGTATGGCAGCCTAGTTGTACCATCATGTTTCTACGTTCGATTGTTTTTGCTGGTGCCTAACTTTTGCACAGGTGTATATACACTGGTTACAATATGGACCCGTTTTGACCGTTAATTCAAGCCATGGAGTGAGACATGACGAATAAAAATATTCAGATTTTCCATATTTAATGAGATACAGGGTGATCCAATGAGTGCCTGACTTCTGATGTGCTTAGGGATACAGTCTTTAGCGAAAACTCATAGAAATACTTTATCTAACCTCCCGTCTCTAGTGCATATGTGCTCAATGTCTCACGTAGGTCAAGTTTGACTCACTAACTATAGTCTGTTTGCTGGTTTACTGATCATGCGCAGTTGCTATGCCCAGTCGAACTTGATCGTAGTCGACTATAGTTCGTTGGTACCTGGTTCCCTATTGAATTACTATTGCAGAAAATTTGGAGCCGGGTGCCAGTCTCCATTAACCCTTTCTGTCGTCTGTTTTGATGATCTATGAAAATGGGTTATTTTTGTCCGCTAAGACGTCAAAAACGTCCATATGGCATGACGTTGGAAAGAATATGGGCTTGGGAACATTGACATACAATGGGAAAGCATAATTTCAACAAACATAAATTATTTAGTGAAATATTTACACTTTTTTATGCATTTATTCGTGGCAAGCGATCGGTGTCCGTCATTTTGAAATTTATGCAAATATTGCACTAACCATCTGAACGGAGATCGGGTGCTCGGTTGACTATAGTTGACTAGCTAGTTAACTTTTTGACGTTCGACTGGTATTTTAGTTAGCTATAGCTAACTATGGTTAGGAGTCGAACTTGACCATAGTTAACATATCGAATGCTCGAAGTCAAGGGAGGTAACCCGTCGAGCAGGGAGTAAAAAATATATTCGGAAAACTAATTCGAATTATTTGCACTGTTTTTAAAGTTCCAATTTATAGTTTAAGTCGGAGCTCAAAGGTTATGTACGTTTCGGCTGTTAGCTGATATATTAGTATTTATATTCATTAGCAGGGATTATAAATCATTCAATTATACCTATGGATCACAATATCAAAACAGCTAAGATTCGATTGAAAACATATATTCTTATTGGGATATTTTTTCATTCAAAATAACTTTGGGTGTGTGTGTTGCTGGGGGTGTGTGGGTGTATAGGAGGTGTACATATGTAAGTAGTCTGTGGTGGCATTACGATCGCCATCAATACTTATAATGTTATTAAATATGAATACTTTTCAGCATCAGATCCATCATCATCGCTACTGGAATCATTATCATAATTGTCATCATCAACGTTGGCATCTAGATTGGTGGTTACGTACCCCTTGATCAGAAACTCTCTTTTGCGAAACGCTGAGAAGACTGCTTCGTCATATGCATACCCCTCGGTGATAAAATGTTTAGTTCCCTGACGAATTATTTTAATGAGCATCGAGTTCTGTAATCTTCTCCACTGGAGAATTATGGCAGTACACTTTGTAACTAAAGCATCACCATAGATGGAAATAGACTCATTGTCTACACCTTTGGGGACTATCTTCGCTTCACCATCCCCATCTTATAAACCTGGTTGCTCAGCGTCTAAGTCCTGCTTAATATTTTGGAAAATGGTGAAGAGCCCCTGATTGCCTATGACTTATGTTTCATATTCACCTTCATCTTCAGTCTCAGACTCTGTTGAGTCATCACCGGTTTGACTCTCCGAATCCATTGGCTCATTATCTTCAATCTTCATCTCTGTTATTTCTTCATCTTCACTGTCTAGATTTTCGCTATCTCCATTGCTATGGAATCGGCTCTTATGTTGCTCCAGGTCATGTGACCTAGCAAAAGTTGAATCAGATTCAAAACATTTATGTCTTGGCATATTAATTATAGGGCAAGCCTATTATTTTTAGTCAAAATTTATTTTTGAAGGTTTATTAGGTTGTAGTTGGAGAAATATTCCTAGTGTCTAAGGCTCCCCTAACTACTATGCAGATAAAATGCACGTCCGACACTTTGGGCTGTTTAAACAGTAATGAAAAAAGGGACTGAATTTGAGCCATTTTATAGGACGGGATGTATGCTCGAACACCACAATCGTCTGCATGTATAAATGTGTGGCCGCATGTGTGGATATAGGCATGTAAATATGGGTGACCACCACACTTTGGCACAATGTATGCTATTTGCAGTATTTCCATCAAAGTATTGGGATACCTATGAGATGGTAATCAACATGTTACATACAATTGACAGCCTCATAAATCGGCAGAGTCTTCAATTTCTCAATGAACTCGATTGTGATGGTGATCATCTAAGCCTATTATGGATATTTGGGCAAACATAAAATTCATCATTCACACCAAATAAACACTTTCTTCAGGATTTGACATATCGATAGGATCACCAGAAGGAGATCTTCTCTCACCAAGGGTATCCTTGATAAACTGCTTCCAATAACTGCATAGAGCTCAAAGCCACACACGTCTTGAATGAAGACAAACACGTGCTCTCACATGTATCTCTTCCCAACACAATCAGGACGGGAGATGGTGGAGCCTTACTTTTGGTATGAAGAGAGGTGTTCACAACTCTGCACTTCAACCTGCATTGCAAATCTCTGTGGAAAAAGAAACATAGTTTCTTGTCCTTCCGGAAAATATGGATTGCCGATCTAAAATGTGCATGAAAGTCAAGGTGCACATAGACGATGCCATGCTACACGTGTTAAAATATGGCTATGCAAATGCGACATCTGTGCCCTCTTGAACAAACTCAATGCATGTCATTGCAAACACATTCGAGCTTTCACAAATCAAAGTAGGCTAGATAGTATAATCTCAGCCTCAGAAGTTTATACACTGTTCAAAGCAGCTCTACTATCGGAAGGCATGGCAGCCATATTCGAATAAAATCCTCGATCTTCTACAATCCTTTCAGAACACACTACATTTTTCAGGAGAGGGGGCCACAAGCATAAGGCATGCACAGGACGCCAATCCCCAACGTGTTAACTGTTTTGAAATCAGACCACAAAAATATAATCTAAGATTACCAAAGACGAAGAAGGACGTAAAGGGACTAATGATGGCCCCAAAGGGCTTGAGACACCGGAGAGGGTTGCAGAAGACTGATTACACATGGAGTACATTTCTGCGCCTTCAATCCGCAGGGAGCAATCGCTCAGCATCAATACTAGATAATTAACTGACAGACAGAAAAGAGATAAACTGAACACCCCACCCTCCAACTCCCAATCCCATCCCCACCCTACCGCTATTTTTCTTTTATGTACAGAAATGATTATCCATTGTAAATTGTTAATCAAGACAGCCTGCCTATCCATCACTCGATATGGTTTACAATATCATCTAGATTCGTAGCCAGGATAATAAAGCCGATTCCCCGACTCCCATACGAATAATAATGGCAGGTTAATCTTTCCTATGAAAGGCAATTTGTCGCGTATAACTGCTCGATTTAGTTCTGTAAAACTAGCATCTAATTCTTGATAACATGAAGTATATGATTTCTGACACAAGTAGCCAGTACACACGCACGAACATGCATGCGTGCAAAGAGATATTTGTCAGCAAATCCGAGGTTTGTTTTATGCAGCAATATCTCAAACAGAATTAGATTTTTCACTAAGAATAGTGTTATCAATCTGATGATATAGATAGATAATAGACAGACCTGGATGGCAGTAAAGAGACACTCCTTTCTATAGTTTCTATGTGCCTTGAAGTGAACATACCCTCTGACTTATAAGCAGCATTATGCTATGCCAAATATAGCCTGTCTGTTTGTTAATCCCTATGGTTGACAGAATCCTCTAGATTCCTAGCCAACATACTAAAGGATATAATGGTCAGCATATTTTCCAACTCACATGTGAGTAATAATGACAACTTAACCTTGTCCATGAAAACCGATATGTTCCTTATAAATACTCCATTTAACCATTATGCAAATAGGGCAGCATTGTTAAGATTGTGTTGGTGCAGAGAAATTGCTCTCAATCACTGAGCCTCTACCAGGCCAGCATACAGTGCGATATTGTACAGTGTATCGCATTAAAATAGATATCCATTAGCATGTGTACCGACAACATAGTAATAGCTTGTTTGTGAAATGAGTCCAAGTTCAGTGATCCTCAACTTTGGAGAAAATATTATATTATCAAAATCGAAAGAACAGGATTTATGGATAATGGCAAATGTGCAATAGAGGATAGGGTATGAAACCGACCATATACTCAGTTCTTTTTTCATGGAGAGGGAAATTCCTGGAACGAGGCTTTACTCATTGTTTAATGATCGGGCATTTTTAGGCAATGGGCCTAAGTTGAAAGGAAAATAGTAGGCGCTAATTTGTGTTGCAATATTATATAGACATCAAGCTTGGACATAATGAACGAGAGATCTAGCTTGTAAAATTAGCTGACCATCCTATTAGATTGTCCCAGGAGTGGGATGATCGGGGGTATGAGGATACGGAACTGGGGCCAGCGATTGTTGGCTATTTAATATTTGTACATTCCTTATTCAATAAAAAAAACCACCATAAACACCAGCTATAGCTTAGAAAGTAATGGGTTAGAGCTGTTAGTTTGCTAATAATGATCACCATATATAGCTTAGAACATGTCATGTGTGTTTGGTACTACTAACTAACACAAGACGTGGCTTATAGCATGTTGTGTTAGTCCTGTTACTTTGTTGATAACGAGCTCCAGATATAGTTTCGAAAGTACTGTGTTGGTCCGCTTAATTTGGTAATAATGAAATTCAGGTATTAGTCCAGTCAATCTACGCTCGGATTACCCTAATCTAGGACACATTGCAACAAAGAGTATCTTGATTTTATGCGTTCTGTACGTCCTCAGCTAAAAAGATCCGCCAAAATCTGACATTCAGAAAGTGGTTAATTAGCCTAATTAAATATCGCCGACAAAATGAGGTTTGAGCCTCAATTTCATCTTCATTGCTGGATTTAGACTCACATAATCGATTGTAAAACTGTACTATAGAGGTGGGATCCTATGTTTAAAACATTCTGCGACGTAGCCATGCCTGTGTGCTCGCATAACGCATTGCAAATCGATAGTAAAACTGAACTATAGCGGTGATACCCTATGTTTAAAACTTTCATCTAGTCATTAGGACATATGGTTACAGCATATACAAAATCCGCCAATATCTGACACCCAGAAAGTGGTTAATTAGTTAAACTAAATATCGGCGACAAAATGGAGTTTGAGACTCAACTTCTTCTTCAGTGCTGGTAAAAGACTCGCATAATGCATTACAAATCGATATGAAAACTGTACTATAGTGGTGATACCCTATGTTTAAAACATTCTGCGACGTAGACGTGCCAGTATCCTTGTCGTTAGACCATATGTTGACGTTAGTGTGATGTCACCAGGACTTATGATGATGTCATCATGACGCCAATAGACAGATATCAACCAACATGTTTAAACTATGATTACTGCATTGATATATAGTAATAGATATCAAATTTATTGATGCATTTTCTCCCGGGTAATTTTAAAATAGCTACAGATTTGGATGTCGCACACAACTTCGACATGAAGAAAACGTTCAGGATATCAGAAAAGGGTCACGTGAGAATAAATTAACCTAGTATTGCCCATAAGACAGCATCTATTACTGTTTCATCTAGGCAATGGCTGTATGTGGACTGTAGACAGTCTCACATTGATAAAAAGGAAATCGATGTAGCTACGTAAAGCAAGGAACTATAACTTATATCAGGTTACAGTTGTCTTGTTAGTCAGGTTATAATGCTTGGGTTGAAGCAAAACATCTTATAATTTAAGACAATTTTTTTTTATTTCTGAGTGAAATACAGTACACATAATGCAATGCACCATAACCTGTTTGTGCAAAGCAATTTCTGATTTCCCCTGCCCTGATAATACCATATTAGCATGGCTATATAAGATACATCCGGCGTGTGACCTCTTGATATTCTTAATTTATATTCCGAACACTTTGCTCCCTATCGACACGCGTGAAAGCTAGTTGATTTATTATCTTCATATTGAAAAAGTAATATCCTGCCTTGTTCGAGAGAACATAAACTTTCTGTACCTAAAATGTATTACGATGCTAAGATATTACGATCATCAATATAATTTTAACAAAGACATTGAGTAAATACAATAATTACCATCCATACCACTATGCCATCATTAATAATATGCATTGATTGATAATGCTCGAGAGAGATATTAGTGGGCCAGTGGCTTCTAGAGACAGTGATATTTGTGAATGGATTGACTGCTAGTTACCCTAGGCATTAACTCCTTTATAAAGGCAATCTAGGCTGATATCTTTAGCCACATCATGTCATAAGTATTGGACCACGGCAAATGCCCAATCTCATTTTCGGCTCATATATCAAGCAGCTGTCGAGAGATGGCCCAATGTGGGCCGCGGTTCTTCTAATCACCTAGTGAGGCAGAGGCATAAACATAGTAATATTTCTCTTCAATATCTGGATATCAACATTTATTCACAGGATCGGTTGACAATATCACGCTGCTGCCTGTCTGTAGATCTGAAATCTATCTGATTTATGTTCTCTTTAATGAAATATTGTCCCCATGTAGGTGTAATTACGTTCACCATGACTATTACAGAGATTGGTACTTTCAAAGAGGCCATAGAAGAGCTATATCAAGCAGCATCACCATGGCTATCACAGAGATTGGTGATACACTGAAATAGATAGCCGTGTTTTGACTATGTCTGCTTGCATTTTATCCACATGACCTAGGGTGGTGATACACTGAAATAGATAGCCGTCTTTGACTATCTTTGCTTTTATTTTATCAACATGACCTAGCGTGGTGATACACTGAAAGAGATAGCCGTGTTTGACTATGTCTGCTTGCATTTTACAGACATGGCACCGGCGGGTGATACACTGAAATAGATTGCCGTGTCTAACTATGCCTGCTTGTATTTTATCCACATGACACCAGTGTAGTGATACACTGAAATAGATAGCCGTGTTTGACTATGTCTGTTTGCATTTTTTCCACATGACGCCAGCGTGGTGATACACTGAAATAGATATCCGTGTTTGACGAGTCGGCTTGCATTTTATCCACATGACCTAGCGTGGTGATACACTGAAATAGATAGCCGTTTTTTACTATGTCTGCTTGCATTTTATCCATATGACACCAGCGTGGTGATACACTGAAATAGATAGCCGTGTTTGGCTATGTCTGTTTGCATTTTTTCCACATGACGCCAGCGTGGTGATACACTGAAATAGATATCCGTGTTTGACGAGTCTGCTTGCATTTTATCCACATGACACCAGCATGGTGATACTCTGAAATAGATAGCCGTGCTTGACTATGTCTGCTTGAATGTTATCCACATGACACCAGCGTGGTGATACACCGAAATAGATAGCCGTTTTTTACTATGTCTGCTTGCCTTTTATCCACATGACCTAGTCATAGTCAAACACGTCTATCTCGTTCACTGTATCACCACGCTGGTATCATGTGGATAAAATGCAAGCAGACATAGTCACACACGTCTTTATATTTCAGTGTATCACAACACTAGGCCATGTGGATAAAATACAAGCAGACATAGTCAAGGACGGCTATCTAGACTATGTCTGCTTGCATTTTATCCACATGACACCTGCGTGGTGATACATTGAAAGAGATAGCCCTGTTTGACTATGTCTGCTTGCATTTTATCCACATGACACCAGCGTGGTGATACACTGAAATAGATAGCCGTGTTTGACTATGTCTGCTTGCATTTTATCCACATGACACCAGCGTAGTGTTACACTGAAATAGATAGCCATGTTTGACTATGTCTGATTGTATTTTATCCACCTTGCACCAGCGTGGTGATACACTGAAATAGATAGCCGTGATTGACGTCATGTGGATAAAATGCAAGCAGAAATAGTTAAACAAGGCTATCTATTTCAGTGTATCACCCGTCGGTGCCATGTAGATAAAATGCAAGAAGACATAGTAAAAACACGGCTATCTATTTCAGTGTATCACCAAGCCCGGTGACATGTGTAGAAAATGCAAGCAGACATAGTCAAACACGTCTATCTCGTTCACTGTATCACCACGCTGGTATCATGTGGATAAAATGCAAGCAGACATAGTCACACACGTCTTTATATTTCAGTGTATCACAACACTAGGCCATGTGGATAAAATACAAGCAGACATAGTCAAGGACGGCTATCTATTTCAGTGTATCACCACACTGGTGTCATGTTGATAAAATGCAAGCAGACATAGTCAAATACGGCTATCTATTTCAGTGTATCACCACGCTTGTGTCATGTGGATAAAATGCAAATAGCTTAGACAAACACGGCTATATATTTCAGTGTATCAATACGCTGGTTTCCAGTGGATAAAATGCAAGCAGACATAATCAAACACGGCTATCTATTGCAGTGTATCACTACGCTGGTGTCATGTGGATAAAATACAAGCATGCATAGTTAGACACGGCAATCCATTTCAGTGTATCACAACGCTGTGGGTCATGTGGATACAAAAAGCAACCAGACATAGTGAAGCACGGATATCTATTTCATTGTATCACCACGCTGGTGTCATGTGGATAAAATGCAAGCAGACATAGCCAAACACGGCTATCTATTTCAGTGTGTCACCACGCTGGTGTCATGTGGATAAAATGCAAGCAGACATAGTGAAAAACGGCTATCTATTTCAGTGTATCACCACGCTAGGTCATGTGGATAAAATGCAAGCAGACTCGTCAAACACGGATATCTATTTCAGTGTATCACCACGCTGGCGTCATGTGGATAAAATGCAAACAGACATAGTCAAACACGGCTATCTATTTCAGTGTATCAATACGCTGGTTTACTGTGGATAAAATGCAAGCAGACATAGTCAAACACGGCTATCTATTGCAGTGTATCACTACACTGGTATCATGTGGATAAAATACAAGCAGGCATAGTTAGACACGGCAATCTATTTCAGTGTATCACCCGCCGGTGCCATGTCTATAAAATGCAAGCAGACATAGTCAAACACGGCTATCTCTTTCAGTGTATAACCACGCTGGGTTCATGTGGAGAAAATACAAGCAGACATAGTTAAACACGGCTATCTATTTCAGTGTATCACCACGCTAGGTCATGTGGATAAAATGCAAGCAGACATAGTCAAACACGGCTATCTATTTCAGTGTATCACAACGCTGGTGTTATGTGGATAAAATGCAAGCAGACATAGTCAAACACGGCTATCTATTTCAGTGTATCACCACGCTGGTGTCATGTGGATAAAATGCAAGCTGACATAGTCAATCACGGCTATCTATTTCAGTGTATCACCACGATAGCTCATGTGGATAAAATACAAGCAGACATAGCCAAACACGGCTCTCTATTTCAGTGTATCACCACGCTAGTTCATGTGGATAAAATGCAAGCAGACATAGTCAAACACGGCTATCTATTTCAGTGTATCACCACACCGGTGTCATGTGGATAAGTGCAAGCATACATAGTCAAACACGGCTATCTATTTCAGTGTATCACAACACTAGGCCATGTGGATAAAATACAAGCAGACATAGTCAAGGACGGCTATCTAGACTATGTCTGCTTGCATTTTATCCACATGACACCTGCGTGGTGATACATTGAAAGAGATAGCCCTGTTTGACTATGTCTGCTTGCATTTTATCCACATGACACCAGCGTGGTGATACACTGAAATAGATAGCCGTGTTTGACTATGTCTGCTTGCATTTTATCCACATGACACCAGCGTAGTGTTACACTGAAATAGATAGCCATGTTTGACTATGTCTGATTGTATTTTATCCACCTTGCACCAGCGTGGTGATACACTGAAATAGATAGCCGTGATTGACGTCATGTGGATAAAATGCAAGCAGAAATAGTTAAACAAGGCTATCTATTTCAGTGTATCACCCGTCGGTGCCATGTAGATAAAATGCAAGAAGACATAGTAAAAACACGGCTATCTATTTCAGTGTATCACCAAGCCCGGTGACATGTGTAGAAAATGCAAGCAGACATAGTCAAACACGTCTATCTCGTTCACTGTATCACCACGCTGGTATCATGTGGATAAAATGCAAGCAGACATAGTCACACACGTCTTTATATTTCAGTGTATCACAACACTAGGCCATGTGGATAAAATACAAGCAGACATAGTCAAGGACGGCTATCTATTTCAGTGTATCACCACACTGGTGTCATGTTGATAAAATGCAAGCAGACATAGTCAAATACGGCTATCTATTTCAGTGTATCACCACGCTTGTGTCATGTGGATAAAATGCAAATAGCTTAGACAAACACGGCTATATATTTCAGTGTATCAATACGCTGGTTTCCAGTGGATAAAATGCAAGCAGACATAGTCAAACACGGCTATCTATTGCAGTGTATCACTACGCTGGTGTCATGTGGATAAAATACAAGCATGCATAGTTAGACACGGCAATCCATTTCAGTGTATCACAACGCTGTGGGTCATGTGGATACAAAAAGCAACCAGACATAGTGAAGCACGGATATCTATTTCATTGTATCACCACGCTGGTGTCATGTGGATAAAATGCAAGCAGACATAGCCAAACACGGCTATCTATTTCAGTGTATCACCACGCTGGTGTCATGTGGATAAAATGCAAGCAGACATAGTGAAAAACGGCTATCTATTTCAGTGTATCACCACACCGGTGTCATGTGGATAAGTGCAAGCATACATAGTCAAACACGGCTATCTATTTCAGTGTATCACCACACTAGGCCATGTGGATCAAATGCAAGCAGACATAGTCAAACACGGCTATCTATTTCAGTGTATCAACACGCTAGGCCATGTGGATAAAATGCAAGCAGACATAGTGAAACACGGTATTTCAGTGTATCACCACGCTAGGTCATGTGGATAAAAAAAGCAAGCAAACATAGTCAAACTGGTGCAAGGTGGATAAAATACAATCAGACATGGTCAAAGATGACTATCTATTTCAGTGTAACACCACACTGTGTCATGTGGATAAAATGCAAGCAGACATAGTCAAACACGGCTAGCTATTTCAGTGTATCACCACGCCAGTTCATGTGGATAACATGCAAGCAGACATAGTAAAGGACGACTATCTATTTCAATGTATCACCACGCTGGTGCAAGGTGGATAAAATACAATCAGACCTAGTCAAACATGGCTATCTATTTCAGTGCATCAACACGCTGGTGTCCTGTGGATAAAATGCAAGCAGACATAGTCAAAGACGGCCATCTATTTCAGTGTAGCACTACGCTGGTGTCATGTGGATAAAATGCAAGAAGACATAGTTAAACCCGACTATCTATTTCAGTGTATCACCACGCTAGTTCATATGGATAAAATGCAAGCAGACATAGTCAAACACGGCTATCTATTTCGGTGCATCATCACGCTGGTGTCATGTGGATAAAATGCAAGCAGACATAGTCAAAGACGGCTATCTATTTCAGTGTGTCACCGCGCTGGTGTCATCTGAATAAAATGCAAGCAGACATAGTTAAACCCGGCTATCTATTTCAGTGTATCACCACGCTTGTGTCATGTAGAGAAAATGCAAGCATACATAGTCAAACACGGCTGTCTATTTCAGTGTAGCACTACGCTGGTGTCATGTGATTAAATGCAAGCATACATAGTCAAACACGGCTGTCTATTTCAGTGTATCACCACACTAGGCCATGTGGATAAAATGCACGCAGACATAGTCAATCACGGCTATCTATTTCAGTGTATCAACACGCTATGCCATGTGGATAAAATGCGGCAGACATAGTCAAACACGGCTATCTATGCAAGCAGACATAGTCAAACACGGCTATCTATTTCAGTGTATCACCACGCTGGGGCAAGTTGGATAAAATACAATCAGACATAGTCAAACAAGGCTATCTATTTCAGTGTAACACCACGCTGTGTCATGTGGATAAAATGCAAGCAGACATAGTCAAACACGGCTATCTATTTCAGTGTATCACCACGCTGGTATCATGTGGATAAAATGCAAGCAGACATAGTCAATCCGGGCTATCTATTTCAGTGTATCACGACGCTTGTGTCATGTGGATAAAATGCAAGCATACATAGTCAAACACGGCTGTCTATTTCAGTGTAGCAATACGCTCGTGTCATGTGAATAAAATACAAGCAGACATAGTCAAACTCGGCTATCTATTTCAGTGTATCACCACACTAGACCATGTGGATCAAATGCAAGCAGACATAGTCAAACACGGCTATCTATTTCAGTGTATCAACACGCTGGGCCATGTGGATAAAATGCAGCAGACATAGTGAAACACGGCTATCTATGCAAGCAGACATAGTCAAACACGGCTATCCTTTTCATTGTAACACCACGATGGTGCAAGGTGGATAAAATACAATCAGACATAGTCAAAGATGGCTATCTATTTCAGTGTATCACCACGCCAGTTCATGTGGATAAAATGCAAGCAGACATAGTAAAGCACGACTATCTATTTCAATGTATCACCACGCTGGTGCAAGGTGGATAAAATACAATCAGACCTAGTCAAACATGGCTATCTATTTCAGTGTATCACCACGCAGGTGTCATGTGGATAACATGCAAGTGGACATAGTCAAACACGGCTATCTATTTCAGTGCATCAACACGCTGGTGTCCTGTGGATAAAATGCAAGCAGACATAGTCAAAGACGGCCATCTATTTCAGTGTATCACTACGCTGGTGTCATGTGGATAAAATGCAAGAAGTCATAGTTAAACCCGGCTATCTATTTCCGTGTATCACCACGCTAGGTCATATGGATAAAATGCAAGCAGACATAGTCAAACACGGCTATCTATTTCAGTGCATCATCACGCTGGTGTCCTGTGGATAAAATGCAAGCAGACATAGTCAAAGACGGCAATCTATTTCAGTGTATCACCGCGCTGGTGTCATCTGAATAAAATGCAAGCAGACATAGTTAAACCTGGCTCTCTATTTCTGTGTATCACCACGCCGGTGTCATGTGGATAAGTGCAAGCATACATAGTCAAACACGGCTATCTATTTCAGTGTATCACCACGCTTGTGTCATGTGGATAAAATGCAAGCATACATAGTCAAACACGGCTGTCTATTTCAGTGTAGCACTACGCTGGTGTCATGTGATTAGATACAAGCAGACAAAGTCAAACTCGGCTATCTATTTCAGTAAATCACCACGCTGGTGTCATGTGGTTGAAATACAAGCAGACATAGTCAAACACGGATATCTATTTCAGTGTATCACCACGCTAGGTCATGTGGATAAAATGCAAGCAGACATAGTCAAGGACGGCTATCTATTTCAGTGTATCACCACGCTCGGTCATGTGGATAAAATGCAAGCAGCCATAGTCAAGGACGGCTATCTATTTCAGTGTATCACCACGCTCGGTCATGTGGATAAAATGCAAGCAGACATAGTCAAACGCGGCTATCTATTTCAGTGTATCAACACGCTGCTGTCATGTGGATAAAATGCAAGCAGACATCGTCAAACATGTCTATCTATTTCAGCGTGTCACCACGCTAGGTCATGTGGAAAAAATGAAAGCAGGCATAGTCAAACACAGCTATCTATTTCAGTGTATCAACAGGCTGGTATCATGTGGATAAAATGCAAGCAGTTCGGTGTATCACCACGCTGGTGTCATGTGGATAAAATGCAAGCAGATATGGTCAAACACGGCTATCCATTTCAGTGTATCAACACGCTGGTGTCATGTGGATAACATGCGAGCAGACATGGTTAAACACGACTATCTATTTCAGTGTATCACCCGCCGTTGCCATGTAGATAAAATGCAACCAGACATAGTTAAACACGGCTATCTATTTGAGTGTATCACCACGCTAGGTCATGTGGATAAAATGCAAGCAGACATAGATAAACACGGCTATCTATTTGAGTGTATCACCACGTGATGTCATGAAATAGATAGTCGTGCTTGACCATGTCTGCTTGCATTGTATCCATATGACACCTGCGTGGTGATACATTGAAATAGATAGCCATGTTTGACTATGTCTGATTGTATTTTATCCACATGACACCAGCGTGGTGATACACTGAAATAGATAGCCATGTTTGACTATGTCTGATTGTATTTTATTCACCTTGCACCAGCGTGGTGATACACTGAAATAGATAGCCGTGATTGACTATGTCTGCTTGCATTTTAGCCACATGGCCTAGCGTGTTGATACACTGAAATAGATAGCCATGTTTGACTATGTCTGATTGTATTTTATTCACCTTGCACCAGCGTGGTGATACACTGAAATAGATAGCCGTGATTGACTATGTCTGCGTGCATTTTATCCACATGGCCTAGCGTGTTGATACACTGAAATAGATAGCCCTGTTAGACTATGTCTGCTTGCATTTTATCCACATGACACCTGCGTGGTGATACACTGAAATAGACTGCCATGTTTGACTATGTCTGATTGTATTTTATCCACCTTGCACCAGCGTGGTGATACACTGAAATAGATAGTCGTGCTTGACCATGTCTGTTTGCATTGTATCCACATGACACCAGCATGGTGATACGCTGAAATAGATAGCCGTGTTTGACTATGTCTGCTTGCATTTTATCCACATGACCCCCAGCGTGGTGATACACTGAAATAGATAGCCGTGTTTGACTATGTCTGTTTGTATTTTATCCACATGACGCTACCGTGGTGATACGCTGAAATAGATAGCCGTGTTTGACTATGTCTCCTTGCATTTTATCCAGGTGACACCAGCGTGTTGATAAACTGATATAGATAGCCGTGTTTGACTATGTCTGCTTGCATTTCATCCACATGACACCAGCGTGTTGATACTCTGATATAGATAGCCTTGTTTCACTATGTCTGCTTGCTTTTTTTATCCACATGACCTAGCGTGGTGATACACTGAAAGAAATAGCCGTGCTTCACTATGTCTGCTTGCATTTTATCCACATGACACCAACGGGGTGATACACTGAGATAGATAGCCGTGTTTGACTATGTCTGCTTGCATTTTATCCACATGACACCAGTGCGGTGATACACTGAAATAGATAGCCGTGTTTGACTATGTCTACTTGCATTTTATCTACATGACACTAGCGGGTGATACACTGAAATAGAGAGCCGTGTTTAACTATGTCTGCTCGCATTTTATCCACATGACACCAGCGTGTTGATACACTGAAATAGATGGCCGTGTTTGACTATGTCTGCTTGTTTTTTATCCACATGACCTAGCGTTGTGATACACTGAAATGAATAGCCGTGTTTGACCATATCTGCTTGCATTTTATCCACATGACACCAGCGTGGTGATACACTGAAATAGATAGCCGTGCTTGACTATGTCTGCTTTCATTTTATCCACATGACCTAGCGTGGTGATATATTGAAATAGATAGCCATGTTTGACTATGTCTGTTTGCATTTTATCCACATGACACCAGCATGGTGATACATTGAAATAGACAGCCGTGTTTGACTATGTCTGCTTGAATTTCATCCATATGACCTAGCGTGGTGATACACTGAAATAGATAGCCATGTTTGACTATGCCTGCTTGCATTTTATCCACATGACACCAACGGGGTGATACACTGAGATAGATAGCCGGGTTTGACTATGTCTGCTTGCATTTTATCCACATGACACCAGTGCGGTGATACACTGAAATAGATAGCCGTGTTTGACTATGTCTACTTGCATTTTATCCACATGACACCAGCGTGGTGATACACTGAAATAGATAGTCGTGCTTGACTATGTCTGCTTGCATTTTATCCACATGAACTGGCTTGGTGATACACTGAAATAGTTAGCCGTGTTCGACTATGTCTCCTTGCATTTTATCCATATGACACCAGCGTGTTGTTACACTGAAATAGATGGCCGTGTTTGACCATGTCTGCTTGTATTTTATCCACATGACCTAGCGTTGTGATCCACTGAAATGGATAGCCGTGTTTGACCATATCTGCTTGCATTTTATCCACATGACACAAGCGTGGTGATACACTGAAATAGATAGCTGTGCTTGACTATGTCTCCTTGAATTTTATCCACCTGACACCAGCGTGGTGATACACTGAAATAGATGGCCGTGTTTGACTATGTCTGCTTGCATTTTATCCACATGACACCAGCGTGTTGATACACTGATATAGATAGCCGTGTTTGACTATGTCTGCTTGCATTTTATCCACATGACACCAGCGTGTTGATACTCTGATATAGATAGCCTTGTTTCACTATGTCTGCTTGCTTTTTTATCCACATGACCTAGCGTGGTGATACACTGAAAGAAATAGCCGTGCTTCACTATGTCTGCTTGCATTGTATCCACATGACACCAACGGGGTGATACACTGGGATAGATAGCCGTGTTTGACTATGTCTGCTTGCATTTTATCCATATGACACCAGTGCGGTGATACACTGAAATAGATAGCCGTGTTTGACTATGTCTATTTGCATTTTATCCACATGACACCAGCGTGGTGATACACTGAAATAGATAGTCGTGCTTGACTATGTCTGCTTGCATTTTATCCACATGAACTGGCTTGGTGATACACTGAAATAGATAGCCATGTTTGATTAAGTCTGTTTGCATTTTATCCACATGACACCAGCGTGGTGATACACTCAAATAGATAGCCGTGATTGACTATGTCTGCTTGTATTTTATCAACATGACACCAGCGTGGTGATTCACTGAAATAGATAGCGTCCTTGACCATGTCTGCCTGTATTTTATCCACATGGCCTAGTGTGGTGATACACTGAAATAGATAGCCGTGTTTGGCTATGTCTGCTTGCATTTTATCCACATGACACCAGCGTGGTGATAAAACTGAAATAGATAGCCGAGTTTGACTATGTCTGCTTGCATTTTATACACATGGCACCGGGTTTGGTGATACACTGAAATAGATAGCCGTATTTTTACTATGTCTGCTTGCATTTTATCTACATGGCACAGGCGGGTGATACACTGAAATAGATAGCCGTGTTTGGCTATGTCTGCTTGCATTTTATCCACATGACACCAGCGTAGTCATACACTGAAATAGATAGCCGTGATCGACAATGTCTGCTTGCATTTTATCCACATGACACCAGCGTGGTGATACACTGAAATAGATAGCCGTGTTTGACTATGTCTGCTTGCATTTTATCCACATGGCACCGGGCTTGGTGATACACTGAAATAGATAGCCGTGTTTTGACTATGTCAGCTTGCATTTTATCTACATGACACTGGCGGGTGATACACTGAAATAGTTAGCCGTGTTTAACTATGTCTGCTCGCATTTTATCCACATGACACCAGCGTGTTGATACACTGAAATAGATGGCCGTGTTTGACTTTGTCTGCTTGTTTTTTATCCACATGAAACCAGCGTGGTGATACACTGAAATAGATAGCCATGATTGAATATATATGCACTCCAGATACAATACATCGCTTAGACAAGCTGATAGTTAAAGTTAAACAAATGCATTCAATTCAATATTTAAACCAAAAACTGTCATGAACACATATAACCGCCCTAGCTCTATTTTGCATAGATACAGCATTGTCAATAATCGTTACTGACAAAGTTATGACACCAATGCCATCAGCTCATCGGCATCACTTCCATCTAAGAGATACCTCAACCTGTGATTCCTGTATTAACAACATTGAAGATAATCAATAATCTCTTTGATTGCACTAAATACATAGGAAGACGACCTCAGATATACAGTATCATTATTTGCAGTCATGGAGGTCACAGAGGTCATGCCCTAGTTGACAACCATGGTCTAAGGCTTAGAACAAGTGTAGGTGCTTTAATTGTACAGAAGTTATAAGTAACACACACGCACGCAGGCACGCACGCATGCACGCACGCACGCACGCACGCACCCACGCACGCACCCACGCACACACACAGGATTGCTGGAGACAATGTGTCTCGTAATACCCAAATAATGGCATACACGCGATTGCTGGAGACAATGTGTCTCGTAATACCCAAATAATGGCATATACAGGATTGCTGGAGATAATGTGTCTCGTAATATCCAAATAATGCCTTTGTGTGCTATTTTCAAAGTTATGTCAGAATTAACTATATGATAATTGACATAACAATGTTACTCAGCGCGTCAATTCCTTTATAAACAAGAAAGTAGATGCTTAAATGCTAGCATTGTGTCATATTATTATTTCGTCTATTGCAGTATTTTCAAATCTCACTCGAAACTCTAACTTGCAATGGAGGAACCCTGGTTAAGCTATGCCCCGCCCATTCCCAGTTAAGCTCCGACTGTATTTGGGATCAATCGCCCCATGCACGCCATGATTCTCACTTTCCAGGAAACTATACAAGTAAACTCCAGAATATTTTTTAATCCTATTTGGTTGGCTTATTGATGTTGAACGTTTGCTATGCGTGACAGTCTACCGTTAATACTGGAATCGTTTTGATTCGGTTAGGACGCCATGCGTTGCATCGATGATGTTGACACAACTTTGCTATCTCTCTCGAGACGTCAGAAATGACTGGGTACATATTTCCTTCACCTTGTCCATGGTAACCAGTAAAATGAGAAATCAGCATAATGTCACAACACAATGATGTCATTGCTAGTTGGCCACAAATCATTAGTGTTCTTTAAGGTATGATGCAATGTCTGCCATCGACACAGAATATCTATCTTACTTAGATAGTTACCTAATATTCCACCCTGTTGAACAGTCCATCATGTATATAAGTCAAACTTTCCCGGACAATTCTATCGTTGCCTAGCCAAACGATGCACGCATTAAGTGTCTCGTGGACCATCAATTGTCTTAGTCAGTGACAGACAATGTTTTGTGTGTATTTCTTATTTGTGTGACTTCTCTACAGTCAGTGAAGCAATATTCCCGAAATATTGATGTAAATCTCTCTGGGTGAATCATATATCATAACAATTCCCATCTTTCCGCTCAGAACCAAAGCTAAAGAATGTTTATTATATGATTGCACGAATTTAATGTGAATTTTCGCTATGACGAATGATCTAACACTTATCCTGGAGTCATCTTAAGTGGCCGTGTCGATGCTCGTTGCCATAATGGAATGGGTAGGACTCTCACCGAGGAACCATAAATGATTAACTGGTATCATATTTCTTGTCTCGTGTCAAGTGTAGCATCGCGTCCAGTATCAGCATAAAGTTGCAGTGCAGGTGTTTCTGTTAATTTCACTACATAATTGTTAGTCTCTGAATATTAAGATTATCACAGATTTCTCATTCTATTTGCTAAGTCCTTAACATAGTCATCTGAGAAAAAGGCTGATGAATGTAGTTACAGTAACTGTATATACGGCCAGGCAAATGTTACCAATGTCTTTCATCGTATTAACATTCTACTACACATAAAACATTATAACGAGTTATTC
This sequence comes from Chaetoderma sp. LZ-2023a, assembly GCA_034401795.1. Lineage (NCBI taxonomy): Eukaryota > Metazoa > Mollusca > Caudofoveata > Chaetodermatida > Chaetodermatidae > Chaetoderma > Chaetoderma sp. LZ-2023a. The sequence continues at coordinate 9,769,285 of CM067360.1, read as the reverse complement.
CCAGATGTATGTCATTTTATTCACACAACAACAAAAGAGCTCGGACAAATAGCAGTGGTCAATAAAGATATAAACATCACACAGACTATATTACATTGTATTACTCTTCTTCACGTCATGCTTTTAGCAATGTTACATGTGTTATTCGTGTTGTTTATGTTATTTTCACAAAAGGTGTCTCTATCAATGATTGCACTGGCATTCGATGGTGCATTTATGGAATAGTAGCAGGTCTCGAGCATCACTGAAATTGAGATTATGTTTCTTATGAGCTTATACACCAGAGAACAAAAATAATATTAATAGATATAATATGAATACCAATGTCATCATTCTTACTAAGCTTATGATCATGTCGATAGTCACTTACAGGACTGGCGGTATGATCAGCGAACGAAAAGAAGAAGAAGAATATGAATACCAATGTTATCGTTCTTACTTGGAAAGAGACATCGTAGACTGAGCCATTGTGGGCAAGTTCCAATACGTCGGCGTTTGCCATTGTCAAGTAAGCATATTCATTATAGTCGTGGCACTTTCACATTGACGGTATATTTATTAAGTCAATGCCGATCAAGATATCCTTGCTTTAATGACAAAATGATATTATGGTCGAAGTCACATTTTTATGAATATATCAAGAGGAGAGGAGGTAATGGCTAGACAGTGTACACATTGCTTATTATCATCTTCTGATCTTCCGACCCCAAACCGCGAAGTGTGGGTGGAGCTTAACTAGAGATGGGAGGGGCATGGCTAAAACTAGATTCCTCCATTCTGCGATATAACTATTTTCATCATGGCTGCATCACAGACCATTGTTTCTCCAGGTTCAGAAGATCAGAAGATCATAATAGGTAGTGTGTACAAAACGATTGATGGCACGCACCACACTCACGTATCAAAGTGATTACTTTGCCAGCATAATTTCTATTAATAGAATGTAAGCAACGATATCTATGGTAAATATTAGTGTCTGGCGGCTTTGAAGCGTTAACATTTCTATCAAATCTGCACATCTGATTGCCACCCTGTCATAACAGATCCCAATGAGTAATCCGATACCGATGTCATTTTCTTCTCATAAATCAAACAGACATCGAGTGAGTTTCATATCACGCTACCATTGATCTTCTCGGCTGTTAAGCAGGAATTACACAACCTCTTCAGTAGCCACGTCTCTACATTATTCCTGTCTTGTTAATAAAGTCACTTCACTGAAGCTTTTGACCCAGGTTCATTGGCTTTACAATACCGAGCACACATTGCACTGACACCCTGACTTGACACATTGATGCATCACTTGTCAGAAATATCTGTGAGAGGCTGTTTCACAAAGCCGCCTGTAAGACTGCGTTGAGTGAAGTGTTTTCCCGTGTAAACGCTTGATCATAAAAGGACAGTTACGTTGTCGAGTTGAATGACTCTGTGTACTGTTTGCTTAGTATTATTGCAATAGACAATCTATTGATGCATAAAGGATAGTACCATTGTTGAAGTGAATGAGGCGGTATACTGTTTGCTTAGTATTACTGCAATAAACAATCTATTGATGCACAAAGGAAGTTACATTGTCGAATTGAATGACGCTGTATACGGTTTGTGTAGTGTTGTTGTAATAGGCAATATATTGATGCATAAAGGACAGTAACGTTGCTGAAGTGAATGACGCTGTATAGTGTTTGCTTAGTATTATTGTAATAGACAATCTATTAATGCATAAAGAAACTTACACATGAGATACAGTACTTTATCAGAAGCCATGTGATCCTCTCAAAGGCCCTAGGGTAGCGATCCGATCTGCCACTCGAGTACACGACATCACAATCGATTACGTCACATGTAGGGTGACGTCACAATGATGATGAATAATGAATGTCGTCACAATCAAAATGCATAATGAATGACGTATCTAGGTCCGTCATGACCATTGAATAGTCCATCAATGGTACGAATTGTTTGTTTTTGATGGATTCACTATTTAATAAGAACTCTGTTGAATATTTTGAAGCCAATTTACTGTGTTTTGTTCCTGCAATCGTACCCTGGCAACTGAGGCTCAAAATATTAAATAGTTTACCTGTATAGTTACATTGAAAATGGGGTTCACACCAGTTTATGTGTTCAATGACATGATGCATCGTGGCAGAGTTTAGAAAAGCCTCCATGTACGCCAGTATACGTGTTCAATGATATGAAGCCTCGTGCCGGAGCTTAGATAAGCCGCGATGCAAACCAATATGTGTCCAGTGATCCGAGGCCTAGTGAATGAACTTATAAAAGCCCCATGTACATCAGTATATGTGTTCAATGATATCAAGCCTCGTGCCGGTACTTGCAAAAGCAACCATGCGCACCAGTATATGTGTCCAGTGACCCGAGGCCTTGTGAATGAACTTAGAAAAGCCTCCATACACACCAGTATATGTGTTCAATGATATGAAGCCTCGGGCCGGAGCTTAGAAAAGCCTCTGTGCAAACCAGTATGTGCCCAGTGATCCGAGGTCTTGTGAACGAACTTATAAATGCCTCTATTCACATCAGTATATGTGTTCAATGATCTGAAGCCTCGTGTCAGAGCTTAACAAAGTTTCCATGTACGCCTCTGTGTGTATTCATTTCACATTCAATTTCACATTTAAAAGTTTTTTATATCATGATTAATAAATAGAGTATACATTTGGCTATGGGCAGTCCATCGACGACGACGACGACAACGACGACGACAACCACGACGACGATGACGACGACGACGAGAAAAACAACAACACAGAGAAAACATTATTTCACGTTTACACTAGGTCTGAGACAGAATGTCTTGATATGATACAATTGACAATGACGACGGCGACGACGACGACGACGACGACGACGACGACGACGACGACGACGACGACATTAGTTGACGTTTACACTAGGTCTGAGACAGTATATCTTGATATGATACAATCGACGACGACGACGACGACGACGACGACGACGACGACGACGACGACGACGACGACGACGACGACGACGACGACGACCACAACGACGGCGACGACGATGAAGACGACGACTGAGACAACATTATCTGACGCTTACACTAGGTCTGAGACAGTATATCTTAATATGATACAATTGGTGACGGTGACGACGACGACGACGACGACAGTAGTTAGTAGTAGTAGTAGTAGTAGTAGTAGTAGTAGTAGTAGTAGTAGTAGTAGTAGTAGTAGTAGTAGTAGTATCAGTAGTAGTAGTAGTAGTAGTAGTAGTAGTAGTAGTAGTAGTAGTAGTAGTAGTAGTAGTAGTAGTAGTAGTAGTAGTAGTAGTAGTAGTATCAGTAGTAGTAGTAGTAGTAGTAGTAGTAGTAGTAGTAGTAGTAGTAGTAGTAGAAGTAGTAGTAGTAGTAGTAGTAGTAGTAGTAGTAGTAGTAGTAGTAGTAGTAGTAGTAGTAGTAGTAGTAGTAGTAGTAATAGTAGTAGAATTAGTAGTTGTAGTGGTAGTGGTAGTGGTGGTGGTGGTGGTGGTGGCGGTGTGAGTAATAGTGGTAGTAGTAGCAGTTGTTGACATAATAGTGGTGTTAGAGGATGTACCAGCAGTAGTAGTGGAAATTGTTCTAGCCTCTTTCAGTACCTGTTTATTATTTAATGCTTACTTAATTTCTTATGTATTTTGAGAGTGTCTGTGCGTGTGTGCGTGCGAGCGAGCGAGCGTGCGTGCGTGCGTGCGTGCGTGCGTGCGTGCGTGCGTGCGTGCGTGCGTGCGTGCGTGCGTGCGTGCGTGCGTGCGTGCGTGCGTGCGTGCGTGCGTGCTTGCGTGAATGTGCGTGCTGTTGTGAACATAGTTTGATGCACCTTTTTGTAGTCGTGTTAGATTTGCTAATTCAATGTTGTGTGCGTGTTGATCGAAATTAAGCTGCAGTGTGTAATGTGAGGTAATATTAGTGAGCAGTAGTGTTTTAACTGTGTCCAGTGACCTATATTGTGTATGTCGTCGAATGACTTTGATGTGATGATTTCTGTTTTTTGGGTCCAAATATCCTCCCAAAGATTTTGTTCAATGATTTGAAGCCTCGTGTCGAAGCCTAGAAAGCCTTAATATAAACCAGTATATGTGTTCAATGACACGAAGCCTTCTGATTGAGTTTCAGTGACTGAGGCGTAGTGTTAAAATATTTTCAAATTATTGCAACAACAGAGTACAGAATATCATCATCAAGCTTGAGTCAATGTAATTCACCTTTCCAGAGTATGCACCCATCATATGACGTCATAATCATCCACGTGACTTTTGTAGAATGATGTCCTGAATGACGTCGATAAGTACGTCACGAACGCATATTTGAAGACGGTCTATGCATTGTTGTACAAATTGTATGCTTTTACTATTTAATAAATATTCTGTAGAATATTTTGAAACTAATTTAACTGGGCGCTGTTGCTGCCATAGGCAGCAACAGCACCCAGTCAAATTAGTTAAAAATATTCAACAGCTTCCCTGTATAGTATTCAGGAAATTGATAAATTGATCAATCCCAACATGGCCAGGTGTTGGTGGAGCTTAGCTAGTGATGGGCGGGGCATTGCTAAAAATGGAAAGGTTCATTGATTGCTACGTGTTTGAGCCTGACTGTCTTTTTATTCCTAATTTATTCGCTGTGATAGATCGATCCCAGAATGCCCTGCATCTCAATTTTCAGAAAACTTTGCAGGTAAGCGGTTGAATATCTTGAAACGAATTTGACTATGACATCAACAGTGCCCAGTCAAATATTAAACAGCATAATTATTAAATAGTAAAGACATGCAGTTCGTACAACAATGCTTAGTCCGTCTTGATTTATGCATTCATGGTGTCCTTATCTATGTCATTCATGACGTCATTGATTATGGCATCATCTTATACGTCACATAGTTGATTATAACATCATATGATGGATGGATAAACTGGTAATGTCCATTACTATAACCATACCGGGAGCCGATCCGCATATAGTATTCATATATATATATATATACATATATATATATATATATATATATATATATATATATATATATATATATATATATATATATATATATATATATATATATATATATATATATATATATATATATATATATATACAACCAGAGCAGAAAATGATGTTAATCACATTAAGCGTAGAGCGGCCTTGAAAAATATCCACACAATAAATTAAACAATATTCGCTTCATAAAATGTGCGCATGGGCGTGACAGAACTGTGTCTCCCACAGACAAGACATGGCACCACGTGTCATGGACAAGTGTTATTATTATTCTAAGTGATCTATAGGGCATGCATCATGTTTGGAATATCACTGCTACCAATGATTGATAGTGTGTTCATGTGGAACAGTGCAGGCAAGTTGCTGCCGGATGAGGGATGTGATTGCAATGAGCCTCCGCGTTAAGCCATACGTTTCAATGACGTCATGACTCCTTAAGAGTTTAAAGACGATATGATTCTCTTAAACACGTATATTTTAGACGCCTGCTTAAATGACCATGTCACTCGTGAACACTGCAAGAAACCAGTTTAGCATGACGTCACTCTTCATAGAAATGTGCTCTATGACAACCAATATTTAGTCTCAGACGTATGCACTTATTCTCGTTCCATGTAGGGTACGCACACACACATGCATGTACTCCCGCACTCACACGCATACACACACGCATTCGCACATTCAGGCAAAGGCGGACATATGCACGCATCAAGATCTGGACATGTATAGCCTTATAGCATACACTAACTGATGGTTAACACATACTAACTGATTGTTAACACACACTAACTGAGTATCAACACACACTACCTGATTGTTAACACACACGAACTGATTGCTAACACCCACACTAACTGATTGCTAACACACACTAACTGATTGCTAACACACACGAACGGACCGATTGTTAACACATAGTAACTGATTTTAACACGCCCTAACTGATTGTTAACACACAGTAACTGATTGTTAACACACACTAACTGAATGTTAACACACACTAACTGAATGTTAACACAGACTAGCTGAGTGTTAACACACACTAACTGATTGCTAACACACACGAACTGATTGTTAACACACACACACACTAACTAAATGTCAACGTGCATTAACTGATTGTTAACACACACTAACTGATTGTTAACACACACTAACTGATTGTTAGCACACACGAACTGATTGCTAACACACACTGACAGATTGTTAACACACACTAACTGATTGCTAACGCACACTAACCGATTGTTAACACACACTAACTGATTGCTAACACACACAAACCGATTGTTAACACGCCCTAACTGCTTGTTAAAACAGACTACCTGATTGTTAACACGCCCTAACTGATTGTTAACACTCACGAACTGATTGTTAACACACACTAACTGATTGTTAACAACACACACTAACTAAACGTTAATGTGCACTAACTGATTGTTAACACACACTAACTGATTGTTAACACACATTAACTGATTATTAACACACACACTAACTGATTGCTATCATACACTAACCGATTGTTAACACACACTAACTGATTATTAACACGCCCTAACTGATTAGTAACACACATTAACTGATGGTTAACACACACTAACTGATTGTTATCTCACACTAACTGATTATCAACACACACGAACTGATTGTTAACACACACTATCTAATTGTTAACACACACTAACTGATTGTTAACATACACTAATTGATTGCTAACACGCACTAACTGATTGTTAGCAAACACTAACTGATTGTTAACACACACCAACTGATTGTTAACACTCACGAACTGAATGTTAACATACACTACAACTAATTATTAACGCACACGAACTGATGGTTAGCACACCTTAACTGATTGTTAACACTCACGAACTGAATGTTAACATACACTATAAAAAACTAATTATTAACGCACACGAACTGATTGTTAGCACACCTTAGCTGAAAGTTAACACACACGAACTGATTGTCAACACACACGAACCGATTGTTAACACACACGAACTTATTGCTAACACACACTAACCGATTGTTACCACTCACTAACTGATTATTAAAACGCCCTAACTGATTGTTAATACGCCGAAACTGATTGTTAACACGCCCTAACCGATTGTTACCACACACTAACTGATTATTAACACACACGAACTGATTATTAACACACACGAACTGATTGTTAACATACTAACTGAAAGTTAACACACACGAACTGATTTTTAACGCACACGAACTGATTGTTAACACACACTAACTGAAAGTTAACACACACGAACTGATTGTTAACACACACACGAACTGATTGTTAACACACACGAACTGATTGTTAACACAGACTAAGTGATTGCTAACACACACCAACCGATTGTTAACACACACCAAGTGATTGTTAACACACACGAACTGATTGTTAAAATACACTGATTGATTGTTAACATACCTTAACTGAAAGTTAACACACACGAACTGATTGTTAACACACACGAACTGATTGTTAACACACACGAACTGGTTTCTAACACACACTAACCGATTGTTAACACTCAATAACTGATTATTAACACGCCCTAACTGATTGTTAACACGCCCTAACTAATTGTCAACACGCCTTAACTGATTGTTAACACACACTAACTGATTATTAACACACAGTAACTGATTTGTTAACACACTAACTGATTATTAACACGCCCTATCTGATTGGTAATACGCCCTAACTGATTGTTAACACACACGATCTGATTGCTAACACACACTAACTGATTGCTAACACACACCAACTAATTGTTAACGTGCACTAACTGATTGTTAACACACACTAACTGATTGTTAGCACACACTAACTGAAAGTTAACGCACACGATCTGATTGCTAACACACACTAACTGATTGCTAACACACACTAACTAATTGTTAACGTGCACTAACTGATTATTAACACGCCCTAGCTGATTAGTAATACGCCCTAACTAATTGTTAACACACACGGACTGATTGCTAACACACACTAATTGATTGCTAATACACACTAACTGATTCTTTTCATACACTAACTGAGTGTTATTGTACACATATGGCCTGGTGACGTACATCTCGAGCGTGGTGACGTACCCTTTGTTCCTATTGATCCATATACAGACTGACAGAGATATTGATATATTGTAGAATTCTACTTTCAATCTGAAGTTTGAATTTAGAGATAGCCTACCCAATCTGTACTGGCGTCAAGTAATGTTATGACAAAGTCGCCAGCTTTCACCTTCAAAAGTAGGTTGATGTGGAAGGAACCTATTTGTCATAGTTGTGGGATTTGTCTTGAAACTAATATCCAAGAAATATTCTATAATACGTTTTGCTACAGATTTGCATTGTAAATCAGCAGCTAGATCAGTCTGTCCTTCCCATCTACTGGACTGATTACATATATTTATATATATATATAAAAGTGCCCTCCTCATCGGTATGTTCAAATTTATCCGTGGCAGTGATTTCATCCGCTAGTGGGTCTGTTTGTTGAATAGCAAGATGCTTTTAAGGGTTCGCTAATGTGCCGCAGAATGATATTGCATTCCCTGCGTAGTTTGATGCGGTCTTCACTTTGGCCGCATTAATAGATTTACAACGGTAAAGCTTTCTGCTCTGCTCTGCTCTGCTATTACAGGGTCAATATTCCTAGTTCAGTTGTTGTTGTTTTCTAGCACTCCTATGGTGCTGGTAGCTGATGATTCCATATGTTTCAGTATTTTGGATATGGTTTCGGTTGGATCGGAACTGACATCGATGTTGGTTATCTAAAGCCTAGGGACGTATTTGTATGACATTTGAGTGTAAGTGTCTCTGATGAGCCTGGGCAAGTTGTAGATGATTCCATCCTCCTGTCTGGTATGACCTTTGTGCATGTACACTGTAACAGCTTCAGGGTACATTGATCCGCGTGTAATGAGTGTAGGTTCATCAGGTTCGTCCTGGTACATTGATCCTCGTGTAATGAGTGTAGGCTCATCCTGGTACATTGATCCTTGTGTACTGAGTGTAGGCCCATCCGGATACATTGATCCTCGTGTAAGCTCATCCAGGTACATTGATCCTTGTGTAATGCGTGTAGGCTCATCCGTGTACATTGATCCTCGTGTAATGGGTGTAGGCTCATCAGGGTACATTGATCCGCGTGTAAGCTCATCAGGCAACACTGATTCTCGTGTAATACGTGTAGGCGTGCATCCGGGTGCATGTCATTATCTCTACTGTCAATACCATTGTAGAGGCGACATGTTTGCGTTCGCACGTGATGGGGTTCTATATCACAAGTGCAAGATGGTATTTATGGCTGTTCAATTTATCAGCCGTGTTGCATTAAGTTGTCGCAGTGATGCAAATGTGTCAATATTTAACAATATTGCTTTGAGAATTTCCACACCTCTGCTGGTACGCCTACAAGTAATGGGATATACATGTAAATAATATGTCATCCGGGTCTCAGATATGAGATATATAGTACATGCCAAGCATATACTTACATACATGTACACTTCTGCCAATAGCTGTGCTCATGTGTCTAAATTATGTTGCATGAAGTCAACAAACATGAGCAGAGACAGTGGAAATAGAATGCATTTAATCTGAATGTATGTATCTTTGTTAAAATGCTAGTCACGTCATTAAGCATAGGATAACCCCTTACAATCTGACCTAATTATTCATTTTCTTTATTTCCTGACAGAAAATTCTATTAATAATCAGTGGTCTAAATACAGGTTATGAGAAGCCCGCTGTTATCGAGACTGGCTGTTATATTTGATACAGGGGTGCACTTAGGAATTAAAAAGCAGTGCAGTAAAGGTGTCACCCACCCCTGGCCCCACCCATTTGAGCGGGGTTCGGGTGGTTATCTCCCCTGGAAATGTGATACTCTACACAGTATTTTCCTGTATTCCAAGGGGTGAATAAGATCGGCGATTCACTTCCTAACTCTGCCCTCTTTACCCACCACCACAAAAAGGGGAATACATCAATATTACTTGGTATAATACAAGAATAAATAATATGCAGCACCCCACCCCCCACTCCCAACCACCCCACCCACCCACATACACCACCCCCACCCCCACCCACCCACCACCCCAGTCAAAGGCAGTTCCTGTCTCACATAGCAACAGTATGTAGTAAAGTATGCTTTTTAATTTGTTTCAAGTCTCGCCGTGGCAGAGCGTGAGTGGGCAAATTTGATTACTGAAGCGTTCAAAGCAGGCCTTGCTAATCTGTTTATGCCTCAGAAAATGGCACGCATTCATGCTAATAAATAAGAATCAGCCATGCATTGCATGGACAATCTGAGACTAATATTCCCAGGAGTACGAATCATAAACGCTTCCGATGAGCAGCAAATATCGCAGGCGGTGAGCTGAAGATTCGTGGTTTTGTAATTGGTTTTCCTCCTGACATCCGGGGTTCTCAGGCAAGCTATCTTGAAGTAAATCTGTGTGATCTCTCTCTTCACTAGACGAAATGAATCATTCTTGCTATGCGACTGTATTTATTCCATGTGAAGGTTCGATATTGGCAACAATCTGTCATCTACCCTGGAATAATCTTAATGGTCTGGGTCGCCACTTGTCTGGTGGCCACTTGCCGGGTCGACACGTGTGAGGTCGGCACTTGTTGGGTCGCCGTGTGTCGCCGCTCCGAAATTGACGAAGCATTGTTATCTCCCTCGCGCTGTCACAAATGATTAACTGGCATCATTTCTTGTCCACGTCACGTGTAGCCACTAGGACACAATCAGCATACAATAAGAGTGAATGACTTCATGGATTAATTTGACCAAGAGTTATTAATCCAGAGTGGTAATGTCCACGCAGTATCCGCCTTCAACATAAAATGTATCTTTCAGTACCATATTAATGTGGGTGAATACGACAAGGTAGGAGCAAGCTCTGGCCTGATATTGATCTTCAGAAGGCGCCACTCCCATGCACTGACCACTTCCTTAGACCACCACAAGAAGGTCGCTGCAGCTGACGGATTAGCTGCTATCTACATCAATTGGAAGTAATCGTGCTACAGCGACTGTGAGTGGACGCCCGAAGGATCAATCCATGGCTAACACACTTCAATTCGCATTAAATAGTGTGCCAATGAACATCATTAAAGCGATATGTCTTACTACGATTTATAGTGTACAGATATCCGGATATGTCCTATGCGTGTTTTGTTTTTACATTGTACAGCAAACCACACATAAGGCATATCAGGATGTCTGTCAACTATACCTGTATCTGTAGTCTTTAATGAACGCGCTTTCATAATGCTAAATCAGACTATGACTTTGTCACCGTTAGACTAATAGTAACACGTTGCCCGCTGATGACCAATGGAAATGCTTGTCTAATTACTACTCACAAATTATAATTGCGACACTTAAACATATATTTTAACAAACAAGCTCAGGCCATTTTATCATGGGATGCTAGATACGAAACAGAGTATGCCCTTCACTGTACGAAGCAGCGTAAGCGACAAACGAAAAATACCATCAGATTGTAGGGCCGCATATTGAATTCACCTTTCCAGAGTATTCATCCGTCATCTGACCTCGAATGACGTCATAATCAGCCCAGCGCGTGTATGATAACGTCACGATCATTACATCACAAAAGGTTCCGTATAGACCGTCACCAAATCTCAAATACTCTGACACATTGTATGAATTGTATGTCTTTGTAATTGATTGCTATTTAATAAACATGATGTTGAATATTTTGAAACTAAATTGACTGGGCGCTGTTGCTGCCTTAGCCTTCAACAGCTTAAACGTGTATTTTATTTGGAAATTGATGGTCAGGGTGTTCAGAGATCGGTCGATCCCAACACGAGCGAAGTGTGGGTGGAGCTTAGCTAGAGATGGGCTGGGCATAGCTAAAACCGGAAAGGTCCATTTAGCGCAGTGTAAAACATCTAATTCTTAATCTCGACATCTGGAATTATTGACATTTTGATTAAAATGAACAATTTCACGGGACTCCCGCTTATTTGCTCACGAATCTTGCATAAGCTGCTCATTTCAATCATGTGCCGCCCATGGCTTTGCAAATTTAATGCTCAGCGATATGAGTGTGTATCCCGCATGAGAAAAAGTTCGAAACGCTGACCTAGCAATCACGTGCAATGTGTAAAGTATCTATTTAAAACTGCTTTGCGTTAGTACATACATGGTGGAAGAAACAGACACATTTGCTTGTACTATTTTTGAGAACTAAAATGATGAAGAAATGCTGACGAAACTGCGGCGCCACACTGAACCAACTACAGCTTACTGCGCATATACGGATTTAAGAATCGATACTGTCTATTATATATAAATACGGACGTATTACCACCCTCGTAAATTCAATTATTCCAAGAAAATGACACTGAATAGAGGTAATATATACAGAAATTCCGCGTTTCCAGGACAATTGTAGACTCGACTAGCCAAGCGACGCAAGCATTAAGCGCTCCATAGACCATCAATTATCTTAGTCAATGAGAGACAAAGATTTACGTATAATTTGTCTGACTTCCAATAGTCAGTGACATCGCATTCTCGAAATCTCGATGTAAATCTCTCCGGCTGAATCGTATATCTTAACAATTCCTATTTTCCGCTCACGTGACGAACTGACGAATGTGTATTATATGATTGCTCGTATTTAATGTGAAAATCATTCTTTGACGAATGATCTAACATTTATCCTGGAGTCATCTTAAGTGGCTGGGTCACCGCTTGTCGCCATAATGGAATAGACAAATATCACTATCTCACTAGAGACATCGCACGTGATTAACAGATATTATATTTTATGTCCCCTGTCAAGTGTTGCATCCGCTCCAAGCATAAACATACACTTACAATTTATGTTTCCTAACGATGAAGGTTTTAAAAAGCAGTTGCATAACATGGCCACCTTTTTGTCGTGATCACATATTAATGGGCCATAGAGTTTCAGTTATAGGCAGTATAGTTTGTGTTTCTGTTATGTTGCTAAACTACAGATATTGAATAACTCCCCGCGCGCCTCCACCCCCAACCACCCACACCACTTCCTTCTCCCATCAGAAGTCAAGGGGGTCGCTGGACACCTTTGTTCTAAATCGCTCATACTTCTACTGTAGTAGCAGAAACATCCTACAGCTGCAATCAGTCCTTCGCCGCTTTTTCCCACTGCGTCTTATCCTCAGCAGAAATCCTTAGTTTCCTCAGGTCCATTCTTGTCTTGAGTGTACCGAGTCCTGCTTTCTTGAGGTCACCTCGTAGCATGCTTAGCAGATTTATGCAATGACGTCCTCTCCTGGCTTTGTATTTGCTGGCTCCGATTAGGGCGAATTCCAAGGTTCTCTGTGCCGGTGCCTCTTCTGGCATCCTTAGCACATGGCCAAACATGGACCATCTTTGCTGGGCGACGTTTACAGACTGTGGCAAATATATTACATATCTTCTATAGTGCATCGTTATAAATTATGCTGTCTGGCCATCGGTGTCCAGTGATGGTGCGTAGGTGTTTGTGGTGGCAGGCATCGAGTTTGTCTAGAGCTGCCTTTGGAGCTGCCCTGCTGTTACAGTTATACAGCATCAAGGATACGCAGGTTGCATTGTATAAACATAGCCTCTTTATCAAGGGCATCTTTGATCTACGAAACCGTAGCTTCCAGAAGGACTACATGCAGAAATGTTAACAGTACAGCAAAGCAGTGAGCCCAGTATTTTACTTTTCTTCCATGCTTCGCCACCACGATGTGGGTCATCGTTTGCTATAGTTTCATGCTTTGTCGATAGGGATATGTGGGTGAACTCTGTTTTGGATTCATTCATAAAGAGATTCTCAATTTTTAGTTTGCTTGCAGCTATTGGGAGAATTTCGTCAAGGGGTTTGTTTTCCTCATCTATGAGGTCCACATCGTCGACATATTCCATTTCTAGCGCCATGGCCAGTATTGACACTGGGTGGTTTGGTCTTGTGGAACTTTCCCGCACAGATTTCAATGCGGCAGAAAGGTAGCAGGTGAAAAGAACCAGAGATAGGCCATCCCCTTGTGGGGAGCCGATTGATGTCTCAAACTCTACAGACGTCACTGACTTGACTCGTACTCTCAACTTGGTGTCTGCAAGTAGTAATCTCACTAGTCGTAGCTCATCTTCATTGCAACTGGCCGGGCGTAGTACATCTAGGATCTTTGAGTGTTTAATTGTGTTGAAAGCTCATGACATATCAATTCCCATTTTGTGGAAGTCCCAGTGTTTGGACATGACTACCGACACAAGCATGCATTGAGCCCATACAATATCTGCACAGCTGCATCCACGTTTGAAGCCACGTTGACATGATCCGGTGAAGTAACCGATCTTGTCTCGGATGTGGTATAGAGTAACATTGGATAGGATTTCCCATATGTTGTTGAGGAGCGCAATGGGCTGCAGATTAACTGGCGCCCAGGTGGCTTCTTGGGCTTTGGTAGTGCGATAAGGATGCCTTGGCCTACAGCGTCGATGGGAAGGTGGTGCATAAAAGCTGAATTGATTAGGTGCGTGATCGGTTTTGAGATAATGACACTTGCATATTTGAATAGTTCATGGCTCATGCCATCAGATCCAGATGCATGTCCATTTTTCAGGGCTTTAAGTGCCTTCTCTTTTGCTGTGTTAATTGGTGTTAGTAATGGCCTGGGGTCTCCTGTGAACGGGTGCAAGGGCTCATCATCGTTGTCAGTGAACTGTTCCTTGAACCATTCTCGGATCACCTTGGCTTTTCCCTGGTCAGTGTCCTTCAGAGTTGTGTACAGTGAGTGGTGGTGTGTAGTTAGTGACTCTCAGGGCTCAGGCTGCCCAAAACATTTTTTTACAGTAATCCGTGGCAGTGATTTCATCTGCTAATGAGTCTGCCTGTTAAATAACAAGATCTTTTAAGCATTCGCTAATGTGGCGCAGAAAACTATTGCGCTCCCGGTGTAGTTTGTTGTGGTCTTAATTTGATTAATGGGTTTTAATTGGTTTTGACAGGTGTAATGCGTAATGCGGTCGTGTAGGTCAAGTGTGCGTCTGTGTGCTATTGTTCTGTTGTCAGAATGATTGGTGTGTATATGCCAGGAGGTCAAGTGCAAGTAATCAGTTGTACGAATGATTGATGTGTATCTGTCAGGTTGTGACGAGTTGTTTGATCAATACGAGAAAAATGGCCACCAGCGCACAACTAGTGTAACCCGATTGGTGTAGGCTGCGCGTTATTGTTGTGAGTTGGTGTCGATGGCCAATGTCCACCATCATCATTGTTGATGAATAATGATGCCCCGAGCACCCTTGTCGTGTTTAACGTATTAATTAGGCGGGCGGCGCTCCCCCCCCCCCACCTCATGGTTGAAGGGTATTAAAAAGTAGAATATTTTGAAACTAAGTGTAATTGTGGCTTCCTGTGTCGTCGAACACGACTTTTGAATAATGGCATACTACATGAACAACGGTCACTTATGAATTGTTCATGCAGGTGGTCGCTGATATGTGTTGGATATTTTGAAACTAGCGTGAATTGTAGCTTCCTATGTCAAATTAGTATCAAAATATATTCGCTTAGACCACCATTGCAAAACGATTTAGGTTTGAAAAGTCAAAAAATTAAATATATAGTTCATTCCTAAGTTGTATATCTGATGAATATTTTGAAACTAGCACGAATTGTAACTTCCTATGTCAAATTTGTATCAAAAATAAATTCACTTAAACTACTATTGCCCCACAATTTAGTTTGGAAAAAAATAAACAAATTTTAAAATATAGTGAATGTGTAATTTTACCTGCTGGTGTCATTTGAGTGTTGAATCCGTCAATAGCATTCCTCGCACGCTATTGAACATTTTATCCTGCACTTTTTTAAGAATAGCATTTTCCGCATGAAAGACAGCACCTGCCAGGGATGTGGTGGCAAGGGACGAGGTAACGAGCACTCGTCATGGGCCCCTGGCCAGGTGGCCCCCCCCCACACCCAACAAGTAAAAAAATGTGTTTTTTTACATACGCATGCAAAACAACACCAACAACAACACTGACTAGTGACTATACCAAATATACTGTGAAAGAGTGCATTATAGGGCCAAAAGACTAAGAAACGAAGTAAAAATTTATCAATTTTATAGACAACCAACGACCAATATTTGCCCCCTGCAATCTGAGAGCATCTAGATTTTAAAAAATTTTCACACAATTTTAGAAGCCACCACGTCCTTGGCACCTGCTTGAACAATAGCATGTAGCGGCCACTTATGAACAATATGGCGCATCGCCCACTTGGAACGATAGCGCGCAGCCTGCACGAGTTCTGATTTGCGCCGGTTGTGATGAACAATAGCGGTCACCTGCATGAATAATAGCGACCATCGTCCACCTGCCTGAACAAAATTGTCGCGTTCTATAATTATATTAATTTTATTTAATATACTTTAATTTATAAGGCATCATCAACTTCCAGCCAACTAGTTTCAAAATATTCAATAACTTATATGAATATATTTATATTTATTTATTAATTTATTTTAATTTATACGGCATCAACATCTTTCAGTCAAATTAGTTTCATCAACTTATAGGAATATATTTAATTTATATTTATTAATTTATTTATTATTTTTTATTTAATTTAATTATATTTATACCGTATCATTAACTTCCAGACAAATTAGTTTCAATAAATATTTTATTTAATAAAAGTTTTATATTATTTAAAACCAAATAAAAATGATAAAAAATACGTATCAGTTGTTCCAGGTGTAATATTCAAATATTCTTCTATGTCATTTTATGACTTTTGAAAGTTATATGGTATAAAATTCAAATAGCGAAACTCAGCTAAACCCGGTAAATAATAGAAAACTCTATAACATACAATATATATCAGTAAATAAATAATATATGCATAGGACGTATATTTAAGGAGATATAGGCTTTTAAAGGTACACGCTATAAATTCTATCAGTAAACCAGCGTAACTGAGTTAAACTTAGGCATTTTTCAAAACTTAGGCGCTACTCTAATGAATGAATCTTAAATAATGTGGGACCGTTAAAGCTTCGTGACAAAGTAATTTATTTGTCTCTCTATTTAAGTGGAGTATTATCATTTCAAATACACACCGTAATACTTCATGTGTATTTGAGTACCTTTTTTAATTGTCTCTTAAGGGAGTTAGCATTCAGATTGTCACACATAACAAATCTGTCGCGGAATGTGCTACAGCGGGGTACATTACACGCGCACAATTATTTATTCATTCACAGTCAATTCGTCAACATTGACTTCACCTAATTAAGCATCAGTTGCAAAGAATGTACTTTTGCTTAAGCATGCCATTTATATCAAAGAGTTACTATTCATTACACAGAAGTGAAAACACAATGCGTTGTGCAAATTACTGGTGACTTTTTTTTTTTTAGTTGATTAATATATCAGATGCAATTTTCTTTTGCACCACACACACACACGCACGCACGCACGCGCGCACAAATAAGAAAATAACCACCACATGCATCATACGTGTGTGTCAGGTGTGCATTGCGTGTATGCATCACGTGCATGTGTGCTGTACCGCATGACGTGGCATGTGCCTACACGTTATGCATGTGCATGGCCCTGTGTGCACACCCCTACCCATATATACGAGGTATACGTGCATGTGTGTATGCCCCTATGCACGCCCCCTTGCGTGTACATACACGTATACATGCGCGTATGTATGTCCCTGTGTACGCCCCTGCACATACATATGCAGTATGTGCATGTGTGTGTGCGTGTGTGCGTGCGTGCTTGGGCGCGCGTGCGTGCGTGCGTGTGTGCGCCTGTGTGTGTGTGGGGGGGGGGGGGGGGTGCCCCCGTTTGCGAGCCATGTGGGCCACGTGATTTTCAAATCGTCATCCAGAGCGAAGTACAGTGTTACACGGGCAATATATAGGTAAACTTAGTGACGTTGTATGTATAATATTATATAGATAATAATCATGTATCTAGCGTATTTAAGGAGATATGTGGCCTTAAAGATAGATGGTATCAGCCATTTAATGTTTTTTCAAAAATGTTTACAGAAATTATGGTGTTAATCTGTGTACAGATATATTGTAGCTCCTGTCAAAATGAATTAATGATGTTTAATAACAATAGCACCCATACACGCCCGTGGTGAAGGAATAGCGACGTGTACAGACATGTTGTAGCTCTGTGTATGTCCTTTCATGAGGGTATTAAGTGCATAGGTCTGTTCATATGTATGCGTTTATGTATGCTATTGCGTACAAACGCATTGTTACATATGCGTGTATGCATATGGCAATCACGTCATGGTAGAATATGTCATCATATCAGATGGTGTAAATTCTGGGTAGTTACATTTTATTGTTTGATACCAGTATATGAAATCTATTATGCGTAATGAATTATAATTTTCTAGAACCATCTTGCAGTGAGCATGTTTTAATCTTTGTTTCCGAAGTTATGCATGGAATATCGTATATATTCGGCTAACGTAGGAGTTAGCAACAAAGCTGATGGTAACGATATGTAATCATCAGCGATAGGACAAACAGAGTGACAGACATGCGTACATTGGACACCCGGTAGCAGGTTCTATGTTATTTATTGGGTTCAGCCATGGCTGGTTATGTTCATCTGAACGGCTCAGGGCAACCACGACATGAATGCATGACATTATTGTAGCGTTTTTACCATAAAATATTAGCCGTCAGCATTACGGATGTTGTGGGAATAATCATAAATGATCGATGTGTGCAGCGTGTGCCTTTTAGAGATGCCATATTCATGATATCGCTTTATAATACTGCGTCATATGAAGAGGGTGTCATATAATTGCAATGGGTTAGTAGAGGGGTTAATGGTGTGGGTGCGTGACGAGGAGGGATAGTAGTGGTGTGAGCGCTTGTCGCGATGAATTTTAGTCATGTGTTAGCACTTGATTATTTGAGTGCACTCGCATACATAAACACATTCTGGGGAACAAATGACATGAGAATGATATTTGACCAATTTGATTTTTTGGTCTTCTTGGAAGGTTAGTAGGTCAATGCATTTTCTATCCGCATATACAGGGATTTAGACATCACGTTTTCGTTATTTGTTAATAGTACTACTACTAATAATATTAATTATATTACATTATACTGTTTATTAGTTTGAAGTCTAATATGAATTGTTTACCTCAATTTTGATATAACGACAATAATATAAATATTAGTTAGACACCCACCCACTAGGTACATGCGTTCGAAAGTTGACTCTTTACTCATATATTGTGCATTAAAGTGTAGATTTCGGCTACCAAGAGTAATAGTTATTTTAGGTAAATAAACCTCCTCTACTCGAAAATTGTATTAGTTAATAATATAAATGCCGTATTAAAAAAATATAGGCAAATTATCATTAATTTCCGAGGATTGCCGAACAAAAACTCTGATTTCTGGGAAGCGGGAAATCCCTCGTACTTGTGACGTCACAAGTGGACCCCCGTGAAAAAAGTAGACACGCCGTCGTTTCCTGATAGACTACTCGGTCTCAGACGTGACAGATTTGTATGGAAATTGGGAATATGATATTTGGATGTCGATTGGGGCTAATAAGCGTATAGAATTAAAATATTGATCAATACTGCATCTGAAGTGGAGAATGTAATACACATTTCCGGACGATCGACTAGCGAGGCCGCTCAAAGGCAATTAGCGGGTACTCGGGTACTGGTATATAAGAATCGGTTCCTCACGATGTTTATTTGTTTTGGTGAAAATTGTGTTTGTAAACAAGCATTTATCAGGTTATAGAAAGTCAAAATGAAGAAATACTGTGTATCGTAGAGCACTAAAAGTCACATTGGACGGAATATACCAATTAATTCTTTTGATAGTCCAACGATTGGAGTACACCTGAAAAGCTGGATTGTAGCGATGAGCAGGTTATTGACGAGCCATGACTGCGTCAGTGCAGGACAACGTCACACGTCGGGGCAGGAAATGATACTTTACACTCAGAGGTGTCAATTCGCTTTCAAGCTATAAAGGTATAATCATAAATTTATTATTTACATATTGTAATTGTTCAAACAATTAGTTTTATTTTATTAATCCTATTAGAAGGTAATTAATTTCATTAATTTCATTAATTTCACTCAACCAAACCAATCGTCAACTGTTTAGCATGTTGGAAATAGACATTAGCACGCTGATTGAGGTTTACTTTTGTTCACACACATAAGCGTAATGGATATTTCCAATTTATCCATCCATCATATGACTTCATAATCAACTACGTGACGCATAGTATGACGTCGTGATCAACTACAGCAAGAATGACTCAATTTAGTCAATTTAAATGTTTAACAGTCCGACACATTGCATGAATTGTATGTATTTGCTATTTAATAATAGTCACATTAGTTTCAAAATATTCAACAGCTTCCCTGAATAGTTTTCTGGAAATTGATAGTCAAGAAGTGCAGGGATCGATCGATCCCCACACGAGCATTGTGTTGGTGTAGCTTAGCTAGAGATGAGTGGGGCATAGCTAAAACTGGAAAGGTGTGTTGTAAGAAAACTATAATAATGATGTATATTGATTTAGTTACTGTTAAAACATCTTGCTGTTGTGTATGTTTGGTGTGCATTAGGTTATTTTGCTACATGTACAAACCGGTATGAGAATTATCCGAGCAGTGTAATGATTACTATCGTCATAAATTAAAATTTCTTAAAAAATCAATAGGGGACTTAAATAATATCAGATATATTGCACACAATCTTCTCTAAGGCCAAAATAAAAAAGGTTATACCGCCAGTCTATACTGGCATCTGTCATGTTAGTTCTCCCTATTTTTAATGAGCAGGCATAGATAAAGACAATGACCACCACTAACTGGTCCCTTAGCCTCTTCGATGAATGGTTGAGTTTAGAATCGATGAATGGTTGAGTTTAGATTTCCATTTAATTTTTAAATGCCTCCAAGTTAATCAGTAATATTATCACAGAGTGGAAATTATATGCATATGAAGAGACCACCTTATGGAACACAAACAAGTAGCCACTGTATACAGTCTCCTCACCCTTTAACACTTGAATTTCTTTTACATTTCGATTTACTGATGCAAGAGATTAATATTTGAAATTTTACCACTGGAATGACTGGCGCGCTTATCGATCCAGTCGTTCCAACGGTAAATTTTCAAAAGTAGCCTTCTTGGTCTGCAAATGGACATTTCTCAAGGCCATTTTTAAAGGTGACCTCACTGAACCTGAAGGTTTCATTGAAGTTAGAAAATGGGCTTTAACATAAACAAAGTAGTGGAATTAGTGTACAATCACTCCACACCCGCCCCCGCCCCCACCACCAGTATCTTCTGGGATATCCGTAGCACTATTATTTGTTTTGTAGGCCATGTACATCTGAATTTTTCACGGGTGGTCGGATCGCGGCCAAAGTCTGAACGATCCTTTGTTTGTTGCTAAGATTTGAGCCAAATCAGCTCAGTAGTAGATACACGTCTGGATACCAAATGCATTACCACCTACGGGATGAGGATTAAACTATGATTCCGGAATTGATTGTAGTACAAAGGTTTTGTTTATGTCAAGAGAGATCTCGTCTGTCTGGATAAATGTTTGAATATTTAACACTTTAATGGTTAAATTTGGTAACAAAAATCAGCATATCTCCTTACTGCATGTTCATCTGCTGGTCATGAGAATTATATTTTTGAAAATTTACCACTAGAATGACTGGCTCCATTATCAAGTCATCCAGTCCAGGGATAAGTTTTCAAAAATTAATCTCTTGAACATCATGCATGCTAGAACCCCATATTGATTCGCTTATTGCTGTACAAGAAACGTGAACTTTACGTCTGATAAGCAAACATTTGCTTACCAGTAATTATTAACTACAGAACGAGCAAGATCACCCTCCACCTAATGACGGATTTTCCGTATGAAACATGGCCATGTTGTGGAAGCCTAATGTACGGTTACAAACTTTCCTATTAAAATTTAAGCCAAATTGGTTGACTGATCACAGCCAACATCTGAAAATTCTCTTCACAGTATCAGCCTTTGTGTTAAATTTTTATCCAAAATTGATCAGTAATTTTTAGCACACCCATTCTGAAGGGACAAGTGACTAAGCGGGCTTATACCATGGTGACCTCTGCCTCTGTCGCCTGCCCATCTATAATTCTTTTTATGAAAATACTTCTGGCCATTAACCACCGATATTAATCAAATTGTGCTTAGATAGCTATATGATAGTAGGCTTCCCAGAATTTATCCAAAAATTTGATTGGTAAATTTTCCAATGGCCACCTGAAGATTTGACCTGGACATCTTGGATTTTACTATAATTTTTTTTAATCTTTCAAAACGTATAATTAAATCTTCTTAAAAATGACCCAATTTTAACCAAGCTTGGCTGGCATGACCTTAAACCGCATGGAATTTTTTGGTACAAACTATTACTTGATTTGTTGATTTTTACAATGGCTATCTAGGATTTCAAAACTCTTTCAAAACACATTTTTGTCTTAAAGATGACAGTATGTTTCAACAAGCCCTGTATGTAATTACCTCTAAGATGCTACATTATATGATCATGACGTATGGAGAGGCGAATGGTTGCTCTCCTCTTGCCTAAGGTTAATTCTAGGCGAACATCTCATAGATTGCCTATATTCTTTATTTTAGTAACGATGATAGAATATAGAGGCGAGTACTAACACTACTCGCTTCACTGGTTTAAATTTAAATTCAGGAGTGCAGGTGATTACTCCGCTTCGCAATTCTCCTGGAGAGACATGTATGATTCTTGACATTTATACAGAATTTGGTTGTTAAATCTTTTGTGCTCATTTTGGATTTCTGAAATTAGGAATGAAATTTGGTAAAAAAATAATTATCAGTAATTAATACATTTTACTACTGGGCCGATTTCAATCACACTTGGCTGCTATAGTGTTAGGCATCCAAATAGAATATACATAAAATTGATTGGTGGATTTATTTCAGCAGCTATCTTGGGTTTCCAGAAATCCCCCTAAAATTGTTTAACCCTTTAATGGTCATGCCAGCCAAAACCCGCCTCTGTTATGGACTTGAGGAATGTCCATTTACAGATCAATAGAAGACAATTTTGAAAATTTACCACTGGAATGGCTGGCTTTATACCCGAGCCAGTCATTCCAGTGAAAATTTTTCAAAAGTTGTATTCTCTTGGCCTGTAAATAGACATTCAATAGGCAGATATTAAAATTTGCTGACCAAATTTGCCCATTAAAGGGTTAACAGGTTACTCTTACAAATGTCTGGCCACAATGTGTGCTTTTAAAACTAAAAACTATTGCTGGCAACAGTACTCCAGGTGAGCGATACTGAGCTCCAGACACGCTATCAGATCTGAATGCAATACCTTGTTACCTCTACAGGGCAAGGGTAATGAGACAATCATGATAAGCCTACAGGTACAATAACTGAAGCACTAGTGTCTCCATATTTTGAAAGTAAAACGACTAAAGGTGACAAGATGATTAAATTCTGTTAGTCAAAGCATAATAATTAGGATATTAATCCTTTATCTCTCACAGACCAGCTATTACCAATTTGTTATAATGTATGGGAGATTCTGTTGAATATTATAAAACTAATTTGACTGGGAACTTTTGCTCTCTATGGCAACAACAGCTTCCAGTCAAATTATTAGCTTCAAAATATTCACAACATCATTATTGAATAGCTCTTGATATCGAGAGGCTGTAATTAAAAAGGTCAGATCTTTATGAAAGTAGATACACCGATGTATATTTTAGAAAGAATAATGCTGTAAGCTATTCAAGACAATAACAGTTTAAAAGCAGTATTATTTCAAAATATGTCTCAGTTTGAATTCTTGTTCACTTAAATAGTAGACTTCTGAAAGTGCTTCAATATCCTTCATATCGATTCAACAAACTCGGGGAACATGCTTCATACATGTATTTCAACATCTCTCTTTAACTGTCCTTTCTTTTGCAGGTCTGTGATAGTCGTGTTACTCACGTACTGAAGTCTTCTCTAGCAGAATGTCAGTCTTACCCTGAGAGTGGCACTGCCCTTGAGGAAATCTATGTGATTTTAGGTGGTTTAACCATTTATCTAGAGGACTAGACCCACTTTCTGAGATAACGACGTGTCATGTGCATAAGTTTGCTCAGTTGAATATGTGATGTTATAGTGTGTGCTTTAGTAAGAACTGGTGTAATCCCCTGGCAGGATGAAAACTATCGCCAAGTCGGACGCTCAGTGTGGAGGCTTCCTTCAGTGACACACACCTATTATTGATAACCTACTGTGAACAATATGCAGTATTCACACATTCTGCTACATTTCACTCACTGTCTGCAGATTTGATTTATATGGGACAAAATTCGGTACATATTGTGCTTTAATCACCAGGCGGAATTCTACTGTCCATGACTCCATGTTCTGAGAATATTATCATATATATACTGTTGCGATACAACAGATTTAATAATGTTTCACAATAAAAACTTTTATTATTGCTTAAATGGTCAAATTTCGTTATTAGTCATTTGAAATTGTTGAAATTATCATTAATTTCACAGATTTGTGTCAATCAACGCTACCTCCAGAACAGCCACCATAATATATTATAATTTAAAGAAAATGAAATGATGAACATCGAAATGTTGTTGATTGGTACCATCATAGAGGAATAAAACTATTAACTCCGGTAAAATACCAGAGATGAATCAGAATAACTTAAAACGATGTTTCTAAACATAGACATTAACCATGTATTTATCTGAATAATCGGAGCAATCATTTTACCCATTTTGCAAACAATCAAAGATGTAAGTGGACCTAAGTGCCTATCAGTGGGGTTTAAGTGCCACGCAAATAGTATTCCATTTGTGCATTGATACCTATAACAGAGCTTATTTACTGGTGCAATACTGCTGATTATTTTGAAAACAATCTGACTGGAAGTAGTTGCTAGCAGCAGCAAGGATTCTCAGTCAAAATGTTTTCCAGTTGGCTAGTGTAATTTTCACTGATTGTTTCTATGGTCACAAAATGATGCCAGCGAATAATTTGAAACCATTTTCACTGAAATTCTTTGCTGCATATACCAGTCCCCTGTCAAATTGTTTTCAGAATAGTTTCGGGTATTTTATATCGCTTTTACTAGCAGATATACTAGTAGATCACTGTTATATAACAAGTACAGTAATAACAGGACCGCTTGTAAAAAGGAACAGAATTAGATTTATCGCGCATCTGAGCATTGGGAGGCATATTAAGGTAGTTTTGTTGCTTTAAGTTATTCTGATTCATTGTATCTTCTTTACTGGTGATAGTAGTTACATTACTCCATGGTGTTACCAATCAACACCATTTGGAAGCTCCCTTTTCCTTTACCTTAACCACATGCATCAAGTGTGAGCAAGATTTATCCATGATGTTTTGTTGTCCATGATTCTCTTAATTCTTTTGGTGTTACCCATGAAACTCCAGTGTCAGTCTGACAGTCTATAGCTTTTTCAAGGGGTTTAATACAATATAAGAAAGCTGTTGGATGTTCAGCAAATGATTTTACTGGAAGGCAGTGTTAGCATAATCCTTTCATTGACAAATCCCTGAAAGAATATTTCAAAATTGATTTGACTGGAACTTGTTGTTTCCTAAGGCAGCAACAGTTTCTAGTCAGATCAATTCCAAAATATTCAACAGTTTTCCTCTATGGTTGCCTTGAAAATTAGATATGGGGAATTCATCCGTGAAAGGGTTAAAGCAAACAGGGGTCAGAAAAGCATAGCACAATGAAAGCATGGGCCTTCACAGTACACTCGGGTATTAGTACAGCCATTCTATGTGAAATCATTGCACAATGAAAGCATGGGCCTTCACAGTACACTCAGGTATTAGTACAATCGTTCTATGTGAAATCATAGCACAATGAAAGCATGGGCCTTCACAGTACACTCAGGTATTAGTACAGCCATTCTATGTGAAATCATAGCACAATGAAAGCACGGGCTTTCACAGTACACTCAGGTATTAGTACAGTCATTCTATGTGAAATCATAGCACAATGAAAGCATGGGCATTCACAGTACACTCAGGTATTAGTACAGTCGTTCTATATGAAATCATAGCACAATGAATGCAGGGGCCTTCACAGTACACTCAGGTATTAGTACAGTCATTCTATGTGAAATCATAGCGCAATGAAAGCATGGGCCTTCACAGTACACTCAGGTATCAGTACAGTCATTCTATGTGAAATCATAGCGCAATGAAATCATCGGCCTTCACAGTACACTCGGGTATTAGTACAGCCATTCTATGTGAAATCATAGATTGTTGTCGCATCAACTATTGAAATTACTATGATTCTTGTGCATGGCTAAATTTCTATAAACTGAGAATATTCGGAATATCAGATCATTATAAACTCGCCTGACCTGAAGACCCAAGTGAGCCTATGCCATGGTGTTCGTCCATCGATCAAATTGCATATCCTGGGTCAGCTTATGCAATGGTAATTCGGTTGTAATGAATAACCTGGACAAATTTGCACAATATTCATGTCGCTGATACATGTATATTTTTCAATTGGGCCACTATGGCGTCAAAAGTGTCTGTTTTTGAAGCAATGTTGCCAACTGAAAGCTTTTACTGTTTGAGATTTAGCTTTGACCTCAAAATTGCTGCACATATTCAGGACCCCATAGACAAACATTCGGCCAGTAGAACCAGAGTTATTCACAATGTCCAATTTGAAGAAATTGTTGCTGAAGGCTGTTGCATTGTGATTCTTACCCAAAAAAAGTCGAAGCACTCCATTCTCATATTAACCCTTGCGTCTGGCGAGGCAGGTAAAAAATCATGACAGTTATGGCCGATTATGAGATTAATGCTGACAAATTGAGCTTATGCCGTGGTGGTCGTGACTCAGCTGTCTGTAAAATCGCATCTTCTATAACCAATTTCAGGCAAATTTATCTGGGAGAATCTTATCGTGTTAGCAGGGCTCGATTATAAGACTAACCTGTTGACCTGAGGACAGGTATGGTGCTACGCTCCTGAGTTCAGAACTTCGATGAGTCAGTTTTGGGGTGAAAATCTTGGATTCTATGAAAAAGTTCCCGGAAATTGTCAAAATGCATCTCCTCAGCCGCTTGGTTGATTTTAACCAAGTTTAACTAGATGGACCCTATGGTGATATGCTCCAGAAGTTCTATTCAGAAATTTGATTGGTCAGATGTCTCATCCTTAACCATTTACCCCTCAAATTATTCAAAATAAGTATCAATTTTCTCATAGAAAATGTCCATTTGCAGGTCGAGATTATTTTTGAAAATTTATCACTGGAATGACTGGCTTGATTATCGAGCCAGTCATTCCAGTAGTAAATTTACAAAATAGTATTCTACTGGAGTCCTGGTCTGAAAATGGACATTTCTCAGATCTACCGCAGAAGCAATTTTTTGGGTGGCACGAGTATTATTGGATTAATCAATTCCCGGTTTTAACCAACTCCGGCCAGGAGTACCCCATATTGAGTGCCTGGAATTTTAACTGATCCATTTTCAGGTGAACATCTTGTTCTTGAAAATGACATCACAGGAAGTGCTTACGGTTCAGGCTGAAACTCCTGATATTTCATCGATAACTAAGGGTGATTAAAGTTTGTTCAAAAGAAATTGATCAGTGATAAAACATGGCTGTCATGGACCAATCATAAGTTACTGTTTGGTGGCCATTTTGGTTCTTTATTGGTTCAATGGAACCTATCATTCGATCTGATTGTGCATTATCAGTGTTCACTACAGGTAGGCAACTATTGGGTGCATGCGAGAAGAGTCAAGATGATTGCCAATGTTTTCTCCTGTGGTAAGATAATTCACCACTGAGCAGTGAACTGGGTTCGTCGTTTAAGTAGTCCATTGTTGAGAACCATGCCACTCCCTTAAATTTGATTTTAAATTATTTGTTTGTTTGATATATTTATCATGTCGATATTTTCAAGGTAACATTCATGATTTATGCCAGGTTTACAATTCTATCAGTGTTCACTCAAGGAGCTTAAACTTATATAAGCCTATAGGCTCAGCTTTAGCCCCTTTCCCAGATGTGTTGGCTTTCAAGATTCAAAATTATTATCATAACAGCTAAATTTTTTACATAGGCTTTTATCTTTAAAAAGGAAATAGTGTATGATGTCCAAAAATTTAAAAGCCAAATCATACTTGAGGAATGGGATATCTATAAAGAAATCCATAAGTTTTAAGTTTATGAAACGTCAGTTATTGACCCATTCACTGCTGGTAAGCAACTATCCCATTTAATTACTAAATGCCAATTTATCAATGATTAAACAGTTTGGACACATTGACAAATTGACATTTAATAACTACATAATATTTTAATGGCAATTTGATATAAATGTGTTGCTGCCGATGATTTTGACAGATTTCATTTTTACAGAACCTCGAGAAAGTTTATTTCAGATAAAGGGGTTTCCTTCTTTCGTGTTTATTATTGCTCATTAATATGTATGAGCTGAAAGAATGCGGGTTTTATCCAATCATTATCGCGATTCCGGCATTCCTGTGAAGGAATCGTTTAGTGGACTCGATTTACCCGTTTGTTGCTGGAAAGAAGATACGACGAACCTTCGATTCGCGCAATGCTAAATGCTAGCGGGATGGATTGGCGATTGAGCTGTCGCTAAAAATCGTTTAATATTAGAAAATATATTCTAATATGTACAGCGGGATTTTAGAACACGATTCACAATTCTTTTTTTATATGAGAATCAATAGTACGACGCATCTTTCTAGCATTGAATGTGAAAATTCATGTATGTTTAACACATGTATGCCTACCACCAAGACCCCCGAAATCTCAATACTATCGCTCGGCAAACATTGCCAAAGTTTAATCTGATGGAAATTAATCAAAGGATAAATTATTCACGTGTGTTTCGATATCCTACTACGCATCTTTGTGTCATTTTAACAAAATTAATTGCATAAATATATCTAAATGCAACTCTTTTCTCCTTGTCAGTCGGACTAAATAACACGTTAACGACTAGAGGGAATTCCCTCGTCCCTTCCACTTGTGACGCGTGTAACGTGGTGCGTTTCACCGGTTTTACGGAACTTGCCGAGTGATATTAGGAAGCAGCAAAAGGCATAATTTTCAACATTTATAATCACGTTCTTCTAGCATACACGTTTTAAAAAGAATAAAAGTGCACGATAACGTTAATCTAGCATCACTCTATCTGTTTTCAAAAGAAAATCCCAGCCATGATCTACACTTTAAGTCTAGTAGTTGAAGTACCCAGAGCTATCAGAATTAATTCTTAGGCAGCATGCTGTGTATTGGTTCAGTACTACAGGGTCGTATGCTTCTACGCAGTGTAACGCTTTGAAAGCTTCGCATGTAGGGTGATGTCATAATCAATTTCGTCATTAATGATGCGATTTAGTATGTCATAAATGCTTAATAGTCCGTCAAGTTATATGACGTAAACTGCAGAATATTCACAAACTAACCTGACAAAAAGAGTGCTCTAACATAGAAAATCGCCAACTGCTTCCAGACCAATTCGTTAAAATATTCAACATAATATTTTGATCGTTGCAAACGTCTTATTTATAGGTGAAAGACCTGCTATTAAGCGTGCACACGCGTAGAATCATACCGCCAGTAGTAAGGCCGAGTGGTAGACGTCCAATCTGATTGGTCGAGAGCTCTGTGACGTCACACATCATTTTCTTTTTTATTTGCCATGCCCATATATGGAAGTGGGCGTGGCAAATGATGTGTGACGTCACAGAGCGATCAACCAATCAGATTGGACGTCTACCGCTCGGCGTTGGTTAGTATTTGTGGGGGTAAGGGCAGCCCTGCTGTATCTACCCTCACCCCTCCCGATCATATGCCTCACGCCCCTCCCGACCATATGCCTCCCACCACTAAGAATTGATGTTTTTTGGTAACTACAGCTTACTGATATTCTGGGTAAAGTTTCCATTCGTAAAATCTAATCGATGGCTGAAAAAAAATAACTGAAAGATAAAAACATGTAATAGAATGTAAGATGATATGATTAAGACTTTATTCAGTAAAAGATGTAAGGTGAAATTCTGTGGTAGACGTCCCTAACGATTGGCTAAGGAGAAAAGAGGGGGGAACTATGATTAATGATCTGGTGTAGATGTACTAAGAAACCTCAGTTGTACTTAAATGTACACTTACACATATATATAGAAATGGCTAGAGAAACCCTGATCAGTGGGTTATTAAGAAAACTATAACTCAGACACTTCTACTTTAAAAGTGTTCTTTCACTTAAATTTCAATGAGTATACACTTGTAACTTATCGAAATATTCTGAAAACAATTTAACTACAAGTCAGTGATAGCTTAACTAGGAATAATTTCCCGTCAAATCGTTTTCAAAATATTCAGACAGTTCCGCGATATAGCCCATGGAATATAATATCTGTAAGAACTTAACATCCAGAGAGTTAATACTTCATGATCAGATGGTAAACATGAACATCCAATGCACTCTCAATGAGCGCTGATATACAACACACTCTGTGAATAAATGATATGCAACGCACTCTCAATGAGCAAATGATATGCAACATGCTCCCAGTGAGCAAGTGGTATGTAACGTACTCTCTAAGAGCAAATGATATGCAACACCCTCTCTGTGCGCAAATGGTGTTTAACGCACTCTCTATGAGCAAATGATATACAGCACATTCTCTATGAGCAGAGTATTTTTAAAATACTCGTGAGAGCCGGTCCTCATGATATAATGCTACATAGCGGAAGAGAAATACTGTCTAATATATATACACTTGCATTCACCCAAACCCTCCCAACTCAAAATGTTATAGATGGAGCACTATTCGCCATACAGCGTAAGTATTGGCTTGTGTTGCTCTGCTCAGATGTAAAAATACGATAACTTTCATCAGTTCACCTCACTTAAGAGATATACATGTCATTCGATTCTATAGTCTTGGCGCGTGTTACGGTTTTGGCGCGCGCTATGGATTTGGCATGCATGTACATTCAGGCAGTGAAGGATTTGGCATGTGTTCACATTCAAAGGATAAACACATTAGTCTGAAATGAAATATTACCTTCTATACATTGGAGAGAGAGAGAGAGAGGATGTTCCTATTACTACATATTTGAGGAAAGTTTGACTGAGAATTCTTATTACTTTCTTCCATGTTAACTCTCAGTCAAATTATTTTCAAAAAGATTATACACGTTTCATTCTTTAGATAATATT
Source organism: Chaetoderma sp. LZ-2023a (assembly GCA_034401795.1). Taxonomy (NCBI): domain Eukaryota; kingdom Metazoa; phylum Mollusca; class Caudofoveata; order Chaetodermatida; family Chaetodermatidae; genus Chaetoderma; species Chaetoderma sp. LZ-2023a. The sequence continues at coordinate 9,737,872 of CM067360.1, read as the reverse complement.
TTGCGGACATTATCATTTATCGTATCCCATGAATCCGGAATGAATTTGAGCGTTTTAAGATCTGCGAGGGTATATTTCTAACATGCTTCACAGAAGACGCCATCACATTCGGAAATATAATATCCTGTCTCGAATTTTGTCGTATCATAAATAAAAGACTACATATCGACCCCCACCATGTTTTTAGATATCTATATGACAAAAAGATGAAGTCTATGGAAATGAATGCTAGAGCTGAGGATGGGAAGAAAGAGAGGAAGGAAAAGGGGAGTGATAACGAAAGAGTTGAGGGGGGTGCTAACAAAAGAGTAGAGCGCGATGCTAACAAAAGAGTGGAGAGGGAGATGGTAATGAAAGAGTTGAGGGAAGTGCTAACGAAAGACTGGCGGGTGATGTCTAATTAACAAAAATTTCATATTCATGGTATTATTTTCCATTTTTTTAAAAGGCTGTTTTTGTAAATATAATACATTCAACCATAGTGCTGTCATACTGTAAGGAGTACATTTGCACTTGAAAGAGGATAAATTATTACTTTTTATTACCAGTCATTGTGTCAAAATTTTTCCCGCCAAAATTTTCCGCCGAAATTGGAGAATGTTTACTTCTGATGGGCAGGTACTTTTCCTATGATAGGGTGGGAAGATATTTGCATCGTTTTGGATTGCATAAAGGATGGTATAAAAAGGAACCTGATTTTTGCTGGGGTGGTCACTCTTGAAGTAAAACTATTTAAAATGAATTCTAGTTTAAGAAATAGTGTCATGTTGGGTATATCGCGAGATTTCCCAATCGAAATTTCTGATGATGATGGTGAAGATGTGGATGGCATACAGTCGTATTACACTTCCTCAATTCTAAAATGGCACATAGGAAATGATGAAGTGGGTGAATGTTGCAATAATAAGAAGAAGAAGAATAGGGAGGGAACTCCGGAATATTGGGAGAGCTTTGAGGCGTTATCCCCACGCTGAATCTCACTGTAAAGGATCCATCAATATCTTTTAATCTGAGCGAAAAATTCGCAAATGTCGCTACTCAGGGGTTCGTAACAATAGATCCGGTTGTTGCGGAAAAGAAAAATGATGTCAAGGATGATCCAAGCTTCGATTACGTTCTGTATCATAAGATTTTGGATGGGCGTGTGGCTCTTGATAATCCTCTTCCTGTTGTAAGTAAGTAAATGGAAATAATATACTATTTATTAAAATTAATTAATTAATTAATTAATTAAATTATAATTCTATTGTATTGTATTGTGTAAATTTAGTAATTCATCATTGAATTTTCTAAATTCACTATTTCGATAACTGAATCAGCTAATTTAACATTGAATTTTCAGAATTTAGTATTGTAATAACTTATTTATTTGATCATTGACACCCTTGGATCTCAATAGGACGCAATCTCACTTAGGAGGCGAATTACTGCTGCTCTCGCTGCCTCTCTCAACTGATGGATTACTCCCACTTTCGCCATCTTCCTCAACAAACGAATCTCCATCACTCTCACGACCCCTCTCATTCGGATCAGGACCCAGGGATAATAACGGAATGGAATCTACAATCGGTCAATCTATGCAATCTACTTCCTCACAGTGTGTTTTTTCCTCCACTTACCCGCCCATGGATTACGATTTAGATGGGTCGGGTAGTGGAAATAGTTATCAATTTATGGAATATGATGATTCATTATCTACACCGTGTAATTCAACGGATAACTTCTACGATTCATCAGATTCAGCAGGGAATAGAAAGCTTTTTACAGAAGTGCATTACATGGCCTTAGAACGACTGTTACCGGATGAGCTACTTACTTTCAAGTTACCCACTAATAGGAATGTTATGACGAAAAATAATGATGAAAACATGTATTTAGAAGTAAATGTCAGATCAGAAGAAAATAGTAATCAATTGGGGGTGGGGTTCGAGTTAATAATAATGATAATGCTAATGATACTGTTAATGATAATGATAATGATAATGTTAGTGATAATGATGATAATAATGTCGTACCTAGATTAGGTGATAGCGATTTCAAAATAAATTTTTGTAGATCACTTTACTCACGTAAATTTAAAACTACGCAATCTGAATATGAAGGTAGCATCTCTCAGAACCTCAGAGTGCATGATTTAATTGACATTGACACATATTTGGAATCGATTTTCAATCAGAATTTAGACAAATTTAAAATTTCAGTGAAAGCCCAACCCCATGATTATATTAGAATCACAATGGAACACCCGGCTTTGAATGTACCCGTATTTTTAGAATTCAGTAAAGTTAATGACATATCCGGTGGACGTATTTTGGAAGAGCTTTCAAGGGCGGTACAGAGTAACACCAGTGTGAGGTTAGATGAAAATTTCATATTTAATTTTTTACACATTGTTCTACCTGAAGGTAGTGGGATTGGTGATTTAAAAAGGTACTATTTGGGAGACTTGGAAGGAAAAGTCAGAATAAAGAACGGTCTGATCTCCGTCGTAAATTATGATCATACTTGTTTGGCTAGATCAATAGCAATAGCATTAGCTTATCTCGATCCAGAATTACCTAGCTCCAAACTTAGAAAAATAACTAGACACCTTAAAAAGGTTAAACAGGATGTCAGATAATTACCATCAGCTGGAAAAGGCTACTGATTTACATCATAAAGACAATGTGAAAATAGGCCCATGTGGCCTGCAAGAGGTTAGTCAATTTCAGAATATATTACCCGATAACATCGGTATTTCAATTTTCAGCGAGCCGGATAATTATGCATGTATATTTAGAGGTGGATGCGATTCAGCAAAAATGCTGAACATTTATTTTTTTAATAATCATTTCGCTTATATTAGGAATCTAACATCTTTATTGGAGTCGCGTAACTACTGTTTTGTTTGTGATAAAATGTTTTTTAGACGTCACGGGCATAATTGCAAATACATTTGCCATTCTTGTGGCGGTATTAATTATTGTAAATTTGAGGAATACCTTTTCTGCGAAAAATGTTCTTGCTGGTTTACGAATTCAGCATGTTTTAACAGACATGTAACAGAACGCTGTGATCGTAGAAAAACTTGCCAGGGATGCTATAAAATTTTACCAAGTCTGGCCTTGAAAGAGCATAACTGTGGGTTAATTAAATGTGTTTATTGCCATGATTTTGCGGAAAAATCTCATACATGTTTTATGCAAAATTTCACGAATCAAGTCGGGAGTTTGAAAGAAGCTCGCCTAGGAGATTCTGTGCAAGCGAGATATATTTTTGGGGATGTCGAAACGGATGGGAGTTCTGGTATTCATGAGGTCAATTTCATCATAGCACATAGAGTGTGTTCAAATTGCATGAGTGAGGAAATTACTTCACCATGTTTAACTTGCGATCCTGAAAAGGGTGAATTCGTTTAGTGGCTATTCGGCATTAGATAGTTTCATGCATTTGCTTTTAGAAATAAGTGAACACTTTGACCGAGATGTGAAGAAAACTACCCGAATTTTCAGACATATTGATCATATTTGTATTGCTCACAATGGTAAAGCATTTGACATGCATTTTAATTTACAGTGGTTGTATAAAAATTCTGAAATTAATCCGGAATCTATAATGATGAATGGTCGTGAAGTAATTTTCTTTTCGTTTAATGGTATTCAGTTTAAAGATTCGATATCATTTATACTGACGGCCGTAGGAAATTTTTCGAAAATGTTCGATATTTCAACATTCAAGGGCTACTTCCCCTATCTCGCAAACATGCGCGAATTCCAATTATATAAAGGTCCAATGTTAACGGCTGAGAAATATGGTATTGAAAATATGACTATGGATGTTAAAGTGACTTTTGAGAAATGGTATGAAAGTGTTAAAAATAATGAATTTGATTTTCAAAAATTGTTATATGAATATTGTGCAGCGGATATAGATTTATTATGGAAAGGATGTGCTAAATTTAACTCAATTTTAATTAAAGAGATGGGGATCCCGCCCTTCGTGAATTCCATTTCCCTAGCCTCACTGTGTAGTAAGGTTTACAGAAAGTTATTTCTGAATGATTTTTTAAATCCCCGTCATACCTCCTTTAGGTTTCACACCGGCTCGAAAATTTTCAATAGTGGGTTGTAGGTGGCTTGAATATGAAGCACATCGTCGCGGGATTATCATTAAACATGGTCAAAATGGCGGGGAGGTCAAAGTCCATGGGAAATATGTTGATGGCTTCCGTCATGAGACATCAGAAATATTTGAATTTCACGCTTGCGAAATGCATGGATGTGTTAAGTGTTTTCCTATAAGGCAGCATTTATTAACAACACCTTTTAACGAAAATTTAACTTTTGAGGAAGCGTATTACAAGACGCTATCGAGAGGCCGTGAATTGGAAAAATGGGTTATACTATACATGAATTTGGGGTTGCGAATATAATAAACTTTTAGAATCAGATCCGTATATAAAAGAATTCACTGAGAGTATAAACCTTTTCTCACCTATAAGACCATGTGATGCTTTGTTTGGTGGTCGAACAGGTGCTACGAAATTATATCATAAAATTTCGGCTAATGAGCAAGCTTATGTGGATATTTGTAGCCTTTATCCATATGTCTGTAAAACTTTCACTTACCCAATAGGGATGCCTGAGATTATAACAGAGAATTTTAAATCAACGTAGAATAGATGAATACTTTGGTCCAATTAAATGTGAAATTCTACCACCTAGAAACCTTTTCCTTCCATATCTACCAATGAAATGTAATGGTAAACTAGTATTTACACTGTGTAGAACGTGTTTTGAAAAACAACAACAAACTCTTTGTTGTCATTCTGACTCTAAACGGAGTTTGGTAGGTACTTGGCCTAGTGTTGAGGTGCAGAAGGCAGTTTTTTACATGAGATATGCCATTATTTCGAAAGGTCAGACAGTCTTTTTTCCGAATATATTTTGAAATTTTTGAAAATAAAACAGTTGGCTAGCGGTTTCCCGGATGACGTCACTACTGAGTCTGATAAAGACCGGTATACTGAGGAATACTTTAATGATGAGGGTATTTTACTTGAGAAGATGGAAGTCAAGTCTAATCCATCGCTCATGGCCTTGGGAAAACTTATTTTGAACGCATTTTGGGGTTATTTTGCCCTCAGAAATTTCGGTAAATGTGAATACATTACAAATCCAGGTGTTCTAGATAGATATTATTTGATCGTACGCAAAAGATAAAAAATGTTACAAGGTGTAGCGAAAATGTATTACTAGTTCAAACTGACTGGGACTAAGACTATCAAACATGTGGGAATAAATCTAATGTCGTATTGGCTAGTTTTGTGACTAGTTATGCGCGATTACTGCTTTACGAAAACCTTTAAAAAACAGGGAGACAGACCTTGTATTACGACACAGATTCAATAATATATTATCAAGATTCATCTCTCCCAGATATAATTCCTACTACCCATGATAGACTAGGTAAATTCACAAATGAGATTTCAAGAGATTATAAAATTACAGAATATGCATGTAGTGGATCAAAATCATATTCGCTGAAATTATCCAATGGTGTTGAAGAGAAAGTCATAATCAAAATGAGGGGAATAACGCTCTCCTTTAAAAATAGTTTTATAGGTTTTGACACAATTCGTCAGGCAATAGATAATCATGAATTAGAGACGGTTATTGATTATCCGAACTCAATTGCACGAGGTCCGAATAATAGTAGTTTGTCCAAGAAGTTAACTAAAACATTTAAGTTTACTTATGATAAAAGAGTGCTCAGAAGGAATTTCGAAACACTTCCATTTGGTTATCTACCCTCTTAACTGTCTCGCAGCCGCAAACCATCAGACAATTATTTCAATGAGTAATAACCTTGAACCCGCTAAATATTTTGAAAACAATTTGATTGAAAGTTGTTACTGGTTTAGCCAACAACAACTTCCAGTTAAATTATTTTCAAAATATTCAGTGTGTCCGGAGATATAACCATTGAAATATGTCATCTGTGAAAAACTCAGCAGTCAAACAGTTAACTATTCCTTTACTGAGAAGTGTTTACAATAAATATCTACGACTTGAAGTCTTTTGAAAACATTTTAACTCCAGCTTCATGCTGAATTAGATCGTAACACGTTTCAGTCAAAATGTTTTCAAAATTATCTAATAGTCAGAGTATTCTGGACACTTTTAAGCAGGTCTGGGGAAAAAACTCCACATACATAGAGCATGAAAAGGGTTTTGAAAACATGTTGACTGAAAAGAGTTAGAGATTTACTCAAGAATAAGTTTCAGTCAAATTGCTTTCACTTAAATACACTACTGTTTCACTTCTTGTGATGTTAAATTTTTAAAACATTATGCTCTCATTACGATATCCTAACTCACTTTCCTTAACTTAGATGTAATTCAATGTAAATATCCATAACGTTTGAAATTGTATATACTGTAGTGAATTTGCTTACAGAAAAAGAATATTAATATGAAAGTGTACAGTTTTCGTTGGTTGGTTTTTTTTTTGGGGGGGGGGGGGTCCCACCAATCCCTCTGCTTCAAGTGGAAATAGATGTATTCCACTTCCCGTTTAAGGTTCAACACCCTTTCCTGCTAAAGAGTCTTTGGTAATTTAAAGTTTGTTAAAGTTTAGCTGAAAATCTCTATTAGGAGAGAGAATTTCCTAGTGTGATAATAGTGATTTTTCAGCATCTTGACTTTAATAAACCTTTCATTACTGTAACAGATCTGCTAATTGTAGTAGTATAGACAGCCAGTAGTAATAGAGTTATAACAATTACTCTTGACCTTTTGGCCTATCACTCCCACTCAACTGGACCGATTTTAACTATCACGCTGCTGCAGGCCATCCGACAATTATTTCAATGGGTAATAACTGTGTACCCGCTGAATTTTTTTAAAACAATTTGATTGAAAGTTGTTGATGGCTTAACCAGAAATAACTTTTAGTCAAATTATTTTCAAAATATTCTACATGTCCGGAGATATAACCATTGAAATATGTCATCTGCAAAAAAACTCACTAGTCAGATATTTAATAGGCAAGAGAAACTGTATGGCAGAAATAGGACAGTTATCGTTCTCACTCATAGCCAGCGTGAGTTGTTGATTCTTTAATCCAGTAAAGCATACAAGTACTGCTCTCATTGAAACGGCAACTTTAGCGCGCTAATATAGAGAGTTGATTTAACAAGGACTGTTAAACGCGCCACGGGTGCTGTAACCTAGCGGGTTATATTCGATGGGTACAGGGATTACATACAGGGGAGAAAACTCCGTCCTGATATATGGGGTGGGCGGAATTATCTTCCTTATGTTGAAAGGTATTGATTGAAAAGTCAGAAAACGGATTTATATTTTTACAAGAATGATTACTTTTTATTGAAGAGATTTTTTTAACATTCCGCTACAATTCCATCATTGAGCTCAATATTTTTAAACATCTTTAATATGTTTTTAAATGAAACACCTCTCGAGCGATGTGTAATATAAAATATGCAGAATTCACCACATTTTGTCGAAAATGTCTTGCACAATCCTGTCATTATAAAGACAATTCTTATGTACAGTAGCTGCTACAAGTTCTTTCCAAGGCGATCGCCAGAGCGAGTTAAGAATTCATTTTAACTTTTCTTGATCTCTCTCGCAAGAACATAACAACCCAGTGCTCACCAGAACGCGAATGGTTTTCTGTATTAATGATTAAGAAACCCGGTCTATTAACCTTTTCGGAATTCTGTTCTTAGCATACACTCCAGGAAACACTGCTTTTGCAGCTTTGTCTTTAGCTAGTACAAAAACATAAATCTGATGTGTACAGCATCTCTCTTCAATTAATAATCACTTGTTACATTTCTTGCATAATCTATTTCAATCAGATTATCATATTCAGCATATAAAATTACATTCATAGTCTCAGGTAACGCTGTTTTAAAGTTGAACTGTAGGCATAGATTTCCTTGTCGTGTTGGATATGTATGTTCTCCAGCTGTTAAGTCAGCTGTAAAGTCTTGACCAAAGAAACAATAGCGCTTCGCGTATTCTGCAATATTAATTAGTGGGCCAGTATCACTAAATAACGATCCAGTACCATCAAATAATGTTAAGTACGACCTTATATAATTTCCGGCGGTAAAGTCAGGGGTTAATGCCTCTGATGAGACTTGATTGTCATTTAAATAACAAGCAAAGTATGAAATGTCATTAGTATTAAAGGCATATGGGTTTTTTAAATAGTCACCATTATCGGCAGCATTGCTAATTATCCCAACAAGACAACGGCTGGGTAAAGGTCCAATTAGTGTATTATCAGCATTAAACGATAATGATGTTGCAGGAATTGTGAAATCTTTCACCACAACTCTTTTAATTGGATATTTTGCGGGTGTCTTCAATAATGCATTGGCATGCGCGGTTAGCAACTCAGGTGTTGGTCTCACTTTTCTAACACAGAATGTGGCGTCATCAATCACCACTTTAAACTCCTTATCCCCAGCTTTCATGAGAACAAACTCATCACTACTTCTTTGTAGTCTGAGTCTTAATGAGACCCCATTAGGTACATAACGATCTTGCATAAATATATCAGAGTGTATTCTCCCTGCTAATTCAATTGTTTTACTCTTAGCGCATCTTTCTTTTCGTTCAGTAAAACCCACATTTGCTTGTGTCAGAGAATTATGCTGACCTGCCGTATCTTTTGCCCATAAAGCTGCAGATAATTGAGATTATAATGCATCAGACGAGTATGAGAAAAGCGTCTGAATAAAAGTTCTGAATGGATAGGTATCATGTGCATCTGATATACGCTGACCATTTAAAAAGACATCTACTTGTGAAAATAACGAATGAAGTAGTAAATTCACAGGGGCAACCTGATCCATCTCAGCAATATCACAATCACATCCATCCTCAACTTTTCGTGCTCTAACTTTTACAGTTAGGTAACTCTGAGATAAATCTAAATAATCTTGGCCATTCCCTGAGATAAAGAACTCTAATGAGGCCGAGTTAGAGTTTGAAATGGTATTCACTGGCTGGTAAAGCTGCCAGGAACCCTCTTCCATAGTAGCTAAAACGGGTTTAACAATAAACAAGTCGAGCTCTGATCTTGTGCAAAGACAAGCTCTAGAATCCATTATGAGAAAATATCCGCTGTGTCTGTTACCATATTCCTTCTGACTCTTTTGGCATGTCCGTGTTTATTCGATCTTTTCAGCGGTTTGATGCTCTGTCTTCGAGACTTTGTCTTTTTAACCGCTCTTCCAACATCTGGTCGATTCCGTATCCCTGAAATTGTTTCAGGAATTAAGGCTTTTCCAGCTGATAATGCTCTTGACTTAGCAGAAGATTTAAAATCTTTTCCAGCTAATACATCACTGGCTAACCCAACACCTGCCGATAACGTCTGTTTACCTATGCTTCTTCCCACCTTTCCTAACAGTGGTATAGCAGATCGTATTAAACTCCCAAAAATGTTACCTAATCCGTGACCTCGTTGATGGTGACCACCCACGAAAACTGGTATCCCTCGCCCAGCCTGGGTTACGTAATAGTTACATAGTGCCATTTTATCAGGTTTATAGACTGGCCTCATTCTATCTGCTCTTTTTCTGATGTTGTCGATTCAACGGTTAAAGTAAAACTAACTTTTAATTTTTTCTAAAATGAAGTTTTATGATTGATTTACCACTCTCAAATGGAATAAGCTTTCCATACGAATTGGTTAGCATGATTTTAATAGTGTTGATTAATACTTTGGCAACAGGAAGATAATGTAAATTTACAAACTCGTGCTCTATTAAAGCAGATTTCTTCACTAGTGGTAAGACCCGTAATAGAGGTGTTATGGTGTCACCAATAATGTTTGGTTGAACGATGTCGGAATAAACAAAAAGTAATGCTCTAGTAGTTGATTCCCCAGAATAACCAAAAAACACCCTCCGTTCTGAACCATTCATCACTTTTGTCTTGAATCCAAAAATTTAGCTAATCTGGGATCAAACTTAACTGAATATCCAGGTCCAATCATTAAAGAAATTCTAAAACCTTTCTCTTCATTGTACATGAACTGAATGTTTTCAACAAATCCATTAAGCTGTATTTGTAACGTCACGCTTAAGCTGATTAACGAGTTCTTTAATTGTGTAAAACCCTCGTCGTACTGTAAGAAATCTTCCCGTTTTGTTACCTGGTGAGGTAAATCTTATGTAAGCATCCTTTTCAAGGGTTAACCATGATCTTGGGTACTGAATTCCAACTAAACCCACCTCCCATGAACCTGATAAATCCAAGTTCATAGGAAGCTGTGTAGTAAACTTGGCAACTGAGTTGTCAGGAAAGTAATTCATAGAAGAATTACTCGGTAGTGTAATGTAGAAATGGCTACTCTCCATTTTTTTTTCAATCTGGTGTTGTAGCCGCTGTGGCTGAACCTCTTTTAATGGCTTTGATAGTAGGCGCAGGTAGAATATATCCCAGACAGCCCGAACATAGTGAGATCCAAATTCTTTTATCCTCATTATGTAAACTGAGGTTTAATATACATGTAATGACGATAATGTAAATTAGCGCCACCTGTGCTATATACATAATCTGTTCCCTTGGTACTTTCTCGCCACACATATTCCAGAGTCTAGCACCTCTTGCAGATTGATTCTCATCCATTTTTACTTTGTATTATGAATTTCACCCATGAGTTAAACTTCTTAGGGAATCGCAACCATTTGACAAAATAGTGTTTCTTCCCCTTCTCTCGTTTAGTCTTAATAATTGTTTCTATCATGTACAGAGGGTTCTCACCATTTTCACTTTTAACTTTTTGAAGTTCTTCAGAGTAAAACGTACCGATTATCGGGTCATTATTGTAATCGATTAGTGTATAACTATTAACACTTAAAGGTACTCTCTCTTTTATATGGAAATTTTCTTCAGACCATGCTGGTTGAAAGCCTTTTTTAAAAGGTGTTTTTAATTCTGAAATTCTAACTTTCTCTCCCTGTTTAAAGACTTTTGTTCTCCTCTTTCTCTTTGACTTATTTTCTCCAAATAAATTTCGCCATATCTGAAACTCAGCACGTCTTGTGACGTTAATAGGTTTAATTTTTATACTACTGTGATATGATTCATTGTAACCTTTAACTATATCAGGTAAAACATCAATATAGCGTAAACTTCCTTTCTATGTGATATACCTCCAGATCTTATTTTTTAATGTTCTCTGTACCCTTTCCATTACTGCTGCATGAGTCTCATTCTGATAAGTGTAGAAGTGAATTCCATTTTCTTTTAGATATGATTTAAAACCAGAGTTTACAAACTCCCCGGCTTTATCTGTTTGTACTGATTTTGGACATCTTTTGGTTGAAATAAGTAGTGATTTAACTCCATTGATAATAGAATCTCCTGTCTTCGAAGTTAAAGGTATAACCCATATACAATTTTGAAAAAACATGATGACAAAAAGGAAATGTCTTATATTGTCATTTTCTTTACTGAGTGAAACCATGTTACTGACACTTTAATTCTGTCACGAACAAATCTCACTCTCTTTGGTTTGTGTAGAGTGTATGCTCTCTGACTGGATAACCATTCCTGAATTTGATCATGTGAAATCGCCCCTTTAAAAGACTTGAATATCTTTTCAACACCACTAAAACTAGCTGGATTCTTTGTATTATAATATCTCTTAGAAAGTTTTCTCGATATATTTCTATCCAGTATTGTAGAGCTTGTTAGAGACTTAACCATGATAGAGGTTTTCGAGTTCTAGATCGAAGCTTTCTAGGGGATTGCTTTGATTTTATTTGTCTTGTATGTGGTTCGGGTGAGGGACTTGCTGGTGTTCTATGAGAAGGTTTTTCTTGAGCTCGGCTTTCACGTCCAACGTTCGGGTCTAGAATATCATTCCAACTTTCCACATTTCCAATCACCTGGTGTGGTACATTTACAGATCGTAAAAAATCATTAAATACCTTATTCACTCGATCATTAGAACTTCTTGGTGAATGTTTACTGGGTTGATATCCCAAGTTTGACACGCATGCTATGAGATCAACTAAGTTGCCACCTGGAAAAAATTCCCCATTAATTGAGACTTGGTTATTCTTATCAACTTGAATCCTATCTGTTTTCTGAAGGAATTTAAGTAATCACTCCCCTTTATCACGTGATCTTTTAGATAATAGACGTGAAGACTCTAGAATGACCTCATCTGAAATTCATGTTTTTATACTATCACCAGTATGTACACCTGATAACCTGTTGTAATTTGGAGTAGAATAATCAACTGATACTGATTGATTTCCCATAGCAACCCCTGACTGTTCATAGAACATTCTAAATTTCTGAAGTGCTTCTGAGTAAAGAACAGCCTTTGCTGATGTTTGAATATCATTTCTAGCTAGGATTCTTCTAATTTCATCATCTAAACCTACTGCTTTACGTATATATCGATTGGTATTCATCAGATTTATTTTTTACTCTGTATGTAGACTGTCAAGTAGCTCATAAGGAACAACTGCCATCTTCTGTACTGACTCCATTTTTTTTAAAACCCAATCCAAAGATTTTTCCAATTGACGGAAGAATTGCGCCTAGAAGACTTCCCATGAATCTGCCTTTTTGTAAAAATGCTTCACTTCTTTTGAAGACCTAGTCTTTTATTACTTAAACGACGTAAGTCTAGCTTGTATTTTTCAAATTTTTTATGGTTTTTGCTGGAGAGCTTAATGTTACCATGTAGCATGTTCAGACAACACTCACAAATGGTTTTAATCAACACTTTATCAGCGTTTCTTATCATTATTCTCCTAACAGATGGAGATGACTTGGACATTTTTTGTAAAATCGCCTTGTATTTCATCATATTATTTCTACCCATCCTTCCTCTTCTTCTTCTTCTGTTTATAGATAATACAAGTCTCGTGTGGTAAGATGCTGCTTCTTAATCCTAGAGTATCTGGGGTGTTCTGTTTCAAGTCTATAAGTAGAAATGAGAAGGGCTGTTCAGTTGCGTCCTTATAAATAAACTTCTTGTAAAAAAATTACCATTTCCTGGAAACATCTGTCTGGCAAGAACCTTATACTTGATATGTCACGTGGGTTCTTAAAGAGTATGAGATAATGACAGTTAATCGAAATATCCCTATGTGCTCGGCCTTTATGGAATAGATTTTGGACGATATGAATAACACTACAGTTTTCATGCTGGGAATGCTTAGTAAAAAGTGTTGTAACTCGTTCATCAACACTTTCCATTAAATCATCAATAACAATGAGTGTAGGAGTTACACAATCAAGGTCGAAGTTAAACCCTTCTTGAAATTCGACATCATTTTGAAGTGACATGTAACTGCCCTGCCAAGCTCCATAACACCAAATTACTCAGGTAGGACAGGGGTAGAATAGGAGATGTTTTTTATTGATCAGTTGTTTAACCAACTCTGTCTTCCCTGACTGAGTTGGACCAGCAAGTATTATATTTGCAGGATGAGTAAATTGGATCATTATTCCCTCTCGCTCTCCACCACCTCTCTTCTTCCTCCTTGAAACTCTTTCTTATAATAAATAATCATAAAGACAATTGTTGGATATATACTTGTTTTAATATTCAAAATCAGTAATCTATAATCAGTAATATACATATATATATATATATATATATATATATATATATATATATATATATATATATATATATATATATATATATATATATATATAATCAGTAATACAACTAAAAAGGGAGACAATTAGCAATGCGAAATGAAAATAATAATCAGTGTAATAATTAATATAATAAGTAATATAATAATTAATATAATAAAATAATTAATATAATAATCAAGATGGTGAAATTATAAGGTACTCCCACGAATTGTATATGTCCACTCATTTCTGTACTCAAATTCAGGAGATGTTTTTTATTGATCAGTTGTTTAACCAACTCTGTCTTCCCTGACTGAGTTGGACCAGCAAGTATTATATTTGCAGGATGGGTAAATTGGATCATTATTCCCTCTCTCTCCACCACCTCTCTTCTTCCTCCTTGAAACTCTTTCTTATAATAAATAATCATAAAGACAATTGTTGGATGTATACTTTTTTTTATTTTCATTATCAGTAATATATAATCAGTAATATATATATATATATATATATATATATATATATATATATATATATAATCAGTAATATAACAAAAAGGGAGACAATTAGCAATGCGAAATGAAAATAAATATCAGTGTAATAATTAATATAATAATTAATATAATAATTAATTTATTAAATTAATTAATATAATAATCAAGATGGTGAAATTATAAGGTACTCCCAGGAATTGTATATGTCCACTCATTTCTGTACTCAAATTCAGCCATGAATGTAGGTCCTTTCTCTGAATGTAGGTCATTTCTCCTTAGCCAATCGTTAGGGATGTCTACCGCTCATCCAATCAAATTGAAGCATGAATATAGGTAATTTCTCTGAATGTATGTCATTTCTCCTTAGCCAATCGTTAGGGATGCCTACCGCTCGTCCAATCAAATTGAAGCATGAATATATGTAATTTCTCTGAATGTATGTCATTTCTCCTTAGCCAATCGCTAGGGATGTCTACCGCTCGTCCAATCAAATTCAAGCATGAATGCGGGTCATTTCTCTGAATGTAGGTCATTTCTCCTTAACCAATCGATAGGGACGTCTACCGCTCATCCAATCAAATTCAAGCATGATTCTGGGTCATTAATCATAACTTTCCAGCTCATTTCTGTACTCATGAGTACAAGTGTACTTTTAAGTACAACTGAGGTTTCTTAGTGTATTTACACCGGATCATTAATCATACTTTTCCCCCTCATTTCTCCTTAGCCAATCGTTAGGGACGTCTACCGCTCGTTCAATCCAATTCAAGCATGAATGTAGGTCATTTCTCCTTAGCCAATCATTAGGGACGTCTACCGCCCGTCCAATCAAATTCAAGCATGATTTTTGATTGACAGCTCAGCCTAGTATATAAGGAGGACTTTACTTTTTCAAATCATTCGATCATCACTGCTCGGAGTGAACACTTCGTGGTTTAGAGATATAACAGCTCACTACTGAATATCTCTTCAACCAGGATTCTACTTCACAGAATTTCACTATATTCATATTATCTTACATTCTATTACATGTTTTTATCTTTCAGTTATTTTTTTCAGCCATCGATTGGATTTTACGAATGGAAACTTTACCCAGAATATCAGTAAGCTGTAGTTACCAAAAACCGTCAATTCTTAATGGTGGGCGGTATATGGTCGGGAGGGGTGTGAGGCATATGGTCAGGAGGGGTGGGGGTAGATACAGCAGGGCTGCACCGACCCCCAAAAATACTAACCAACGCTGAGCGGTAGACGTCAAATCTGATTGGTCGAGAGCTCTGTGACGTCACACATCATTTGCCACGCCCACTTCCATATATGGGCATGGCAAATTTAAAAAAAAGAATGGTGCGTGTCTAGCTGAGTGCAATGATAATACACCTGGTTCTGCATTTTTGGCATGGGTGGGAGGCGGGTGGCTCGTTAAAAGTAATGATTTGTAACAAGACACAGTTAAGCATATGAAATATCCCAACAGGCACATGACGTTCATGACGTGATTTCAATGTGGATTCAACGTTGAATCAACGTCATGTACCTGCTGCGTATATGTTTTAGCCAGTCATTCCAGTTGAAAGGCTTTTAAAAAATAAGCTTTCCTATACCTGAAAATAGTTCCCTCAATGTTATGCAACCCCTTTTAAACCATCAACATAAAATAATTATGACGTTTTCAGAAAAAATATACATTCGATATTCAAGAGCTTTTCAGTATCTAATCCTGATACTATTATTAAGAAGGCAGTCATTTCATATGTGAATTTACAAAAACATTTTCTACATTTAAAATATGTTTTCACTCAACCTGTTTTATCTCTAAAAAGATGTATTGTTAGGTGAAGTGTATCAGTGAAGATTATTATGAAGGAAGTCATTTCACGTGAATTTTCAAAACCATCCTTTAATGGCTAAAACTAGTTTCATTTTCATATCAAGAGAAATTATTGATCCAGTCATTCCAGTTGAAAGGGGTTTTTTTAAATAAGCTTTCCTATCCTCGAAAATAGTTCCCTCAATGGTATGTACACCATTTTAAACCACCAACATAAAATAATTATGACGTTTTTCAGTAGAAAATATACATATGCTATTCAAGAGGGGTTTTTTCAGTATATACTCCTGATACTATTATTATGAAGGCACTCGTTTTATATGTGAATTTTCAAAAACTCATGTGCAAATTTTCCAAAAAAAAATTTCTACATATAAAATATGTTTTCACCCAACCTGTATTTATCTCAAGAACATTAATGTGAAAAGTATCATGGAAGATTATTATGAAAGAAGTCATTTCATATGGGAATTTTCAAAAAATATATATCAGTGGTGACCCTAATAGTAGCGCGATGCCATGATATGACGTAATGACGCGTGATCACGTTTATGAGACATGACTGACTGAAATGCAGAAATACACGCATAATGCTCACTAATCTGTGAACCGTTACTCCACAAATAATGCTTTGCACACTCACCAGTCATTATGGGGTAACGATCAAAATGCTGATGTATGTATGTTTGTACGTATGTATGAAAATTTCTATAGCGCCGATACCGGACTAAACCGCTCAAAGGCGCTTTACAAAATTTAAAAATATCCTCTTGTGAAAAGGTGAGTTTTTAACATAGATTTAAATGGCTCAATTTTGTTACAATTTTGAATGTCAGATGGTAGATTGTTCCAAAATTTTGGTCCTGCTCTCGAGAAGGCGCGTTCACCGATGGTTAAATTCGAACGTGGTACGACACATAGTAATTGTGAATTTGATCGAAGGGACCTTGCTGATGTTCTTCGTACGATCAGTGAATTTAGGTAAGGTGGTGCAAGATCATGAAGGCATTTGAACGCTAAGAGTCCGACCTTATAGCTGATCCGTTCTCTAACTGGCAGCCAGTGTAGTTCGTGGAGAACATGCGTGATGTGTTCATGCTGATGGCGTGTGTTGTAAAGTACTGCGCGATTCAGCCTGCATTTTGTTGAGCGTTAGGTCCGCTTTCCATGTGCATGGTTACCCGCACGGCTCAGCCGCCCAGTAAAATAAAATGGGCCACGGCTCGATTTTTCTCAAACCGTGTATGGCTGAAACACTAGGGAAATCCATAAAATGACGTTTTCTTGGGATATCCCAGTTCTCAAGAATAATTAAATATTCTTTGCTGGTACATGCTTCCTGTCATCATGACATGCTTTATCATGCAAATTATCCCTGCATTCAATGCTTTGCTCGTGTTTCCGTCTGTAGTTCCGTCTGGTTCAAACAGAAAATTACGTCAGAATTTGACCGAACAGCTTAGCGGCAGCTGGTTCAAAACCGTGTTCATTGAAAGGGATAGAACCGTATGGCTAACCGCTAACCGGCCATGCACACGGAAACAAAGGCTTATGGAGAGATCACCTCAGTGCTCTATTCAGCTGCATTTCATAGCGTGTTTTTCGTGAGTGTAGATGTGTTTTGAAGTACTGCATTAACATACCAATGCGCATTGCCAATAGCGGGTGGGGGTAGGTGTGCACTATTTAAAGGTATGGTCGGCACCGAGTAAACAAATTAAATCATTTTACAATTTTTATTAATACTGACATCGTAAAACAACACAACATATTATTACATCAATATGATTCTAGTACACAACATCAAACTACGATATGTTTACTAATACTACAATATTAAGACAATATATTAATTAAAGGCACTGATATTATGGCGTTATATTACATCGGTGATGCGGGTAAACCATGACGCCATACACCACCGGCACAAATCAGTACTTTACTTTATATTGACTAAATTTGTTGCTGAAAATTAATATATCGGGTTTAACCCTTTAATGGCGAAAACGTGCATAGCCGTCCTCCTTAGCAGACTAGAGGAAGATACAGTTGCGCACCGTGAGAAGAATAATTTTGAAGATTTACCACCGGAATGACTGCTACAGGTATCTAAATTGTGGCGCAGTGGTTATTTAAGTCTGATGAATATTTTGAAACTAGTTTGCCTGCCATTGACATAGGAAGCTACAAACTCGCATTCATGTTAGTTACGTAATATTCAACAGCATAGATTTATAGTTGATATACCGCTAAGGAGGGCGGCCATGGATGGTGTCACCATTAAAGGGCTAAGCCCGATATATTAATTAAAGGCATCAATATTATGGCATTAACAGTTGTTTATCGTATATTCTATCGACGATATACCTTAACCACGAGGTCATACACAAACGGTACAGATCTATGTTCATATAAATCGTAATGTTTGTTAAGTTCATAGCGATATTCATCTTCACACATTTCTTGTAATGCGTCTTCAATATACAGTTCGAGATTTTCAATCGGATTAAAGTTAAAATCAATACCTAAACATAAATGTTGACGCTGACTCCGATGATTCACACTGCAACCGTAAGAATTTTGTACCGCTAACTTTTGCATCTTTGTAGACAACATATACGCGAATAATCTCTGTCTGTTCTCGCGCTCATTAGGCATGCCATGCGTGATACATACTCTTACAATACTGGCATAATTTCATATCATCGTGATTTAGTTCATCATTAGTATCAATGGCGTCGAGATTTAGTCCATAATCGATACACATGTCGTCGAGGTATATAGCGTCTATAGTATCCGGCGAAACGTCCATTGACAATACTGGATCATCAGTATCGCTAGTTGACGTAGTAGGTAGAATGTCAGACATGTTCAGATTACTCTATACGATAAAAGCTCGGAGTAATCTTGAAAACAGCGCGTCAGAGTTCTGTTCTGTTTTACCGTTAAAGGTAGGCAATGCGGATAACAGCGAGTCAGTATTCAGTTTCAAAACTTCCCATTCTGCGTCTGACAGGTACAATCCATTATGCGTAGCTCACCGAGCTACATCAGAGCAGAAAAGGTAACGTATATTGATGCAGGAAAAATCATCGCTGAGAGATATGCGAACAGAAGAGTCCAGCGAATATGTAAATTGTACGCCCTCCTTTTTGTGCGCACGACATACTTTCTCTTCAAGATCAGGTATGATATGCACCAGTTGTCTAAACGCTTTTATGCCTACATATGCACCACGTTTAGTAGGATAACCGTCAGGATGAAACTGTCACAGATTGATACACCACCTTTCACCAAATCGAATTGTTCTCGCTTTACGCAAATTTCCGAGATCTCACCAATATGATGAGTACTTTAAATACTTCAAACATTGATCCGTCGACATTATGAATGATTGAAAGTGATAGATGCAGCATGCGAGACAACGTCTTTTATATCGCATTGGAAACAATAGCGTCCAGCGGCCACTTTAAAACAATAGTGCACAGTGACCATGAATACACTAAATATTACGATCTATACCAAACTAGGAAAATTCTCCCTACACATAAGATACAATGTAATATGATTCGGTTCTAGGGTGGCATAGTACTTGAAATCCTTTGTCCCTCGAAGGTAAATATAAGTAGATTGCAAAATTACAAGATCCCACGAATTGGTGTACGCATTGCGTGCACAAGTAATGCACGATGCACACCTTAAAACCTTTGTCGCCAACCAGTTAGCTACTTGTTGTCAACCAGTTAGCTACTTGTTGTCAACCAGGTGGTGACTTGTTGTTAACCTGATGTAACAATACGAATAGTTTCTCACGCGTAATAGAAAAACGAAATTGATTCACAATGTGTGCACTCATACGATAGCTTTGTCAGTATTTCTCCTCATATTTAACGTAGAAATACAGATGAGAAATACCAAATGCTTTGGGCGTAGGGGTACATAAAATATTTTAGAAAATGTCTCGCTCATAATCTGTGTAATATATATTTGAGGAAAAAATGCACGTAAAAACGTCGCCTGCTGCAGTCTTTTCTAGTAAATTATGCAGTAGACAATACACGTGTTACATTTCTTAATGCACTCATTTACGTATAGGCGATAAGACATAATTGATTACATGTAAGTTCACGGTAAGTGGCGATATGGAATACAAAATGTGCTCATATGCATATCGAAGAAGCGTGGCATTTTGAAACCGAAATACTGATCATTTTTTGATAATTTGGTACATGGTCCTATACCCGCAACATCACTTCCGTTGGGTTTTACATAGTAGAGTACCCTCGTACCTGATACACGAGCGCATATGTACCCATCTAGATGATAATGATACTGAATCAGGTGGTAATGATAGTGAATAAAAATATGGAAAAGTAACTTCTGTGTTAGGTCTACCTGTCATGGATTTACAGAGCAAAAATAAAAATAGAATATAGAGAATGATGTGCGGGATTTCTGCCACGTTCTGATGCCGGAATTATGAATGGTAGCATAAACGCGGTGTGTATCTCTGTCACCTAATGTCAATTATCAACCACGACTACGCCAATGGATCAGTGGCAATCACCACGCAGGTACAAACCCGGCGGTCTAGGTACGTACCTCGGTAGAGGTATAAGAACACTCTGACTACGAGTGTCGGTACTTGTGCATACGTGGCAGCTGATTTAACCCGATTGAACAAAATTAACTTCGACACAAGTGCTAAAGCAGACAGAGCCATAACATAGGCACGCATGTTGCATAATAATCCCAGGTGCTAATATGGCGCAGAATGTTATTGCGCTTCCGGCGTAGTTTGGTGCGGCCTTCACTTTGGCCACTTTGATAGATTTTACTACTAGCGAGTCATCAGTATACCTAGTTTGGTTGTTTTTAAGAACACATAAGGTGCTGGCAGCTGATGATTCCATAGATTTAAGTATTTTGGTTAGGGCTTCGTTTGGATCGGAGCTGATGTCGATGTTAGCCATGTGCTAACCGATGGCCTTTTTGTATGACATTTGAGTGTCAGTGTCGCTGATGAGCCTGGGTAGGTTGTAAGTGACTCTACCCTCTTGCATGGTATGGCGTTTATATATTAGGTAGAGATCGTTCATTTGAAGGCGTGTAATGACTGGCTTGTGGTCAGAATTGAGGGCTGTGCCATTTGCTGCTAAGGTGTATAAGTATATAGAAACGTAAGGTGTCGTCTGTTCTGTTGTAGCCTCCAGTGGTACGCGCTGCTCCCAGGGAAATCATCCTCTACCTCGGCCCCGCAGGTACATGGTGTATCGGTTTGACGATGCTGGTTAGCTATCCTCAGGGATACAGGAGAATAACCACGTCTCTCTGTACTCTACAAAGACCGACAGAGTCTGTGAACGATCACATTCCAGTGGGGTCATGCGACCATTGTCGTGGAAGTTGAACCACACCATCTCACCCCTACTGTTAGTGTCACCAGTGTGTCAGTTCATAATTAGAAATTTAAACTTGAGATATAAAAATGCATATATATATATATATACAAAGGAGAGCAGCGTGGCTACTTTAGCAGGTTTAATATAAACTATAGTAATCTCAGGCCGGCCAAGCTATTTGGCTCCGAGAAGAAAGTGCCTCACGTGGGCCTCCATCACAGGAAAATGCCGACAACGCTGAAGCGGAGGAGGAGAGATGGCAAGAAGGGCCACTCTCCTATTCAAAAAAGCTAAGAGTGAGAAAATTAATCAACCTAGTGTAATTATAAGTTATTGGGATGCACGTTGGTTTACGTGAAGGTGGAGTGGATGATTTCAATATAATTCAACCTTATGTGGGTTAAAGACACTGATTTAGTAGATGCCGCTTTATTTATATGGTCCTTCTTAATAGAATTTAATCTAACCGTTTGTTTTTAGTCCTAAAAGTTACAAGTTTAGGCCGCGAGTGGCTTTGTGTTTTCTTATCTTTAACGAGATCTGCCTTGTGAGAATTCTCGGTGCTCATTGCGGGCACCACCATGGAGCATTCCCC
Organism: Chaetoderma sp. LZ-2023a; assembly: GCA_034401795.1. Classification (NCBI taxonomy): domain Eukaryota; kingdom Metazoa; phylum Mollusca; class Caudofoveata; order Chaetodermatida; family Chaetodermatidae; genus Chaetoderma; species Chaetoderma sp. LZ-2023a. The sequence goes on along the minus strand of CM067360.1, from coordinate 9,715,916 downwards.
TCAGACCGACAGCATGCAAACATGTCACCTGGTGGGAGTTTCAGAATTAAGTAACGACCCCTCCCATACCACAGCATGATCACAAATAACAACACGGGGACAAGTCACATTACACAAGCATTTTAGAAAGCACTTATCTATTTATGGTGGGGAGAAGGAAACATATATCCAACTATGGTGACCTTCCCGTGAGAGCATGGAGGGCTCGACGGCCACACCCAGTCACTGTTGAGTTTGATGGCGATCAGTGTCTTTATCCGTCACCTAGCATTTCGAGAGCGGACCATGTGAGATCCGCTCCCTGGAGCTAACGGTTACCTGCTTTACGATTAAAGAAAGTTGTCCAAAGGAATGCACTGCTAGGTCAGGCTACAATAATTATATTTTCGCTGTGATTCCTGCTTTGGCAAAAAGGCTTAGATAATAAGTATCCGGAGATACACAGGGAAGTGTGTGGTCATCGACACTTTGATTCTGACCGCCAAGAAACCCCCAATAGTTTTTTTAATCAGTCCTAACCAACGTGGCGGAGGGAATCCAGACAATTAATAGGCCAGGTTGCCGGAGAAGGGTAGGAAGAGACAAATACTCATACATTGAATTTAGGTGGCCCTAGGGTAGATGGCCAATTTATACAAACTTGCCGGTGTGTGCGGGTATAATGAATCCGTAGCACTCGGAAAAGAGGCTTTACACAAACAAGTCTCCTTTGGAGTAGTTGTCCCTAGCTACTTTTAAACCTATCCTACCGAGTTATCATAGTTAGGTTTGGTGGCCGCATGTCATGTTCGCCAGTGAGAACATGAACAGTGACCTTAATGAACAATTGTTGCTGTAGGGGAGAAACAAGGTGGTGTGATTGTTTTCGGTGTACAGTGTAACCTAAGCGATATATATATACAAAAAAACTTGGACTGCACTTCGCTTAGGTTACACTGTACACCGAAAACAATCACACATATATATATATATATATATATATATATATATATATATATATATATATATATATATATATATATATATATATATATATATATATATATATCCCTCAAGCGACCAATGTATTTTAGCGACTAAAATGACCGAGTGGGGTCATTTATGACCCCATTATATTTTATACAGAAAATCAGGTTTTTAATGGCTCTTTTTTGTGTGTAGGATATCTAACCATTCCCTGTATTTAAGACAGATATTCTAAAAGGTTCTAATGCATTAAGTTTAAGTTGTTTTTTTATTAATTGTGATATGCAGAAAGCAACCGAAGTATTTAAATTACTAAAATGTCTGAAAATTGTAACTGTCACGAATGAGATGCCTAGTTACCACTAATCACTGTAATGTCATGGTAACGAGATTCAGTAAAGTACTAATAGCTATATCTCAGTATCTCCTCTTACTGTGGTCAATGCAATGCGTTTCTCCCCGCGCCAGTATGCTATTTCTATAGTTCGTGGCTAGCGCATTATATTTGGCAAGATCGCTTGAGTGAGTGGATTTAATTCCTTTGTCATTTGTAAGCGCACGCCTAGTACTTCGATTATATAAATCTTTATAGTCAGTTGGCTGTCCCCGGTCAACTCGAACAGACTAACAAATATATGTCTGTAATATGTTAGTATCCATTAGGGAACCACTTTAATCAGTTAGGTGTTAGTGAACCACTTAGAAAGTGGTTCAAACTAACAAATATACGACTGTACTCTCTATTCGTAGATTTGTTGGTAGACATCAGGGTTCCAAAAGGGGACACCATTTATTTAGTGTTTAGCTCTTTCCCCGACGTCTTGGTGTTATATTTTGTATTATATATTGTAGTAGTATGGGTTTCCTCTTTTTATAAAACACCATGGCAACCTATAAGTGTACCCTAAGCCTTAAGATAACAACTAAGGGGTGGGGTGTCACGGCTATCGACGTGTATCATGGGTTAAAGGACGTCGTTGGCGCGGGACCTGCTGCTTTGCAGGGGCTTATCAATGTTTCTAAAACTGTATGGAATGTAACAGTGTCAAATGAGGGGGTCAAGGAAAAGCTTCTAGAAGATGTTCTTATTGTAAAAGGCGAAGTTTGTAACGTAGAGGAAATCGAGTCAGATAGGTTTCTAGTGAAGGTGAAAGTTTCACTAGAAATTTCAGATGACAGAATCATGAATGAACTCAAGAAGTATGGCAAAGTACAAAAGATTGAATGGAAAACGTATCCCTTTGACAGAACGCTAGAAAACGGTGTAAGACGCATCTGGTTTGATAAAGTGGATAGCCCGTTACCAAGCAGATTGACGCTTGATGGCAGCTTTGTCCTGCCCTTATGGTATAGAGGGAAAATTAAAGAGTGCCGGATCTGCCTAAGTACTGACCATTTGGCAACAGATTGTCCCAATCGAAACAAATGTTTGCTCTGTGGTTCAGTTGACCATTTTAAATGGCGCTGTCCAAAAAATCAAAACAAGTCCTCAGTATCAGGAGATAATCGCCCATTAAAGGATGCAACTGAGTCAAATTCTTCTGGAGCAATCGCTACGGAAGCTGTTGTTGTGGTTAATGACACTGAAAATGACACAAACAAATCATTAAATCCTGTTAAAGTAACTACAGTTGATGAAATTCAAGTATTAGAGGAGGGTATAACCTTCAGTCAAGAAAATAATCAAAATGCAGTGGAGCCAAACGCGGCTGTAAAAGACACGCAGGAAAATGATGATCTTACAGAAGAGCCAGTTTGCAATTCCTTAGAAGATGAATTAAAATTAGGACAGGATAAGTTTAAGAGTCAGAAGACGGAAAGTTCAGTCGATTTTCCGCTAAGCCCACTTGATTTAAGTCAGCTTGAAGATATGGTAAATGACGCTCCTGCCAAATGTAACTTAAGTAGCAATAAGCGTCATAAAGATGACAATAGCTCAGTATCTGAGATTGAAGTAAATGATATGGATGATGATACAATGGCAGTTGCAAAATCAGATGTGCCCTTCAAACACAGAGTTCACAGATGAAAGATGAAATGGTAATGTACCGATCAGAAGGGGGTGAAGTGTTAGTGCCATATGTAACGTCGAGAGGCGTGAAATATCGTCTACTGCGCCACACCATCAATTGCAGAGGATTAAATACCGAATTCAAGCAGCGCCACTTGCTTGAAGAATTAGAATTAGCAAATGAGAGAGTTGATATTGCTTTTCTACAAGAGACCAAAATTCAAAAAATTGAAGTATATGAATCTCTCAAAGATATTTCAAAAGGGCAGATTTTTTATTCTTTATCACAAGATAATAGCGCGGGAGTGGCCATTCTTATCCTGCCCCACTGTCTCAACTATGTTGATGTTATATCGTCGTCATCAGATACAAATGGACGATGGATTTGTGTATCAATTGATGTACTAAGCACAAGTTTAAATTTGATGTTCCTTTATGCGCCAACCGCTCATCAATTGCGTCGTGAATTTCTAAATGATGTTTCCACAATAATTCAAGACAGAACGCCTGAAAACCTAATTATGGGCGGTGACTCTAATTGCATATTAGATGAAGTTAAAGACAGAAACCCTAGGTCTAATTTTAATGACACATCTCATAATATTTTGAAACACATCTGTGAATATAAAAGCTTGTTAGACACTTATCGGATTGAAAATCCAGAGGGCAGGGACTTTACTTGGTTTTCAACCGATGGAAAGAAAGCATCCAGATTGGACAGGATCTATATAGAACGATCATTGAAAGGTTACGTGTGTAAAACTAACATAAAACCGGTAACTTTCTCTAATTACAATATGTTTTCATCATATTAGACAATGCTGACAGGATCAAATGAGGAGATGGATTTTGGAAACTCAATGTAGCGTTGTTACGAGATAGTTGCTATCGCAAATGTGTAGAAAGTTGTTGGATGCATTGGGATGAAAAGAGAAGTTTGCATGAATGTATAACAGACTGGTGGGAGGATGTTAAATCCAACCTGAAACATATTTCAAGGCAGTATTCCATCAGGAAAGCACGAGAAATGCGAAAGCGCAAAAAGGCGCTTCAGCGGTCGGTGTGTAAAATTAATAAGAAATTTAATGATGGAGAATATAATTATTACGAACTATTAGTTAAATTAAAAGGTAGACTATATGAAATAGAGCAATATCAGTTTGATGGGGCCAAAATAAGGGCAAGAGCACAAATGCACACCGAGGGTGAAAAGCCTACACGTTACTTTTGAAACTTGGAAAAAGCAAGAAGTATAGAGAAATTAATGCGCTCACTGAAGACTAATGATGGTGTATCAGTGTCCTCAAATGCAGAGATGATGGAAACAGTATCCAAATTTTACAAATCATTGTATAAATCTGAGGGAAGTGATGAAACTGCAACTAGCGATATTTTAGCTAATATAACGCAAAGACTTCCAGATGCATATCGCGAAAGTTGTGACCAATCACTAACAATTGATGATTTGACAAAACCCCTCAAAGGTATGAAGTTATAAATATCTCCTGGCTGCGACGGACTTCCAGTCGAATTTTATCAAACATTCTGGCACATATTTGGTCCAGTGTTAGAGGAAATAGGAGCTAGCATTTTTAAGCAAGGGCATCTCCCTCCATCGATGGCCCAAGCTATGGTCGGCTTATATACAAGAGGGGTGACAGAAATAAAATACAGAATTATAGACCAATCTCTCTACTCTGTATAGACTATAAGATTATTACTCGGGCACTAACATTAAAACTTGGCGCAGTCCTAGGCGAAGTAATTGATGATGATCAAACGTGCTCTGTACCAGGAAGAACGATATTAAAAAACACATTGCTTATACGAGACCTTATTCAATCAGTTGAAAAGGATTGAATCCCAGCAGCAATAATAGCACTTGATAACGAGAAGGCGTTTGGCAGACTTGAATGGGACTTCTTGTTTAAGTCTTTAGACCATATTGGCTTTGGTTCCAGATTTATTAAATGGGTCAATATTTTATATACTGATATAACAAGTTGCTATTTAGTAAATAATCATCTATCTGAACCGGTAGTGTTGGAACGAGGTGTCGACAGGGTTGCTCATTGTCGCCACTTCTATTCGTCATAGCTATGGAATCGTTGGGGGCCACATTGCGGCAACGTAATGATTTTCAAGGAATATGTATACGTGGCGTAGAAAGGCCACTAAAGGTGTCTCAATATGCAGATTATACGACTGTGTTTGCAGGTGAAAATTCAGATTTCAGAATTCTAAATGGAGTATTATCAGATTTTCAAAAGGCATCAGGGCTTAAAGTCAATAGAGACAAGTCTAAGGGATTAATTTTGGGCGCCTGGAAGGGCAATACTGATAATGTTATGGATATTAACCGGTCAGATGATGTTATAAAGATTTTGGGGATTTACTTTAGTAGAGAACAGGATGTAATAATAAACTGGGAAGAAAGGCTATCCAAGCTAAAGTGTGCATTAGTAAATTGGAAACGACGTCGCCTAACTGTATTTGGCAGGACATTTGTCGTTAATAATTTAATTGTATCTGGACTGTGGTATACCGCTTCTGTAGTTCATATGTCAAAATCAGTAGAGTCAAAGATCAACACATTACTTTTGTCCTTCTTATGGGAGGACAAAGCCCATTTAGTATCGCAGTCAATCCTCACCAATGAAAAGCATGATGGAGGCCTGGATTTAGTTAATGTTTTAGCAAAGTGTGCTTCGCTAAAACTGAAATTCTTGAATAAGTTACTCACTTCAAACTCATATTGGTCAAGTGTTGCAAGGACACTTCTACAAAGGTACGTAGATCCATTTCCAGTAGAATGTTTATTTTTGTGCAATAAACTGCCACCTAACCATCAGAAGATACCAAACGTATATAAAGAACAGCTCGAAGCTTTAAAGATATTTACACGATCAATGCCACAACCCAGTTGTTGGGAAGATGCCTTAGAGCAACGTCTTTGGGGAAACGAGTTGATTCGTGATAATGATGCTGTATTATAGTTGCCCTCTGTGGCCAAAAATGGCATTCCGTATTTACGTGATTTAGTTAATCCAAAATCTCGCAAATGGATCGTGATGCAAGATGTAGCAAGAGCAACATCAATGAGGCATATTGATGTCCAACGCTTATTTCTTAGAATAAAGAATGCAATACCTGGTGAATGGTTCAATTTGGCGAAAGCATGTGGCAACAGAGATATGTTGCAACCAACATTAGTATTTAAGTCAGAGCATATAAAATACAGCATGGCATCTAGAGCCTGGTATGGAATGCTAATGCAAAGTCGGAGACAGACTCCTGTTGCAGTTAGGCATTGGAACACTTTAGGATGCACGCCAAAGAACTGGAGAAATGCGTGTAAAACAATACATCTACCTTGTCTACCAGCAAACACATGGGACCTGGCTATGGGTCGGCCATCTGACTTACATGTGCAAAATAACAAGTACAGACCCGTGTTTATTATGGCTTTTGGGTATATATCAATATGCTCCTTGCTAAATTTGGAATCAAATATGTGAAATTAATGACTGAAACAATTTTGTTCAAAGATTGCTCAACTATCGGACTAATCATTAATAGCAAGGAGAAAGAATTGTTAGTAACCCTGATATATGTAGGAGTGTGGGCCATTTGGAGACATCGGTGTTCAGAGGTCAGAGATAAAACAGGAAACAACCACCAGAGAGCCATACAAGCTATATTTCGATCATTGTTGATAAACTGCATTCATTGTGAATTTTACAGGCTAGTGGAACATGGAAAAGAAAGTGGATTTAAAGATATATGGTGCAAAACTGGCCTAGTATCAATTGAACATGGATATCTAAAAATAGCAGAAGCAGAAGTTGTATAAGCTAGCACACTCGCTGCTTGTTGTATATTGATATATGTATTTAATTGAGTTAATTTTAAAATTTTAATGTCTTAGGAGATGATAATTTTGACGAATAACCTAACTTTGTGAATCTGTATATTTAAATATCAATTGAGCATCACGTCAATATTCTGGAGGTGATCCGACTTTCGAGTTCATTAGGTTAACAGAGTATGACATCTTACATATATACAGTTAACATCATGTTGTAAATGTTTACTGTAGGTGTATTTGTTCCAGGGTAATTTACAAAAACTTACAATGAAGTAAATTTAAAATGTGAACCCAGAGCGCCATCTATGTAGTCATAGTTTGTATACTTTTGCTTTGTGCATTTTATGACACAAAGGCTACCACGCCTGCTCGGTATTTAAGAACCGGCCAACTGTCGTCAATGAGTGACCTTTTGTTACTTACTGGCGGTCGCCTCGCCACTAGTTGGCGAGCTGCACTCGCCATTTGGGCCCAATACCTTACGGTGTGCTACGTTAAACTACATATGATCTACTTAGCCTGTCGGTCATGAATTGGCTCAATGGCGTCAATGAGTAGCAGTAACTTACTGCTAATTATTGATGAGTCACTTTACCACTTATTGGGTAACTATGCTCGCCATTTGGGCCTACTACTACACGGTGTGCAAATAGTAATGGCTTTGTTGAATTATATTATGTTATCAGCTCTTTATTAAGTTTTTTTGTTCTGTGTAGTTATGCCATGGGCGTGGTATATGGTAATAGAGTATTTTAGCTTGCACTGTTTTGATATGTTAAGTTTGTATTGTTATTCATATACCATTAATAAAGCCTGCTATTTCACCCGAATGAATGGATAGACTAAAGACATTGGAGTCCTGCTTTCAGGCCTCATACCAAAGCTACCTAGGAGGAAATTTCATCAACATACTCTAGGTAGAGACAAAGTTATCGAACAAGAGTCCTAAATTTGCACATAGGCCTGCGAATGTACGCCTGGTATCAAAAACGCAATCCACGACACTGCCGTTTCATGTAATGTGGGTGGATGAAATGATTAATCAAGATTGGTCACAACCAATCTAACTGACAGTGAGGGCATTGCTACATAAATTGTTACGTTCCTTGAAAGGTTGACAAATAACAAACCTGATCCAGGAAATGAGGTTAGAATAAGCTGAACCTCACTGTCAATCTGATCGTCTTCAATTATGCGATATCTGCGACTCAATGAGATTCCAGCTTCATGTAGCAGTCTTTCAACCGTTCTCCTACTCACTTGCAGTAGCTGGCTCATGTCTTTAGTCGTGAATCCATTGTCTGTAAATAAGACATGTACGCAATTTTCTAGAGAAATGAAAATGTACTAGCTCAAAATCAATAAGAGCAATCATAGACTGCAAACCTTCGCCCTTTCCGCTTACTCGGATTTTAAACACTTTTATCTGGATTCAGATACCAATCTGGATATTTCAATCCGGACCGTGACCAACATTTGGAAATCCTAGTTTATTGCAATATCCTTTGTTATGTTAAAATGTGAAGCAGATCGGGTTAGTAGTTTCCGAGAAGAGCATGGGACAATAATTTGCTCCGGATTCGGATACAAATTTGGATATTTTAATCCGGATCACTCCCACGTTTCGGTAATCCTAGTTTACTATAACATCTCTTCCTATGTTAAAATTTGAAGTAAATCGAGTCAGAAGTTTTCGAGAAACGCACACAACAATAATTTGATCTGGATCTGGATATTTTAATTGTGATCACTACCAAACTGTGGACATCCTAGTTTCTTGCAACGCCCATTATTATGTTTAAATTTGAAGCAAATTAGGGCAGTACTTTCCGAGAAGTACTTACAACTGACAGACCCAAGTGCAATACCCTCTCCCCGGAGGTGGGCCGAGGGTAATTATGAACGGTTTTGTATGTGCAAAGTGAATAGTTTACGATCAGATACAATGATATTACGCAATATTTCTGTATGCGAGGTAGAGATCCACATTTTATAATACAAGATTGTCACGCAATGGCAATGCCACGACACACACATAGTTCAATATATTCACTACACATATATATGCATGTTTATGCCACACCCCTGTCTTCTGTCTAAGATATCGAAAATTGTATTTGATGTGATAGCTATAGAGAAAGTGAGAAAAATGGGCTTTGGTGATCGTAAAACTGTATTCAGTAAACCTGTATTCCGGCGCCAGTTTTTCTTTCTATATTGCAAATATTATCTGAAGCTCGTTTTACACACTCTATAGCTGTCATATTCAAATGCAATTTTCGATATTTTAGAAAGAGTTGGAATGATAAACATTTAGCACACTCGTCAGGGGCGGTGGAAGAGGAGGGGTGGTGGGGGCTGAATCCTCACCATTTGTATGAGTGTGGGGACTCTCTTCCCCTCATTAAAATGGTCTTGTACTGTAAAAAAGAGTATAGTTCCTTATTCATTCATCAGAACGCAGGAATCAGCTTCTTGGAACACATAATTTTTGCAATTTTCCTGGGATCAGGGCCGCTCATATTATTTAAAGTAACCCTTTAAAAGTGTGTAACCTTTATGAAATTAACACGAACCTGACTTAGGTGAGTCTATCCATCTGCAACTCCAAACCTTATAGTGAAATGTAAAATGTGAAAGCCGAATTTAAGTGCTTCTTTATTACTCAGAACGCATCAAAGGACTTCCCAGGTCGTCTAATTTTCCAAGATTTTCTTGGGGAGTACCCCTCAGACACCCCGCTCTAGGGTCATACCCCTCATTTTTAAAGACCTTCCACCGCCCTGCTCAACTCGCTAAACGCACGTGATAAATTTAATACGAAATAACAACTCGTTTGAGATCCTCTATGTATTGTGTTTTTTCTAGATGGGAAATGCTTGCTACAGGCGTGTGTTGAATGCAATAATACATCTTATCCATGACAGTATAAGTTCGCAGTCATTGACATTGTTTACAATATATATAATTAACTAACGCTTACCAGAGAAAGATAAAAACTGCTCATCTGTAATGATACATTTCGGCCTTCCTGGAAAGATTCACTGCAATAGCATTGCCGTCTTTAGCATTAACGTACTGGTATCTTTGTAGAATACGAAACGCTTGGGTCAATCGGGATATCACTTCTTCTGCAATTTCATGTTCTAAGCAATCCCTCCATATACTTTCAATGACGTGAATCACCGCATCAACAAAGTGTTCACCGTCATTTTCTAGCAATACAGCCACTTCTGAAATTCGACGTTTTATTACTTCTGCCGCCATGGTTATGCCGATATTTGGCGACGCTATCTTTTATTTATAGCGACGGGAGGGTACCCAGTGAAGAGTGGCGCCCTCAGTTTGGTTGAATAAATAGCTAATTCGACTTTAGGCTATTTCATTCGGCGTAGATGTCTTTCTGTTTCTCATTGATGTCTGTTCTGTTTGCCATTGATGTCTGTTATGTTTGTCATTGTTGTCCATTCTGTGTGTCATTGTTGTCCGTGCTGTTAGTCGTAGTTGTCTGTTCTGCTTAGCATTGATGTCTCTTCTGCTTGTCGTAGTTGTCTGTTCTGTTTGTCGTAGTTGTCTGTTCTGTTTGTCGTAGTTGTCTGTTCTGTTTGACAATAATATATTCTGTTTGCCAAGAGCCTGTTCTGTTTGATATTAGTCTGTTCTGTTTGACACATTAGTCTGTCCTGTGTGGCATTAGTCTGTTCTGTTTGATGGCGTTGCCTGGATTATTTGGTATTTCTTTCTGGTCCATTTGAAATTAGCCTGTTCCATTTGAGTTTTGTTTTTTTGGCGGTGATGGCCTTCCATATCTACGGCTCTATGTTTAGATTTAGACTGGTAGAATAAGCCCATTTATGGGCGACCTGGGGAAAAAATTCCAATGTTATCAATTCCTGCTCATTTTTTATCTTCACTATCTCTAGTATCCCAGAAAAAAGTCCTGACCAATATATCTTGGGAGGAATTCTTTACACCACTTTGAAATCTTCCTACTTTCAAATTTCTTGCAGTGCCTTATTATAGGGTGCACGAGGGGGGGGGCGTGGAATTCAAATTTCTGACGTTTCTGTACGATTAGAGTGCTGAAAATTGGTATACATTTCGAAGATACAATACCCTATTGTGTCAAATAATAATTGTTGAACTACATTTACTCACAAACCGGATACATTCAGGTACACGCACACTCGGGTACACCAATACACATTTAAAACAAACACTCGGGTACACCAAAACTCGGGTACATAAAGAACACAGATTGTTACCAAATCGGGTACAACTACACATCAAGTCGGGTACAAATACGACAACAACAATGGGATGTATCTACCAAATCCGGGTACATACACATAGGATCGGGTACATTCGGGTACAACCGGGTACAATCGGGTACAATCGGGTACAATCGGGTACAAGATTACTATAAAAGGAGCGCGCAAACAGTGCATCGGCATCCAGACTCAACGGACACTAACCGTTAGCGTCAGGACAACATAGCGTCTTACAAGCTTTTTACAAAAATATCAAATTTTTGCTTGAGAAAAGCGTGATTTCATCCACAAGACTTTCAAGATGGATACACCGACTGCAGAAACTTCTGCTATATCAATTGAATCTACAGAAAACATTGTAGACATGATGAACAATGCTGTGATTGACAAAGTGGGTTCCGACATCCAGATTCCGCATAGCAGACGATGAGCGGAGAAGTTCCGTTGATATGAGGGATGTAGTCACGAATCCAAGGAAGAAACCCTGCATTCCAGAGGAGCAATTCCAGTCCTACAGAGAATGGCGGAACACTGCGTGCAAACACGCACGCACCATGCTACAACTAGACAAATTAGAAATAGCCATTTCTAAAGACGAATTTCCAGCCAACCTGGCCATCAGTGTAAGATACGTTCCACCTTCGGATGACAACACTGTCACCAACCAATGGAACGATATCTTAAGAAAACACAGCTTACAGTTAGCTGCGGACCTTGCAGCTATCCTTAGAACACAGGCAGATAAGCTTTCGGAACAAACCCGCCGCCACAAAGCGGGTTTCAGGGCGCCTACAGAAGACCAAAAAGTATTTCTAGAAGCAACACAGGCAGTATTCGCGACGGTTCTCAAGACCAGAGAACGATCGACCAGTCCACCGAAGAAACCCCGGGACAGGGAGAAGATGATGAACATGCCCACCAAAGGCAGGGACAGGAAGAAGTACAATCAAAACCCGTACCAAGGGGTCACAACCCAGAGACGTCCAGTCCAGGGCCAAAACTACCAGCCACAGAAACGACGTGCAAATCAAGGCAGAAACAAGCCAACGAGAGACAACACACTAGACAAAGTGTATGCTCTCCTGAAAAAACTGACTTAAATCGTATTTTCAAAATTACATATAGCGGAACTGCTTTCAACTGTTGCAACTATAATGTGTTCTTAAACTATAAAAATGAAAATACAACACCAACAAAACCTTTTGTTGTCAATCTCTCATCCAAAGATATTTCCGAATCAACCCGCAAGACACTGGATCTAGGTCTAGGTTTCAGTCCTAGCATTGTTGAACCAAACCTTGGTCAACTCTTCTCTGATCTAAACCGGGTTTTTTTCAGAAGACTTAGATTGAAACTTCACTTTCAATTTCCTCCGTCATTTTGGGGCAATGAGTCAACGTCAACTCAAAACCCCACAGTAAGCAGCCAGAACAATGGCTTCACAGATAAACTATCACGAAAATTTAAGGCACCGGGTACCTGAACACCCCCTCCAGGCAATGACGCCACACTAGATGCGTTCATTAGAATAGTCAAACATGACATTAACAAAAAAGCGCACCGACGCTACCCTCATGGTAACCTATCTAAACAACAACGAAAAATTATAAAAACGTTAAAAAATGACAAAACAATTGTCATCAAAAAAGCGGATAAAGGACAAGCTACAGTCATACAGGACACAGACAGCTACAAACAGGAAGCTGTCAGACAACTCAGCGACCCAAACTATTATGTCAAGCAAACCACAGATCTCACCACTACCCACGCTGAAAGGGTAGAAACAGCCATCACAGATATGGTCTTAAGTGGTGAAATCTCAACTGAGATAGCTAACGGATTAAGAATCGGCAATCCAAGGACAGCTAGATTCTATCTATTACCAAAAATACACAAACAATCTATTGGCCCGCTAACACCTGGCAGACCAATAATTAGTGGTAATGGAAGCCCCACTGAACACCTCAGTAGCTTCATCGATGAACACATCAAAATCCACCTACCACTAATCAAGTCTTATGTACGTGATACCACCGACTTTATCAATAAACTTGAGAATTTCGGACCGGTACCCCCACACGCAATCCTAGTCACTATGGATGTCACATCACTCTATACCAACATTCCACACAACGAAGGGCTTAGAGCAGTCGCACAGTTTTTAAGACAACATGGCTGCCCTGGCACGGTTACAGCAAGAAGACTTCTATCTCTTCTAAAAATTGTGCTAACTTGCTACAACTTTGAATTCAACAACGAACATTACCTCCAAATTGGAGGCACCGCTATGGGGACAAAGGTCGCTCCAAGCTATGCCATCATCTTTATGGCAATGCTTGAAGAAAAACTCCTGAACAAAAACCTAACCAAACCGGCCCTCTACCTCCGCTATATTGATGACATCTTCATGATTTGGACCTCCGGCTTGGAATCATTGAATCAGTTCACCGACATGATGAACAACTCACATCATTCAATCAAGTTCACGGCCGAAAAGTCACAAGTGTCAATCAACTTTTTAGACACCAAAGTATTTCTATTACCCAATAGACACTTGGGATTTGACCTATACACCAAACCTACCGACACACATGGTTACCTACATTTCTCCTCAGCACATCCAGATTCCACTAAAAAGGCCAACCATTTTGGCCAATTACTAAGAATCAAGAGAATTTGTAGCAGAGGTAAAGACTTCCTCAAACATGCGCATGACGTATTACACTATTATGTTATACGCGGTTACCCAGAAAGAGATCTGGAAAACTGTCTCAACGGAACTCTTGAAAAAACAAGGAAAAATCTACTCTCACCCAACACACAAAAACAAATTTCAACTCGCATCCCATGCATTATGGATTTCCACCCACATAGCAAACTAGCTAAAAATGTTATCTTACGCCACTGGGACCAACTACAGAGCAGCCCCAAATGCAGGGCAACATTCCAGGAACCGCCATTATTTGGTCACAGAAGGAATCCCTCCTTCAAAGGCACACTAATAACGGGCAAATTTATGGATGCAAAAACTTTTGGCATTCAAGGCAGAAACATCACCAACCCTGTCATTCCATGCAACAAACACAATTGCGCATTTTGTCAACAAATGGACAAAATACGCACATTCAAATGCTCACACACTGGGCTTAACTATCATACCAAAACAAAAACATTCTGTAACACAATGAATGTGGTTTGTTTAATAACGTGTAATACATGTTCTAAACAATACATTGGTGAAACTAAACGAGAATTCCAAATACGTATTAACATCTTAGCGACATTAAAAACAAAAAAGACACACCAGTAGCCATTCCCTTCAATTTCCCCAATCATAACATCTCCTCAGTCAACTACAGAATCATTGAGGTGTTCCATCGCGATCCTGAATCTACGGAAGGAACGTCTATCCGTAAGGAACGCGAGAAATTCTGGATCCACCAGCTACATAGCATGGACCCAATTGGAATTAATCACGCTGATTGGTGACAATCTCTACCTGAAAGTAGTACAATAAATACAATAAAGTTACCTAATATGCTTATTCACTATCATATCGTGGTTGTGAACACGTGCTATGCTTGAATTCCTTATGGGTTTTTAATATATTCAACAACGAGTTATCAATTAGATGAAAATTGCATTCCCATGCCGGGTATCTTATATGATAGGAATTGTGTTGTTTGTCGGGAGGTTATGGGAGATGATAAACAAAAGGTTTATAAAAAAAAAGGTCTTGAAACACTTATTCGTATAAGTCGTCTTCGGGGGGGGGGGGGGGATAGAGAACTGAATGAATATTTATTAGAAAGATCGGTAACACTGCCCATTGGTAACGTGTATGTACACAAGAGATGCCGGGCTGATTATACCAGGGATCCAGAAGCTGACCTGAGAAAAGTAGAACAGATAGTGACAGTGGTGCAACAACATCAAAAAGATTAAGATCAAGTATGGAGCCTTTTGACTCGACAGGCGGTTGCTATTTGTGTGGGAAAACAGCAGTCTTTGGCAGTAAACATCCAGGCAAAGACTCGGTGTCAGAGGTTACCTTGCTTGCATTAAGACAATCTGTCTTCAATCAGTGCATGAAACGAAATGACACCTGGGCTCATCAAATTATGTTAAGAGTAAATGACTGCATAGATTTAGTTGCATCATCAGCCCAATATCATTGCCAATGTTATACAGATTTCTTCTGTTCTGCAAACACTAATAATGTACCAGTCGGACAGCCAACCGATTCAAAGCTGGTTTGAGGCACGTTGCCATTGGCTGGATGATGAGGGGGTGTCAGAAAAAATGACTATCACGGAAACATACGAGAAGATGATAGAGATATCCAGTGGTGAAGAAGTTTACGGCATTAAGACCCTGAGAGAGAAACTGCACGACCATTACGGCAGCCACATATTCTGGTCGCGAATGAAAGGGGGTCGTGAAGATGTATTATGTTTCCATGATATGGCTAGTTACATAGTACATGAGAAATGGCACTCCGAAAAGAGAGAATATGTCAAACTAGAAAGTGAAAGAATAGTTGCTACGTGTGCTAAACTACTGAAAGACGAGATACGTCAGCGAGAGTACTCACAAGAATGTTATCCGAGTAGCAATGATATTAGTGATATCGGTAAAGGAAGGGAGATTCTCACCCCACTAACTCGTATATTTATTGAGACAATGATAGAAAATGGTGTAAAAAGAAATAGCATTGGTCAAGCTCTCACTCAAGGTGTGAGACCATCTTCTGTAATGTCACCTATTTTGTTTGGTACCGCGGTGGAGATGGACTATTTGGTTCAAAGTGGGATATCAAGAAAGAGCTCCACAATATCAGCCATGAACTGACTAATGTTACGAAATATACCATGCCAGTAATAGATGGTGGTTGGCTGCTCCATCATATTAGATGGAAAAACAGTGTCACGTATCAAGAAATTGTCGAACAATATGAAACCTTTCTCAGCAATAGATATGGAAACTGCTGTGTTGTATTCGATGGATATGAAGGACCATCCACAAAAGACAACGAACATCTGAGGCGCTCTAAAACAAAGTCTGCGGATATCACTGTCACAGGTATATCAAAGTGTCACAAAAATCAAGAGGCATTTTTCTCCAACATGAGGAATAAGACACAGTTCATACAGCTTCTTGTTAGATTCTTACAATCTAAGGATTATATCGTTAAGTGTAGTGATGGCGATGCAGACACCTTGATTGTATCAACTGCTCTGGACTTTTCGAAAAACGGTCAATCAGTAATGGTTGTAGCGGAAGACACGAACATTTTTATTATGCTAATTCACCACTGGAAAACATATATGGCTGATATATTTCTAGTAAACGAGAAAAACCCCAAATTAACCGTATAAAACTGTGGAGATGTACAGCCTTCGTGAAGCACATGAAGTGGTGAATCCAGTATTGCACGACAACATACTGTTCATCCAAACTCATGTAATGAAAGTCTTGTCTAAACAGAGCAAACTACAGTTACGAGCTCATGAAATGGCTGATACTGAGACGACACCCCAAGACGTCTGTAATGCCGGTATATCTGTTTTTTGTATCCTTAATGGAGGGAAAGATTTTGAATCACTGACATCCTTGAGACACATGCGTTATCAAGCAATGATTGCACGGTGTAATAAAATTGAGCCTGAGAGACTTCCACCAACTGATCGAGCGGCTCATTATCATCGTTTTCGTGTCCATCTGCAAATTGTCCAATGGGCTGAACTCGATAACAAGTGCCTTAATCCGTACAAATGGGGCTGGAAATTTGAAAACAAGGTTATGCACCCAGTCATGACAGATATCGATGCTATACCTACAAATGTTCTGAAATTTATTCGTTGTAATTGTAAAATTAATAATAAAACCCAATGTGGTACAAGGCAATGTTCATGCTACAAATCAGGATTACACTGTGTCGCTGCATGTGGCGGTTGCCATGGAGAAATGTGTAGCAACAAGGTTGTTCCTCCGGGATGTAAAGATGTTGGCGATGATGATGAACAAGATTTCTGTTGGTGTACAGGCAAAGATAGCAGACAAGATGTGCTTCTTGGATAATCCTTTGTCAATGATGTTTACATCTGTCAGAATCCTCAGTTCTCGTTATTTAAAATATATCGCATTCACCTAAAGAAATATATGTCTTAAAGATTCTTGATAGAAATTATTTACTCGGTATTTTTTCATTTTAGTAGGGTTTCTGATCGCAAGTATGCGACAAATGAATGGCTGCTGATAAAAGTAATATTTATCCATAATCCATGCAGCCATCTTGGTTTTTTTCTCACGTTACCATGACTACAACTAAAGGAATCATTGACAGGCTAAGAGAATATGGTACACCCGATAAATATACAATTTCAGTGCTGTACTCCTAGACACACCGTCAGAAATAAAAGGACTTGCCTTTGACTACCCCAATAATTCAGGATTTCTAAGAACGTAAAAAGCGGCAAAATTTCAATGTGCCATAAAAGATTTTGCCCAAGGGATATTGGTCAGGACTTTTTTTCTGTGATAATATAACCATAGGGTAGCAAGAAAACGTTGATTTCGATAACATTGCAATTTTTTCCCCAGCTTCTCCAAAATCCGCTAGCCTAATTGAGCTATAGGCCTGTAACACTGCACGCTGATCTACTCAGAGTCGTTTCCGGTAAATAGGCTTGAGGCAGAGGAAGATGATTATTGATCTCTGATTGGATGAGCGTGCTCTGACTGTGTGGAGCTGACGATAAGAGAAAGTTATGAATGGAGCGGTATAATGAAATTAAATGAAATGAAATGAAATGTATTGGTACTGAACGAAATTACACGTTTTGACCATATAGAGATCTACAATGTAACATATAACGTTGGCATAATATAACAGTTTAACTAGAATTTACAGAAACAAAAGCATATGTAGGATGTGTACCTACCCATTGGAAACTTGCAAACGTTACACCAATTTTTTTAAAGGGGGATAAAAAGGACCCAGGCAACTACAGACCAATAAGCCTTACAAGTGTAGTTTGCAAACTCATGGAAAAGCTCATTCGGGATAAGATATTAAAGCACATAACGTCAAATGGTCTACTCACTAATAAACAATTTGGTTTTATTTCCAGGAGGTCAACAACACTGCAATTATTAAATGTTTTAGACCACTGGACAAAAATATTGGACAACAATAGTGAAATAAATGTAGTATTTATGGACCTAATGAAGGCAGTCGATAGGGTCCCACATGAACGACTCGTGATCAAATTGAAGGCATATGGATTTAGTGATACAATGTGACTATGGATAAGGGAATTCTTAAAAGATCGTAAACAGAGAGCCCGGATTAATAACAAATTTTCTGCATGGCAAGATATATCCAGTGGGGCCCTATCCTGTTTGTTATTTATATAAATGACCTACCAGATAATGTCAGTTCTGAAATCTACTTATTCGCAGATGACACAAAGATTTATAAAGAAATTCATGACAAAACAGACAGTAAAATAATACAGGATGATCTTGACTCCACGACTGACTAAAATTCCATCCAAACAAATGTAGAGTTCTGGAAATAAAAGGCAAACAAAATGTTGAAAACAGATCCTATCACCTACACGGAGAGGATGGTCTCCCAATACCACTTGAATCTGTTGAGTTTGAAAAAGATCTAGGCATATTTATAGACAGACAACTTAACTTTCGAAAACATATACAGGAACAGGTAAATAAAGCCAGCAGGATAATGGGAATAGTTCGCAGAACCTACACATACCTAAACAATGGCAATTTCACCTTGCTGTACAAAGCATTAGTACGCCCTCACCTTGAATATGCTAACAGTGTCTGGTGCCCATACAAAGAAAAGGATATCAATACTATCGAAAATGTTCAAAGGAGGGCAACCAGACAGATTCCGTCATTGAAGGGGCAGAGCTACCCTGACAGGCTAAAGAGACTAAATCTCCCAACTCTAAAATACAGACCACACCGGGGAAATATGATTGAATTATATAAAATCATACACGGTTATTACGACACACATCTAACAAAACATCTTTTCACATTAAACAATTCAATAGCAAGAGGACACACATATAAACTAAAGAAACATCGCTTTTCACATGATTTCAGAAAACATTACTTTACCAATAGAATAATCGATGCCTGGAATTTACTATCTGATTATATTGTAACATCGAAAAATTTAAACATCTTCAAGAATAGATTAGACACATACTGGGCAAAACAAGAACTAAGATTTAACTATCATAGCAGCCTAACTCTATAGCAGCCTAACACAAAACGTAACATAGAGGCTTTTTAGCCTGCGTTCTACAAATCAATCTTATCTTATCTTATCTTATAATTCGAACGAACATGAAATTACATAATATATACAGTCAGCCTTCTGCGACTAGCCACATAGTTCTGGAAGCAAAAGGATGGCGCTTCTCCAAGACACGTGGTCCGAATACCACCTGTCTCAAAAATACGTACAGTTGTTAATGGAGGGATCCAATCTGTCACCCAAGTAATTGACATCATATTAAATTACTTTATTAGAGGGCTAATGTCATAATCATTAGTAGGTTTAACACAGTCGGGGAAAATTGAATAGTCCGCAATGAAGAATGCCAATTGTATGTGTTTGATCGATTTATAGTTTAATAACTGTTCTGTTGAAAGGTTTGAATCTAACCTGACCTGGAGCCGTTGCTGCCATAGGCAGCCACTGTTCACAGGCAAATTAGCGTAGTAAACGTAGTATTTTATAAGAGTACAGGGGCATAATTGTAACAGCTGGGCAGCTCCAAAGGCAGCTCTAGACAAACTTGATGCCTGCCACCGCAAACACCTACGCACCATCACTGGACACCGATGGCCAGAGACCATAATTTCCAACAATGCACTATACAAGATGTGTAATACGTCGCCGCTGTCTGTAAAAGTCGCCCAGCAAAGATGGTCCATGTTTGGCCGTGTGATAAGGATGCCAGAAGACACACCAGCACAGAGAGCCTTGGAATTCGCCCTACTCGGAGCCAGCAAATACAGAGCCAGGAGAGGAGGTCATTGCATAAATCTGCTAATCGTGCTACGAGGTCACCTCAAGAAAGCAGGATTAGGTACACTCAAGTCAAGAATGGACCTGGGAAAGCTAAGGATTTTGGCAGAGGACAAGATACAGTGGGCAAAAGCGAAGAAGGACTGATTGCAGCCGTAGGATGTTTCTACTACTACAGCCGCATAATACAGTAATCATACATACATACATACATACATACATACATACATACATACATACTGCCAGAGCCGTGCTGGAGTCAGAGTACAATAGGCGTAACAGCCTAGGATTGATTGTGACAGATGCATCCACAGATAGTCCCATATGAATCGTCAGTGTGTCAGTATATCAGACATGTGAAAGCTGGTCGGCCAATCCTTGACTTTTAGTCTTGGTGCGGTGGTCCAGTGGAAAGATGCCTGGTTGCTGATGCTATACGGAGTTGCAGGACGGCGGTTCGATCCCCCGACCGGGAGATGGTGATCAACAAATTAAACTAACGGGTGCAGCACTGTCGGCTAAGTTAGCACATGGAAATTGAAGCCGCACGTTGCCAGTGCGTCAATAAAATAAAAATACATATACTGCCAGAGCCGTGCTGGAGTCAGAGTGCACTAGGCGTAAAAGCCTAGGATTGATTGTGACAGATGCATCCACAGATAGTCCCATATTAATCGTCAGTGTGTCAGTATATCAGACATGTGAAAGCAGGTCGGCCAATCCTTGACTTTTAGTCTTGGTGCGGTGGTCCAGTGGAAAGATGCCTGGTTGCTGATGCTATGCGGAGTTGCAGGATGGCGGTTCGATCCCCCGACCGGGAGATGGTGATCAACAAATTAAACTAACGGGTGCAGCACTGTCGGCTAAGTTAGCACATGGAAATTGAAGCCGCACGTTGCCAGTACGTCAATAAAATAAAAATACATATACTGCCAGAGCCGTGCTGGAGTCAGAGTACAATAGGCGTAAAAGCCTAGGATTGATTGTGACAGATGCATCCACAGATAGTCCCATATGAATCGTCAGTGTGTCAGTATATCGGACATGTGAAAGCTGGTCGGCCAATCCTTGACTTCCTAGTCTTGGTGTGGTGGTCCAGTGGAAAGATGCCTGGTTGCTGATGGTATTTGCGGAGTTGCAGGATGGCGGTTCGATCCCCCGACCGGGAGATGGTGATCAACAAATTAAACTAACGGGTGCAGCACTGTCGGCTAAGTTAGCACATGGAAATTGAAGCCGCACGTTGCCAGTGCGTCAATAAAATAAAAATACATATACTGCCAGAGCCGTGCTGGAGTCAGAGTACAATAGGCGTAAAAGCCTAGGATTGATTGTGACAGATGCATGCACAGATAGTCCCATATGAATCGTCAGTGTGTCAGTATATCGGACATGTGAAAGCTGGTCGGCCAATCCTTGACTTCCTAGTCTTGGTGCGGTGGTCCAGTGGAAAGGTGCCTGGTTGCTGATGGTATTTGCGGAGTTGCAGGATGGCGGTTCGATCCCCCGACCGGGAGATGGTGATCAACAAATTAAACTAACGGGTGCATCACTGTCGGCTAAGTTAGCACATGGAAATTGAAGCCGCACGTTGCCAGTGCGTCAATAAAATAAAAATACATATACTGCCAGAGCCGTGCTGGAGTCAGAGTGCAATAGGCGTAAAAGCCTAGGATTGATTGTGACAGATGCATCCACAGATAGTCCCATATTAATCGTCAGTGTGTCAGTATATCAGACATGTGAAAGCTGGTTGGCCAATCCTTGACTTTTAGTCTTGGTGCGGTGGTCCAGTGGAAAGATGCCTGGTTGTTGATGCTATGTGGAGTTGCAGGACGGCGGTTCGATCCCCCGACCGGGAGATGGTGATCAACAAATTAAACTAACGGGTGCAGCACTGTCGGCTAAGTTAGCACATGGAAATTGAAGCCGCACGTTGCCAGTGCGTCAATAAAATAAAAATACATATACTGCCAGAGCCGTGCTGGAGTCAGAGTGCAATAGGCGTAAAAGCCTAGGATTGATTGTGACAGATGCATCCACAGATAGTCCTATATGAATCGTCAGTGTGTCAGTATATCGGACATGTGAAAGCTGGTCGGCCAATCCTTGACTTTTAGTCTTGGTGCGGTGGGCCAGTGGAAAGATGCCTGGTTGCTGATGGTATTTGCGGAGTTGCAGGATGGCGGTTCGATCCCCCGACTGGGAGATGGTGATCAACAAATTAAACTAACGGGTGCATCACTGTCGGCTAAGTTAGCACATGGAAATTGAAGCCGGACGTTGCCAGTGCATCAATAAAATAAAAATACATATACTGCCAGAGCCGTGCTGGAGTCAGAGTGCAATAGGCGTAAAAGCCTAGGATTGATTGTGACAGATGCATCCACAGATAGTCCCATATTAATCGTCAGTGTGTCAGTATATCAGACATGTGAAAGCTGGTCGTCCAATCCTTGACTTTTAGTCTTGGTGCGGTGATCCAGTGGAAAGATGCCTGGTTGCTGATGCTATGCGGAGTTGCAGGACGGCGGTTCGATCCCCCGACCGGGAGATGGTGATCAACAAATTAAACTAACGGGTGCATCACTGTCGGCTAAGTTAGCACATGGAAATTGAAGCCGGACGTTGCCAGTGCATCAATAAAATAAAAATACATATACTGCCAGAGCCGTGCTGGAGTCAGAGTGCAATAGGCGTAAAAGCCTAGGATTGATTGTGACAGATGCATCCACAGATAGTCCCATATTAATCGTCAGTGTGTCAGTATATCAGACATGTGAAAGCTGGTCGGCCAATCCTTGACTTTTAGTCTTGATGCGGTGGTCCAGTGGAAAGATGCCTGGTTGCTGATGCTATGCGGAGTTGCAGGACGGCGGTTCGATCCCCCGACCGGGAGATGGTGATCAACAAATTAAACTAACGGGTGCAGCACTGTCGGCTAAGTTAGCACATGGAAATTGAAGCCGCACGTTGCCAGTGCGTCAATAAAATAAAAATACATATACTGCCAGAGCCGTGCTGGAGTCAGAGTGCAATAGGCGTAAAAGCCTAGGATTGATTGTGACAGATGCATCCACAGATAGTCCCATATTAATCGTCAGTGTGTCAGTATATCAGACATGTGAAAGCTGGTCGGCCAATCCTTGACTTTTAGTCTTGGTGCGGTGGTCCAGTGGAAAGATGCCTGGTTGCTGATGCTATGCGGAGTTGCAGGACGGCGGTTCGATCCCCCCGACCGGGAGATGGTGATCAACAAATTAAACTAACGGGTGCAGCACTGTCGGCTAAGTTAGCACATGGAAATTGAAGCCGCACGTTGCCAGTGCGTCAATAAAATAAAAATACATATACTGCCAGAGCCGTGCTGGAGTCAGAGTGCAATAGGCGTAAAAGCCTAGGATTGATTGTGACAGATGCATCCACAGATAGTCCCATATTAATCGTCAGTGTGTCAGTATATCAGACATGTGAAAGCTGGTCGGCCAATCCTTGACTTTTCGTCTTGGTGCGGTGGTCCAGTAGAAAGATGCCTGGTTGCTGATGCTATGCGGAGTTGCAGGACGGCGGTTCGATCCCCCGACCGGGAGATGGTGATCAACAAATTAAACTAACGGGTGCAGCACTGTCGGCTAAGTTAGCACAGGGAAATTGAAGCCGCACGTTGCCAGTGCGTCAATAAAATAAAAATACATATACTGCCAGAGCCGTGCTGGAGTCAGAGTACAATAGGCGTAAAAGCCTGGATTGATTGTGACAGATGCATCCACAGATAGTCCCATATTAATCGTCAGTGTGTCAGTATATCAGACATGTGAAAGCTGGTCGGCCAATCCTTGACTTTTAGTCTTGGTGCGGTGGTCCAGTGGAAAGATGCCTGGTTGCTGATGGTATGCGGAGTTGCAGGATGGCGGTTCGATCCCCCGACCGGGAGATGGTGATCAACAAATTAAACTAACGGGTGCATCACTGTCGGCTAAGTTAGCACATGGAAATTGAAGCCGCACGTTGCCAGTGCGTCAATAAAATAAAATTACATATACTGCCAGAGCCGTGCTGGAGTCAGAGTACAATAGGCGTAAAAGCCTAGGATTGATTGTGACAGATGCATCCACAGATAGTCCCATATGAATCGTCAGTGTGTCAGTATATCGGACATGTGAAAGCTGGTCGGCCAATCCTTGACTTCCTAGTCTTGGTGCGGTGGTCCAGTGGAAAGATGCCTGGTTGCTGATGGTATTTGCGGAGTTGCAGGATGGCGGTTCGATCCCCCGACCGGGAGATGGTGATCAACAAATTAAACTAACGGGTGCATCACTGTCGGCTAAGTTAGCACATGGAAATTGAAGCCGCACGTTGCCAGTGCGTCAATAAAATAAAAATACATATACTGCCAGAGCCGTGCTGGAGTCAGAGTACAATAGGCGTAAAAGCCTGGATTGATTGTGACAGATGCATCCACAGATAGTCCCATATTAATCGTCAGTGTGTCAGTATATCAGACATGTGAAAGCTGGTCGGCCAATCCTTGACTTTTAGTCTTGGTGCGGTGGTCCAGTAGAAAGATGCCTGGTTGCTGATGCTATGCGGAGTTGCAGGATGGCGGTTCGATCCCCCGACCGGGAGATGGTGATCAACAAATTAAACTAACGGGTGCATCACTGTCGGCTAAGTTAGCACATGGAAATTGAAGCCGCACGTTGCCAGTGCGTCAATAAAATAAAAATACATATACTGCCAGAGCCGTGCTGGAGTCAGAGTACAATAGGCGTAAAAGCCTAGGATTGATTGTGACAGATGCATGCACAGATAGTCCCATATGAATCGTCAGTGTGTCAGTATATCGGACATGTGAAAGCTGGTCGGCCAATCCTTGACTTCCTAGTCTTGGTGCGGTGGTCCAGTGGAAAGATGCCTGGTTGCTGATGGTATTTGCGGAGTTGCAGGATGGCGGTTCGATCCCCCGACCGGGAGATGGTGATCAACAAATTAAACTAACGGGTGCATCACTGTCGGCTAAGTTAGCACATGGAAATTGAAGCCGCACGTTGCCAGTGCGTCAATAAAATAAAAATACATATACTGCCAGAGCCATGCTGGAGTCAGAGTACAATAGGCGTAAAAGCCTGGATTGATTGTGACAGATGCATCCACAGATAGTCCCATATTAATCGTCAGTGTGTCAGTATATCAGACATGTGAAAGCTGGTCGGCCAATCCTTGACTTTTAGTCTTGGTGCGGTGGTCCAGTGGAAAGATGCCTGGTTGCTGATGCTATGCGGAGTTGCAGGATGGCGGTTCGATCCCCCGACCGGGAGATGGTGATCAACAAATTAAACTAACGGGTGCATCACTGTCGGCTAAGTTAGCACATGGAAATTGAAGCCGCACGTTGCCAGTGCGTCAATAAAATAAAATTACATATACTGCCAGAGCCGTGCTGGAGTCAGAGTACAATAGGCGTAAAAGCCTAGGATTGATTGTGACAGATGCATGCACAGATAGTCCCATATGAATCGTCAGTGTGTCAGTATATCGGACATGTGAAAGCTGGTCGGCCAATCCTTGACTTCCAAGTCTTGGTGCGGTGGTCCAGTGGAAAGATGCCTGGTTGCTGATGGTATTTGCGGAGTTGCAGGATGGCGGTTCGATCCCCCGACCGGGAGATGGTGATCAACAAATTAAACTAACGGGTGCATCACTGTCGGCTAAGTTAGCACATGGAAATTGAAGCCGCACGTTGCCAGTGCGTCAATAAAATAAAAATACATATACTGCCAGAGCCGTGCTGGAGTCAGAGTGCAATAGGCGTAAAAGCCTAGGATTGATTGTGACAGATGCATCCACAGATAGTCCCATATTAATCGTCAGTGTGTCAGTATATCAGACATGTGAAAGCTGGTCGGCCAATCCTTGACTTTTCGTCTTGGTGCGGTGGTCCAGTAGAAAGATGCCTGGTTGCTGATGCTATGCGGAGTTGCAGGACGGCGGTTCGATCCCCCGACCGGGAGATGGTGATCAACAAATTAAACTAACGGGTGCAGCACTGTCGGCTAAGTTAGCACATGGAAATTGAAGCCGCACGTTGCCAGTGCGTCAATAAAATAAAAATACATATACTGCCAGAGCCGTGCTGGAGTCAGAGTGCAATAGGCGTAAAAGCCTAGGATTGATTGTGACAGATGCATCCACAGATAGTCCCATATTAATCGTCAGTGTGTCAGTATATCAGACATGTGAAAGCTGGTCGGCCAATCCTTGACTTTTAGTCTTGGTGCGGTGGTCCAGTGGAAAGATGCCTGGTTGCTGATGCTATGCGGAGTTGCAGGACGGCGGTTCGATCCCCCCGACCGGGAGATGGTGATCAACAAATTAAACTAACGGGTGCAGCACTGTCGGCTAAGTTAGCACATGGAAATTGAAGCCGCACGTTGCCAGTGCGTCAATAAAATAAAAATACATATACTGCCAGAGCCGTGCTGGAGTCAGAGTGCAATAGGCGTAAAAGCCTAGGATTGATTGTGACAGATGCATCCACAGATAGTCCCATATTAATCGTCAGTGTGTCAGTATATCAGACATGTGAAAGCTGGTCGGCCAATCCTTGACTTTTCGTCTTGGTGCGGTGGTCCAGTAGAAAGATGCCTGGTTGCTGATGCTATGCGGAGTTGCAGGACGGCGGTTCGATCCCCCGACCGGGAGATGGTGATCAACAAATTAAACTAACGGGTGCAGCACTGTCGGCTAAGTTAGCACAGGGAAATTGAAGCCGCACGTTGCCAGTGCGTCAATAAAATAAAAATACATATACTGCCAGAGCCGTGCTGGAGTCAGAGTACAATAGGCGTAAAAGCCTGGATTGATTGTGACAGATGCATCCACAGATAGTCCCATATTAATCGTCAGTGTGTCAGTATATCAGACATGTGAAAGCTGGTCGGCCAATCCTTGACTTTTAGTCTTGGTGCGGTGGTCCAGTGGAAAGATGCCTGGTTGCTGATGGTATGCGGAGTTGCAGGATGGCGGTTCGATCCCCCGACCGGGAGATGGTGATCAACAAATTAAACTAACGGGTGCATCACTGTCGGCTAAGTTAGCACATGGAAATTGAAGCCGCACGTTGCCAGTGCGTCAATAAAATAAAATTACATATACTGCCAGAGCCGTGCTGGAGTCAGAGTACAATAGGCGTAAAAGCCTAGGATTGATTGTGACAGATGCATCCACAGATAGTCCCATATGAATCGTCAGTGTGTCAGTATATCGGACATGTGAAAGCTGGTCGGCCAATCCTTGACTTCCTAGTCTTGGTGCGGTGGTCCAGTGGAAAGATGCCTGGTTGCTGATGGTATTTGCGGAGTTGCAGGATGGCGGTTCGATCCCCCGACCGGGAGATGGTGATCAACAAATTAAACTAACGGGTGCATCACTGTCGGCTAAGTTAGCACATGGAAATTGAAGCCGCACGTTGCCAGTGCGTCAATAAAATAAAAATACATATACTGCCAGAGCCGTGCTGGAGTCAGAGTACAATAGGCGTAAAAGCCTGGATTGATTGTGACAGATGCATCCACAGATAGTCCCATATTAATCGTCAGTGTGTCAGTATATCAGACATGTGAAAGCTGGTCGGCCAATCCTTGACTTTTAGTCTTGGTGCGGTGGTCCAGTAGAAAGATGCCTGGTTGCTGATGCTATGCGGAGTTGCAGGATGGCGGTTCGATCCCCCGACCGGGAGATGGTGATCAACAAATTAAACTAACGGGTGCATCACTGTCGGCTAAGTTAGCACATGGAAATTGAAGCCGCACGTTGCCAGTGCGTCAATAAAATAAAAATACATATACTGCCAGAGCCGTGCTGGAGTCAGAGTACAATAGGCGTAAAAGCCTAGGATTGATTGTGACAGATGCATGCACAGATAGTCCCATATGAATCGTCAGTGTGTCAGTATATCGGACATGTGAAAGCTGGTCGGCCAATCCTTGACTTCCTAGTCTTGGTGCGGTGGTCCAGTGGAAAGATGCCTGGTTGCTGATGGTATTTGCGGAGTTGCAGGATGGCGGTTCGATCCCCCGACCGGGAGATGGTGATCAACAAATTAAACTAACGGGTGCATCACTGTCGGCTAAGTTAGCACATGGAAATTGAAGCCGCACGTTGCCAGTGCGTCAATAAAATAAAAATACATATACTGCCAGAGCCATGCTGGAGTCAGAGTACAATAGGCGTAAAAGCCTGGATTGATTGTGACAGATGCATCCACAGATAGTCCCATATTAATCGTCAGTGTGTCAGTATATCAGACATGTGAAAGCTGGTCGGCCAATCCTTGACTTTTAGTCTTGGTGCGGTGGTCCAGTGGAAAGATGCCTGGTTGCTGATGCTATGCGGAGTTGCAGGATGGCGGTTCGATCCCCCGACCGGGAGATGGTGATCAACAAATTAAACTAACGGGTGCATCACTGTCGGCTAAGTTAGCACATGGAAATTGAAGCCGCACGTTGCCAGTGCGTCAATAAAATAAAATTACATATACTGCCAGAGCCGTGCTGGAGTCAGAGTACAATAGGCGTAAAAGCCTAGGATTGATTGTGACAGATGCATGCACAGATAGTCCCATATGAATCGTCAGTGTGTCAGTATATCGGACATGTGAAAGCTGGTCGGCCAATCCTTGACTTCCAAGTCTTGGTGCGGTGGTCCAGTGGAAAGATGCCTGGTTGCTGATGGTATTTGCGGAGTTGCAGGATGGCGGTTCGATCCCCCGACCGGGAGATGGTGATCAACAAATTAAACTAACGGGTGCATCACTGTCGGCTAAGTTAGCACATGGAAATTGAAGCCGCACGTTGCCAGTGCGTCAATAAAATAAAAATACATATACTGCCAGAGCCGTGCTGGAGTCAGAGTGCAATAGGCGTAAAAGCCTAGGATTGATTGTGACAGATGCATCCACAGATAGTCCCATATTAATCGTCAGTGTGTCAGTATATCAGACATGTGAAAGCTGGTCGGCCAATCCTTGACTTTTCGTCTTGGTGCGGTGGTCCAGTAGAAAGATGCCTGGTTGCTGATGCTATGCGGAGTTGCAGGACGGCGGTTCGATCCCCCGACCGGGAGATGGTGATCAACAAATTAAACTAACGGGTGCAGCACTGTCGGCTAAGTTAGCACAGGGAAATTGAAGCCGCACGTTGCCAGTGCGTCAATAAAATAAAAATACATATACTGCCAGAGCCGTGCTGGAGTCAGAGTACAATAGGCGTAAAAGCCTGGATTGATTGTGACAGATGCATCCACAGATAGTCCCATATTAATCGTCAGTGTGTCAGTATATCAGACATGTGAAAGCTGGTCGGCCAATCCTTGACTTTTAGTCTTGGTGCGGTGGTCCAGTGGAAAGATGCCTGGTTGCTGATGGTATGCGGAGTTGCAGGATGGCGGTTCGATCCCCCGACCGGGAGATGGTGATCAACAAATTAAACTAACGGGTGCATCACTGTCGGCTAAGTTAGCACATGGAAATTGAAGCCGCACGTTGCCAGTGCGTCAATAAAATAAAATTACATATACTGCCAGAGCCGTGCTGGAGTCAGAGTACAATAGGCGTAAAAGCCTAGGATTGATTGTGACAGATGCATCCACAGATAGTCCCATATGAATCGTCAGTGTGTCAGTATATCGGACATGTGAAAGCTGGTCG
The DNA here is from genome assembly GCA_034401795.1 of Chaetoderma sp. LZ-2023a. Classification (NCBI taxonomy): domain Eukaryota; kingdom Metazoa; phylum Mollusca; class Caudofoveata; order Chaetodermatida; family Chaetodermatidae; genus Chaetoderma; species Chaetoderma sp. LZ-2023a. The sequence continues at coordinate 9,686,021 of CM067360.1, read as the reverse complement.
GCCAATCCTTGACTTCCTAGTCTTGGTGCGGTGGTCCAGTGGAAAGATGCCTGGTTGCTGATGGTATTTGCGGAGTTGCAGGATGGCGGTTCGATCCCCCGACCGGGAGATGGTGATCAACAAATTAAACTAACGGGTGCATCACTGTCGGCTAAGTTAGCACATGGAAATTGAAGCCGCACGTTGCCAGTGCGTCAATAAAATAAAAATACATATACTGCCAGAGCCGTGCTGGAGTCAGAGTACAATAGGCGTAAAAGCCTGGATTGATTGTGACAGATGCATCCACAGATAGTCCCATATTAATCGTCAGTGTGTCAGTATATCAGACATGTGAAAGCTGGTCGGCCAATCCTTGACTTTTAGTCTTGGTGCGGTGGTCCAGTAGAAAGATGCCTGGTTGCTGATGCTATGCGGAGTTGCAGGATGGCGGTTCGATCCCCCGACCGGGAGATGGTGATCAACAAATTAAACTAACGGGTGCATCACTGTCGGCTAAGTTAGCACATGGAAATTGAAGCCGCACGTTGCCAGTGCGTCAATAAAATAAAAATACATATACTGCCAGAGCCGTGCTGGAGTCAGAGTACAATAGGCGTAAAAGCCTAGGATTGATTGTGACAGATGCATGCACAGATAGTCCCATATGAATCGTCAGTGTGTCAGTATATCGGACATGTGAAAGCTGGTCGGCCAATCCTTGACTTCCTAGTCTTGGTGCGGTGGTCCAGTGGAAAGATGCCTGGTTGCTGATGGTATTTGCGGAGTTGCAGGATGGCGGTTCGATCCCCCGACCGGGAGATGGTGATCAACAAATTAAACTAACGGGTGCATCACTGTCGGCTAAGTTAGCACATGGAAATTGAAGCCGCACGTTGCCAGTGCGTCAATAAAATAAAAATACATATACTGCCAGAGCCATGCTGGAGTCAGAGTACAATAGGCGTAAAAGCCTGGATTGATTGTGACAGATGCATCCACAGATAGTCCCATATTAATCGTCAGTGTGTCAGTATATCAGACATGTGAAAGCTGGTCGGCCAATCCTTGACTTTTAGTCTTGGTGCGGTGGTCCAGTGGAAAGATGCCTGGTTGCTGATGCTATGCGGAGTTGCAGGATGGCGGTTCGATCCCCCGACCGGGAGATGGTGATCAACAAATTAAACTAACGGGTGCATCACTGTCGGCTAAGTTAGCACATGGAAATTGAAGCCGCACGTTGCCAGTGCGTCAATAAAATAAAATTACATATACTGCCAGAGCCGTGCTGGAGTCAGAGTACAATAGGCGTAAAAGCCTAGGATTGATTGTGACAGATGCATGCACAGATAGTCCCATATGAATCGTCAGTGTGTCAGTATATCGGACATGTGAAAGCTGGTCGGCCAATCCTTGACTTCCAAGTCTTGGTGCGGTGGTCCAGTGGAAAGATGCCTGGTTGCTGATGGTATTTGCGGAGTTGCAGGATGGCGGTTCGATCCCCCGACCGGGAGATGGTGATCAACAAATTAAACTAACGGGTGCATCACTGTCGGCTAAGTTAGCACATGGAAATTGAAGCCGCACGTTGCCAGTGCGTCAATAAAATAAAAATACATATTCTGCCAGAGCCGTGCTGGACTCAGAGTACAATAGGCGTAAAAGCCTAGGATTGATTGTGACAGATGCATCCACAGATAGTCCCATATGAATCGTCAGTGTGTCAGTATATCAGACATGTGAAAGCTGGTCGGCCAATCCTTGACTTTTAGTCTTGGTGCGGAGGTCCAGTGGAAAGATGCCTGGTTGCTGATGCTATGCGGAGTTGCAGGATGGCGGTTCGATCCCCTGACCGGGAGATGGTGATCAACAAATTAAACTAACGGGTGCATCACTGTCGGCTAAGTTAGCACATGGAAATTGAAGCCGCACGTTGCCAGTGCGTCAATAAAATACATATACTGCCAGAGCCGTGCTGGAGTCAGAGTACAATAGGCGTAAAAGCCAAGGATTGATTGTGACAGATGCATCCACAGATAGTCCCATATGAATCGTCAGTGTGTCAGTATATCAGACATGTGAAAGCTGGTCGGCCAATCCTTGACTTTTAGTCTTGGTGTGGTGGTCCAGTGGAAAGATGCCTGGTTGCTGATGCTATGCGGAGTTGCAGGATGGCGGTTCGATCCCCCGACCGGGAGATGGTGATCAACAAATTAAACTAACGGGTGCATCACTGTCGGCTAAGTTAGCACAAGGAAATTGAAGCCGCACGTTGCCAGTGCGTCAATAAAATAAAAATACATATACTGCCAGAGCCGTGCTGGAGTCAGAGTACAATAGGCGTAAAAGCCTAGGATTGATTGTGACAGATGCATCCACAGATAGTCCCATATGAATCGTCAGTGTGTCAGTATATCAGACATGTGAAAGCTGGTCGGCCAATCCTTGACTTTTAGTCTTGGTGCGGTGGTCCAGTGGAAAGATGCCTTGTTGCTGATGCAATGCGGAGTTGCAGGACGGCGGTTCGATCCCCCGACCGGGAGATGGTGATCAACAAATTAAACTAACGGGTGCAGCACTGTCGGCTAAGTTAGCACATGGAAATTGAAGCCGCACGTTGCCAGTGCGTCAATAAAATAAAAATACATATACTGCCAGAGCCGTGCTGGAGTCAGAGTACAATAGGCGTAAAAGCCTAGGATTGATTGTGACAGATGCATCCACAGATAGTCCCATATGAATCGTCAGTGTGTCAGTATATCGGACATGTGAAAGCTGGTCGGCCAATCCTTGACTTTTAGTCTTGGTGCGGTGGTCCAGTAGAAAGATGCCTGGTTGCTGATGCTATGCGGAGTTGCAGGACGGCGGTTCGATCCCCCGACCGGGAGATGGTGATCAACAAATTAAACTAACGGGTGCAGCACTGTCGGCTAAGTTAGCACAGGGAAATTGAAGCCGCACGTTGCCAGTGCGTCAATAAAATAAAAATACATATACTGCCAGAGCCGTGCTGGAGTCAGAGTACAATAGGCGTAAAAGCCTAGGATTGATTGTGACAGATGCATCCACAGATAGTCCCATATGAATCGTCAGTGTGTCAGTATATCAGACATGTGAAAGCTGGTCGGCCAATCCTTGACTTTTAGTCTTGGTGTGGTGGTCCAGTGGAAAGATGCCTGGTTGCTGATGCTATGCGGAGTTGCAGGATGGTGGTTCGATTCCCCCGACCGGGAGATGGTGATCAACAAATTAAACTAACGGGTGCATCACTGTCGGTTAAGTTAGCACATGGAAATTGAAGCCGCACGTTGCCAGTGCGTCAATAAAATAAAAATACATATACTGCCAGAGCCGTGCTGGAGTCAGAGTATAATAGGCGTAAAAGCCTGGATTGATTGTGACAGATGCATCCACAGATAGTCCCATATTAATCGTCAGTGTGTCAGTATATCAGACATGTGAAAGCTGGTCGGCCAATCCTTGACTTTTAGTCTTGGTGCGGTGGTCCAGTGGAAAGATGCCTTGTTGCTGATGCAATGCGGAGTTGCAGGACGGCGGTTCGATCACCCGACCGGGAGATGGTGATCAACAAATTAAACTAACGGGTGCATCACTGTCGGTTAAGTTAGCACATGGAAATTGAAGCCGCACGTTGCCAGTGCGTCAATAAAATAAAAATACATATACTGCCAGAGCCGTGCTGGAGTCAGAGTGCAATAGGCGTAAAAGCCTAGGATTGATTGTGACAGATGCATCCACAGATAGTCCCATATTAATCGTCAGTGTGTCAGTATATCAGACATGTGAAAGCTGGTCGGCCAATCCTTGACTTTTAGTCTTGGTGCGGTGGTCCAGTGGAAAGATGCCTGGTTGCTGATGCTATGCGGAGTTGCAGGACGGCGGTTCGATCCCCCGACCGGGAGATGGTGATCAACAAATTAAACTAACGGGTGCATCACTGTCGGCTAAGTTAGCACATGGAAATTGAAGCCGCACGTTGCCAGTGCGTCAATAAAATAAAAATACATATACTGCCAGAGCCGTGCTGGAGTCAGAGTACAATAGGCGTAAAAGCCTAGGATTGATTGTGACAGATGCATCCACAGATAGTCCCATATGAATCGTCAGTGTGTCAGTATATCGGACATGTGAAAGCTGGTCGGCCAATCCTTGACTTCCTAGTCTTGGTGCGGTGGTCCAGTGGAAAGATGCCTGGTTGCTGATGGTATTTGCGGAGTTGCAGGATGGCGGTTCGATCCCCCGACCGGGAGATGGTGATCAACAAATTAAACTAACGGGTGCATCACTGTCGGCTAAGTTAGCACATGGAAATTGAAGCCGCACGTTGCCAGTGCGTCAATAAAATAAAAATACATATACTGCCAGAGCCGTGCTGGAGTCAGAGTACAATAGGCGTAAAAGCCTGGATTGATTGTGACAGATGCATCCACAGATAGTCCCATATTAATCGTCAGTGTGTCAGTATATCAGACATGTGAAAGCTGGTCGGCCAATCCTTGACTTTTAGTCTTGGTGCGGTGGTCCAGTAGAAAGATGCCTGGTTGCTGATGCTATGCGGAGTTGCAGGATGGCGGTTCGATCCCCCGACCGGGAGATGGTGATCAACAAATTAAACTAACGGGTGCAGCACTGTCGGCTAAGTTAGCACATGGAAATTGAAGCCGCACGTTGCCAGTGCGTCAATAAAATAAAAATACATATACTGCCAGAGCCGTGCTGGAGTCAGAGTACAATAGGCGTAAAAGCCTAGGATTGATTGTGACAGATGCATCCACAGATAGTCCCATATGAATCGTCAGTGTGTCAGTATATCGGACATGTGAAAGCTGGTCGGCCAATCCTTGACTTCCTAGTCTTGGTGCGGTGGTCCAGTGGAAAGATGCCTAGTTGCTGATGGTATTTGCGGAGTTGCAGGATGGCGGTTCGATCCCCCGACCGGGAGATGGTGATCAACAAATTAAACTAACGGGTGCATCACTGTCGGCTAAGTTAGCACATGGAAATTGAAGCCGCACGTTGCCAGTGCATCAATAAAATAAAAATACATATACTGCCAGAGCCGTGCTGGACTCAGAGTACAATAGGCGTAAAAGCCTAGGATTGATTGTGACAGATGCATCCACAGATAGTCCCATATGAATCGTCAGTGTGTCAGTATATCAGACATGTGAAAGCTGGTCGGCCAATCCTTGACTTTTAGTCTTGGTGCGGAGGTCCAGTGGAAAGATGCCTGGTTGCTGATGCTATGCGGAGTTGCAGGATGGCGGTTCGATCCCCTGACCGGGAGATGGTGATCAACAAATTAAACTAACGGGTGCATCACTGTCGGCTAAGTTAGCACATGGAAATTGAAGCCGCACGTTGCCAGTGCGTCAATAAAATACATATACTGCCAGAGCCGTGCTGGAGTCAGAGTACAATAGGCGTAAAAGCCAAGGATTGATTGTGACAGATGCATCCACAGATAGTCCCATATGAATCGTCAGTGTGTCAGTATATCAGACATGTGAAAGCTGGTCGGCCAATCCTTGACTTTTAGTCTTGGTGTGGTGGTCCAGTGGAAAGATGCCTGGTTGCTGATGCTATGCGGAGTTGCAGGATGGCGGTTCGATCCCCCGACCGGGAGATGGTGATCAACAAATTAAACTAACGGGTGCATCACTGTCGGCTAAGTTAGCACAAGGAAATTGAAGCCGCACGTTGCCAGTGCGTCAATAAAATAAAAATACATATACTGCCAGAGCCGTGCTGGAGTCAGAGTACAATAGGCGTAAAAGCCTAGGATTGATTGTGACAGATGCATCCACAGATAGTCCCATATGAATCGTCAGTGTGTCAGTATATCAGACATGTGAAAGCTGGTCGGCCAATCCTTGACTTTTAGTCTTGGTGCGGTGGTCCAGTGGAAAGATGCCTGGTTGCTGATGCTATGCGGAGTTGCAGGATGGTGGTTCGATTCCCCCGACAGGGAGATGGTGATCAACAAATTAAACTAACGGGTGCATCACTGTCGGTTAAGTTAGCACATGGAAATTGAAGCCGCACGTTGCCAGTGCGTCAATAAAATAAAAATACATATACTGCCAGAGCCGTGCTGGAGTCAGAGTATAATAGGCGTAAAAGCCTGGATTGATTGTGACAGATGCATCCACAGATAGTCCCATATTAATCGTCAGTGTGTCAGTATATCAGACATGTGAAAGCTGGTCGGCCAATCCTTGACTTTTAGTCTTGGTGCGGTGGTCCAGTGGAAAGATGCCTTGTTGCTGATGCAATGCGGAGTTGCAGGACGGCGGTTCGATCCCCCGACCGGGAGATGGTGATCAACAAATTAAACTAACGGGTGCAGCACTGTCGGCTAAGTTAGCACATGGAAATTGAAGCCGCACGTTGCCAGTGCGTCAATAAAATAAAAATACATATACTGCCAGAGCCGTGCTGGAGTCAGAGTACAATAGGCGTAAAAGCCTAGGATTGATTGTGACAGATGCATCCACAGATAGTCCCATATGAATCGTCAGTGTGTCAGTATATCGGACATGTGAAAGCTGGTCGGCCAATCCTTGACTTTTAGTCTTGGTGCGGTGGTCCAGTAGAAAGATGCCTGGTTGCTGATGCTATGCGGAGTTGCAGGACGGCGGTTCGATCCCCCGACCGGGAGATGGTGATCAACAAATTAAACTAACGGGTGCAGCACTGTCGGCTAAGTTAGCACAGGGAAATTGAAGCCGCACGTTGCCAGTGCGTCAATAAAATAAAAATACATATACTGCCAGAGCCGTGCTGGAGTCAGAGTACAATAGGCGTAAAAGCCTAGGATTGATTGTGACAGATGCATCCACAGATAGTCCCATATGAATCGTCAGTGTGTCAGTATATCAGACATGTGAAAGCTGGTCGGCCAATCCTTGACTTTTAGTCTTGGTGCGGTGGTCCAGTGGAAAGATGCCTGGTTGCTGATGCTATGCGGAGTTGCAGGATGGTGGTTCGATTCCCCCGACCGGGAGATGGTGATCAACAAATTAAACTAACGGGTGCATCACTGTCGGTTAAGTTAGCACATGGAAATTGAAGCCGCACGTTGCCAGTGCGTCAATAAAATAAAAATACATATACTGCCAGAGCCGTGCTGGAGTCAGAGTATAATAGGCGTAAAAGCCTGGATTGATTGTGACAGATGCATCCACAGATAGTCCCATATTAATCGTCAGTGTGTCAGTATATCAGACATGTGAAAGCTGGTCGGCCAATCCTTGACTTTTAGTCTTGGTGCGGTGGTCCAGTGGAAAGATGCCTTGTTGCTGATGCAATGCGGAGTTGCAGGACGGCGGTTCGATCCCCCGACCGGGAGATGGTGATCAACAAATTAAACTAACGGGTGCATCACTGTCGGTTAAGTTAGCACATGGAAATTCAAGCCGCACGTTGCCAGTGCGTCAATAAAATAAAAATACATATACTGCCAGAGCCGTGCTGGAGTCAGAGTGCAATAGGCGTAAAAGCCTAGGATTGATTGTGACAGATGCATCCACAGATAGTCCCATATTAATCGTCAGTGTGTCAGTATATCAGACATGTGAAAGCTGGTCGGCCAATCCTTGACTTTTAGTCTTGGTGCGGTGGTCCAGTGGAAAGATGCCTGGTTGCTGATGCTATGCGGAGTTGCAGGACGGCGGTTCGATCCCCCGACCGGGAGATGGTGATCAACAAATTAAACTAACGGGTGCAGCACTGTCGGCTAAGTTAGCACATGGAAATTGAAGCCGCACGTTGCCAGTGCGTCAATAAAATAAAAATACATATACTGCCAGAGCCGTGCTGGAGTCAGAGTACAATAGGCGTAAAAGCCTAGGATTGATTGTGACAGATGCATCCACAGATAGTCCCATATGAATCGTCAGTGTGTCAGTATATCGGACATGTGAAAGCTGGTCGGCCAATCCTTGACTTCCTAGTCTTGGTGCGGTGGTCCAGTGGAAAGATGCCTGGTTGCTGATGGTATTTGCGGAGTTGCAGGATGGCGGTTCGATCCCCCGACCGGGAGATGGTGATCAACAAATTAAACTAACGGGTGCATCACTGTCGGCTAAGTTAGCACATGGAAATTGAAGCCGCACGTTGCCAGTGCGTCAATAAAATAAAAATACATATACTGCCAGAGCCGTGCTGGAGTCAGAGTACAATAGGCGTAAAAGCCTGGATTGATTGTGACAGATGCATCCACAGATAGTCCCATATTAATCGTCAGTGTGTCAGTATATCAGACATGTGAAAGCTGGTCGGCCAATCCTTGACTTTTAGTCTTGGTGCGGTGGTCCAGTAGAAAGATGCCTGGTTGCTGATGCTATGCGGAGTTGCAGGATGGCGGTTCGATCCCCCGACCGGGAGATGGTGATCAACAAATTAAACTAACGGGTGCATCACTGTCGGCTAAGTTAGCACATGGAAATTGAAGCCGCACGTTGCCAGTGCGTCAATAAAATAAAAATACATATACTGCCAGAGCCGTGCTGGAGTCAGAGTACAATAGGCGTAAAAGCCTAGGATTGATTGTGACAGATGCATGCACAGATAGTCCCATATGAATCGTCAGTGTGTCAGTATATCGGACATGTGAAAGCTGGTCGGCCAATCCTTGACTTCCTAGTCTTGGTGCGGTGGTCCAGTGGAAAGATGCCTGGTTGCTGATGCTATGCGGAGTTGCAGGATGGCGGTTCGATCCACCGACCGGGAGATGGTGATCAACAAATTAAACTAACGGGTGCATCACTGTCGGCTAAGTTAGCACATGGAAATTGAAGCCGCACGTTGCCAGTGCGTCAATAAAATAAAAATACATATACTGCCAGAGTCGTGCTGGAGTCAGAGTACAATAGGCATAAAAGCCTAGGATTGATTGTGACAGATGCATGCACAGATAGTCCCATATGAATCGTCAGTGTGTCAGTATATCGGACATGTGAAAGCTGGTCGGCCAATCCTTGACTTCCTAGTCTTGGTGCGGTGGTCCAGTGGAAAGATGCCTAGTTGCTGATGGTATTTGCGGAGTTGCAGGATGGCGGTTCGATCCCCCGACCGGGAGATGGTGATCAACAAATTAAACTAACGGGTGCATCACTGTCGGCTAAGTTAGCACATGGAAATTGAAGCCGCACGTTGCCAGTGCGTCAATAAAATAAAAATACATATACTGCCAGAGCCGTGCTGGAGTCAGAGTACAATAGGCGTAAAAGCCTAGGATTGATTGTGACAGATGCATCCACAGATAGTCCCATATGAATCGTCAGTGTGTCAGTATATCAGACATGTGAAAGCTGGTCGGCCAATCCTTGACTTTTAGTCTTGGTGCGGTGGTCCAGTGGAAAGATGCCTGGTTGCTGATGCTATGCGGAGTTGCAGGATGGTGGTTCGATTCCCCCGACCGGGAGATGGTGATCAACAAATTAAACTAACGGGTGCATCACTGTCGGTTAAGTTAGCACATGGAAATTGAAGCCGCACGTTGCCAGTGCGTCAATAAAATAAAAATACATATACTGCCAGAGCCGTGCTGGAGTCAGAGTATAATAGGCGTAAAAGCCTGGATTGATTGTGACAGATGCATCCACAGATAGTCCCATATTAATCGTCAGTGTGTCAGTATATCAGACATGTGAAAGCTGGTCGGCCAATCCTTGACTTTTAGTCTTGGTGCGGTGGTCCAGTGGAAAGATGCCTTGTTGCTGATGCAATGCGGAGTTGCAGGACGGCGGTTCGATCCCCCGACCGGGAGATGGTGATCAACAAATTAAACTAACGGGTGCATCACTGTCGGTTAAGTTAGCACATGGAAATTCAAGCCGCACGTTGCCAGTGCGTCAATAAAATAAAAATACATATACTGCCAGAGCCGTGCTGGAGTCAGAGTGCAATAGGCGTAAAAGCCTAGGATTGATTGTGACAGATGCATCCACAGATAGTCCCATATTAATCGTCAGTGTGTCAGTATATCAGACATGTGAAAGCTGGTCGGCCAATCCTTGACTTTTAGTCTTGGTGCGGTGGTCCAGTGGAAAGATGCCTGGTTGCTGATGCTATGCGGAGTTGCAGGACGGCGGTTCGATCCCCCGACCGGGAGATGGTGATCAACAAATTAAACTAACGGGTGCAGCACTGTCGGCTAAGTTAGCACATGGAAATTGAAGCCGCACGTTGCCAGTGCGTCAATAAAATAAAAATACATATACTGCCAGAGCCGTGCTGGAGTCAGAGTACAATAGGCGTAAAAGCCTAGGATTGATTGTGACAGATGCATCCACAGATAGTCCCATATGAATCGTCAGTGTGTCAGTATATCGGACATGTGAAAGCTGGTCGGCCAATCCTTGACTTCCTAGTCTTGGTGCGGTGGTCCAGTGGAAAGATGCCTGGTTGCTGATGGTATTTGCGGAGTTGCAGGATGGCGGTTCGATCCCCCGACCGGGAGATGGTGATCAACAAATTAAACTAACGGGTGCATCACTGTCGGCTAAGTTAGCACATGGAAATTGAAGCCGCACGTTGCCAGTGCGTCAATAAAATAAAAATACATATACTGCCAGAGCCGTGCTGGAGTCAGAGTACAATAGGCGTAAAAGCCTGGATTGATTGTGACAGATGCATCCACAGATAGTCCCATATTAATCGTCAGTGTGTCAGTATATCAGACATGTGAAAGCTGGTCGGCCAATCCTTGACTTTTAGTCTTGGTGCGGTGGTCCAGTAGAAAGATGCCTGGTTGCTGATGCTATGCGGAGTTGCAGGATGGCGGTTCGATCCCCCGACCGGGAGATGGTGATCAACAAATTAAACTAACGGGTGCATCACTGTCGGCTAAGTTAGCACATGGAAATTGAAGCCGCACGTTGCCAGTGCGTCAATAAAATAAAAATACATATACTGCCAGAGCCGTGCTGGAGTCAGAGTACAATAGGCGTAAAAGCCTAGGATTGATTGTGACAGATGCATGCACAGATAGTCCCATATGAATCGTCAGTGTGTCAGTATATCGGACATGTGAAAGCTGGTCGGCCAATCCTTGACTTCCTAGTCTTGGTGCGGTGGTCCAGTGGAAAGATGCCTGGTTGCTGATGCTATGCGGAGTTGCAGGATGGCGGTTCGATCCCCCGACCGGGAGATGGTGATCAACAAATTAAACTAACGGGTGCATCACTGTCGGCTAAGTTAGCACATGGAAATTGAAGCCGCACGTTGCCAGTGCGTCAATAAAATAAAAATACATATACTGCCAGAGTCGTGCTGGAGTCAGAGTACAATAGGCATAAAAGCCTAGGATTGATTGTGACAGATGCATGCACAGATAGTCCCATATGAATCGTCAGTGTGTCAGTATATCGGACATGTGAAAGCTGGTCGGCCAATCCTTGACTTCCTAGTCTTGGTGCGGTGGTCCAGTGGAAAGATGCCTAGTTGCTGATGGTATTTGCGGAGTTGCAGGATGGCGGTTCGATCCCCCGACCGGGAGATGGTGATCAACAAATTAAACTAACGGGTGCATCACTGTCGGCTAAGTTAGCACATGGAAATTGAAGCCGCACGTTGCCAGTGCGTCAATAAAATAAAAATACATATACTGCCAGAGCCGTGCTGGAGTCAGAGTACAATAGGCGTAAAAGCCTAGGATTGATTGTGACAGATGCATCCACAGATAGTCCCATATGAATCGTCAGTGTGTCAGTATATCAGACATGTGAAAGCTGGTCGGCCAATCCTTGACTTTTAGTCTTGGTGTGGTGGTCCAGTAGAAAGATACCTGGTTGCTGATGCTATGCGGAGTTGCAGGACGGCGGTTCGATCCCCCGACCGGGAGATGGTGATCAACAAATTAAACTAACGGGTGCAGCACTGTCGGCTAAGTTAGCACAGGGAAATTGAAGCCGCACGTTGCCAGTGCGTCAATAAAATAAAAATACATATACTGCCAGAGCCGTGCTGGAGTCAGAGTACAATAGGCGTAAAAGCCTGGATTGATTGTGACAGATGCATCCACAGATAGTCCCATATTAATCGTCAGTGTGTCAGTATATCAGACATGTGAAAGCTGGTCGGCCAATCCTTGACTTTTAGTCTTGGTGCGGTGGTCCAGTGGAAAGATGCCTGGTTGCTGATGCTATGCGGAGTTGCAGGATGGCGGTTCGATCCCCCGACCGGGAGATGGTGATCAACAAATTAAACTAACGGGTGCATCACTGTCGGCTAAGTTAGCACATGGAAATTGAAGCCGCACGTTGCCAGTGCGTCAATAAAATAAAATTACATATACTGCCAGAGCCGTGCTGGAGTCAGAGTACAATAGGCGTAAAAGCCTAGGATTGATTGTGACAGATGCATGCACAGATAGTCCCATATGAATCGTCAGTGTGTCAGTATATCGGACATGTGAAAGCTGGTCGGCCAATCCTTGACTTCCTAGTCTTGGTGCGGTGGTCCAGTGGAAAGATGCCTATTTGCTGATGGTATTTGCGGAGTTGCAGGATGGCGGTTCGATCCCCCGACCGGGAGATGGTGATCAACAAATTAAACTAACGGGTGCATCACTGTCGGCTAAGTTAGCACATGGAAATTGAAGCCGCACGTTGCCAGTGCATCAATAAAATAAAAATACATATACTGCCAGAGCCGTGCTGGAGTCAGAGTACAATAGGCGTAAAAGCCTAGGATTGATTGTGACAGATGCATCCACAGATAGTCCCATATTAATCGTCAGTGTGTCAGTATATCAGACATGTGAAAGCTGGTCGGCCAATCCTTGACTTTTAGTCTTGGTGCGGTGGTCCAGTGGAAAGATGCCTGGTTGCTGATGCTATGCGGAGTTGCAGGACGGCGGTTCGATCCCCCGACCGGGAGATGGTGATCAACAAATTAAACTAACGGGTGCAGCACTGTCGGCTAAGTTAGCACATGGAAATTGAAGCCGCACGTTGCCAGTGCGTCAATAAAATAAAAATACATATACTGCCAGAGCCGTGCTGGAGTCAGAGTACAATAGGCGTAAAAGCCTAGGATTGATTGTGACAGATGCATCCACAGATAGTCCCATATGAATCGTCAGTGTGTCAGTATATCGGACATGTGAAAGCTGGTCGGCCAATCCTTGACTTCCTAGTCTTGGTGCGGTGGTCCAGTGGAAAGATGCCTGGTTGCTGATGGTATTTGCGGAGTTGCAGGATGGCGGTTCGATCCCCCGACCGGGAGATGGTGATCAACAAATTAAACTAACGGGTGCATCACTGTCGGCTAAGTTAGCACATGGAAATTGAAGCCGCACGTTGCCAGTGCGTCAATAAAATAAAAATACATATACTGCCAGAGCCGTGCTGGAGTCAGAGTACAATAGGCGTAAAAGCCTGGATTGATTGTGACAGATGCATCCACAGATAGTCCCATATTAATCGTCAGTGTGTCAGTATATCAGACATGTGAAAGCTGGTCGGCCAATCCTTGACTTTTAGTCTTGGTGCGGTGGTCCAGTAGAAAGATGCCTGGTTGCTGATGCTATGCGGAGTTGCAGGATGGCGGTTCGATCCCCCGACCGGGAGATGGTGATCAACAAATTAAACTAACGGGTGCATCACTGTCGGCTAAGTTAGCACATGGAAATTGAAGCCGCACGTTGCCAGTGCGTCAATAAAATAAAAATACATATACTGCCAGAGCCGTGCTGGAGTCAGAGTACAATAGGCGTAAAAGCCTAGGATTGATTGTGACAGATGCATGCACAGATAGTCCCATATGAATCGTCAGTGTGTCAGTATATCGGACATGTGAAAGCTGGTCGGCCAATCCTTGACTTCCTAGTCTTGGTGCGGTGGTCCAGTGGAAAGATGCCTGGTTGCTGATGCTATGCGGAGTTGCAGGATGGCGGTTCGATCCCCCGACCGGGAGATGGTGATCAACAAATTAAACTAACGGGTGCATCACTGTCGGCTAAGTTAGCACATGGAAATTGAAGCCGCACGTTGCCAGTGCGTCAATAAAATAAAATTACATATACTGCCAGAGCCGTGCTGGAGTCAGAGTACAATAGGCGTAAAAGCCTAGGATTGATTGTGACAGATGCATGCACAGATAGTCCCATATGAATCGTCAGTGTGTCAGTATATCGGACATGTGAAAGCTGGTCGGCCAATCCTTGACTTCCTAGTCTTGGTGCGGTGGTCCAGTGGAAAGATGCCTATTTGCTGATGGTATTTGCGGAGTTGCAGGATGGCGGTTCGATCCCCCGACCGGGAGATGGTGATCAACAAATTAAACTAACGGGTGCATCACTGTCGGCTAAGTTAGCACATGGAAATTGAAGCCGCACGTTGCCAGTGCATCAATAAAATAAAAATACATATACTGCCAGAGCCGTGCTGGAGTCAGAGTACAATAGGCGTAAAAGCTTAGGATTGATTGTGACAGATGCATCCACAGATAGTCCCATATGAATCGTCAGTGTGTCAGTATATCAGACATGTGAAAGCTGGTCGGCCAATCCTTGACTTTTAGTCTTGGAGCGGTGGTCCAGTGGAAAGATGCCTGGTTGCTGATGCTATGCGGAGTTGCAGGATGGCGGTTCGATCCCCCGACCGGGAGATGGTGATCAACAAATTAAACTAACGGGTGCAGCACTGTCGGCTAAGTTAGCACAGGGAAATTGAAGCCGCACGTTGCCAGTGCGTCAATAAAATAAAAATACATATACTGCCAGAGCCGTGCTGGAGTCAGAGTACAATAGGCGTAAAAGCCTGGATTGATTGTGACAGATGCATCCACAGATAGTCCCATATTAATCGTCAGTGTGTCAGTATATCAGACATGTGAAAGCTGGTCGGCCAATCCTTGACTTTTAGTCTTGGTGCGGTGGTCCAGTGGAAAGATGCCTGGTTGCTGATGCTATGCGGAGTTGCAGGATGGCGGTTCGATCCCCCGACCGGGAGATGGTGATCAACAAATTAAACTAACGGGTGCATCACTGTCGGCTAAGTTAGCACATGGAAATTGAAGCCGCACGTTGCCAGTGCGTCAATAAAATAAAAATACATATACTGCCAGAGCCGTGCTGGAGTCAGAGTACAATAGGCGTAAAAGCCTAGGATTGATTGTGACAGATGCATCCACAGATAGTCCCATATGAATCGTCAGTGTGTCAGTATATCAGACATGTGAAAGCTGGTCGGCCAATCCTTGACTTTTAGTCTTGGTGCGGTGGTCCAGTGGAAAGATGCCTGGTTGCTGATGCTATGCGGAGTTGCAGGATGGCGGTTCGATCCCCCGACCGGGAGATGGTGATCAACAAATTAAACTAACGGGTGCAGCACTGTCGGCTAAGTTAGCACATGGAAATTGAAGCCGCACGTTGCCAGTGCGTCAATAAAATAAAAATACATATACTGCCAGAGCCGTGCTGGAGTCAGAGTACAATAGGCATAAAAGCCTAGGATTGATTGTGACAGATGCATCCACAGATAGTCCCATATGAATCGTCAGTGTGTCAGTATATCGGACATGTGAAAGCTGGTCGGCCAATCCTTAACTTCCTAGTCTTGGTGCGGTGGTCCAGTGGAAAGATGCCTGGTTGCTGATGGTATTTGCGGAGTTGCAGGATGGCGGTTCGATCCCCCGACCGGGAGATGGTGATCAACAAATTAAACTAACGGGTGCATCACTGTCGGCTAAGTTAGCACATGGAAATTGAAGCCGCACGTTGCCAGTGCGTCAATAAAATAAAAATACATATACTGCCAGAGCCGTGCTGGAGTCAGAGTACAATAGGCGTAAAAGCCTGGATTGATTGTGACAGATGCATCCACAGATAGTCCCATATTAATCGTCAGTGTGTCAGTATATCAGACATGTGAAAGCTGGTCGGCCAATCCTTGACTTTTAGTCTTGGTGCGGTGGTCCAGTAGAAAGATGCCTGGTTGCTGATGCTATGCGGAGTTGCAGGATGGCGGTTCGATCCCCCGACCGGGAGATGGTGATCAACAAATTAAACTAACGGGTGCATCACTGTCGGCTAAGTTAGCACATGGAAATTGAAGCCGCACGTTGCCAGTGCGTCAATAAAATAAAAATACATATACTGCCAGAGCCGTGCTGGAGTCAGAGTACAATAGGCGTAAAAGCCTAGGATTGATTGTGACAGATGCATGCACAGATAGTCCCATATGAATCGTCAGTGTGTCAGTATATCGGACATGTGAAAGCTGGTCGGCCAATCCTTGACTTCCTAGTCTTGGTGCGGTGGTCCAGTGGAAAGATGCCTGGTTGCTGATGGTATTTGCGGAGTTGCAGGATGGCGGTTCGATCCCCCGACCGGGAGATGGTGATCAACAAATTAAACTAACGGGTGCATCACTGTCGGCTAAGTTAGCACATGGAAATTGAAGCCGCACGTTGCCAGTGCGTCAATAAAATAAAATTACATATACTGCCAGAGCCGTGCTGGAGTCAGAGTACAATAGGCGTAAAAGCCTAGGATTGATTGTGACAGATGCATGCACAGATAGTCCCATATGAATCGTCAGTGTGTCAGTATATCGGACATGTGAAAGCTGGTCGGCCAATCCTTGACTTCCTAGTCTTGGTGCGGTGGTCCAGTGGAAAGATGCCTATTTGCTGATGGTATTTGCGGAGTTGCAGGATGGCGGTTCGATCCCCCGACCGGGAGATGGTGATCAACAAATTAAACTAACGGGTGCATCACTGTCGGCTAAGTTAGCACATGGAAATTGAAGCCGCACGTTGCCAGTGCATCAATAAAATAAAAATACATATACTGCCAGAGCCGTGCTGGAGTCAGAGTACAATAGGCGTAAAAGCTTAGGATTGATTGTGACAGATGCATCCACAGATAGTCCCATATGAATCGTCAGTGTGTCAGTATATCAGACATGTGAAAGCTGGTCGGCCAATCCTTGACTTTTAGTCTTGGAGCGGTGTTCCAGTGGAAAGATGCCTGGTTGCTGATGCTATGCGGAGTTGCAGGATGGCGGTTCGATCCCCCGACCGGGAGATGGTGATCAACAAATTAAACTAACGGGTGCAGCACTGTCGGCTAAGTTAGCACAGGGAAATTGAAGCCGCACGTTGCCAGTGCGTCAATAAAATAAAAATACATATACTGCCAGAGCCGTGCTGGAGTCAGAGTACAATAGGCGTAAAAGCCTGGATTGATTGTGACAGATGCATCCACAGATAGTCCCATATTAATCGTCAGTGTGTCAGTATATCAGACATGTGAAAGCTGGTCGGCCAATCCTTGACTTTTAGTCTTGGTGCGGTGGTCCAGTGGAAAGATGCCTGGTTGCTGATGCTATGCGGAGTTGCAGGATGGCGGTTCGATCCCCCGATCGGGAGATGGTGATCAACAAATTAAACTAACGGGTGCATCACTGTCGGCTAAGTTAGCACATGGAAATTGAAGCCGCACGTTGCCAGTGCGTCAATAAAATAAAAATACATATACTGCCAGAGCCGTGCTGGAGTCAGAGTACAATAGGCGTAAAAGCCTAGGATTGATTGTGACAGATGCATCCACAGATAGTCCCATATGAATCGTCAGTGTGTCAGTATATCAGACATGTGAAAGCTGGTCGGCCAATCCTTGACTTTTAGTCTTGGTGCGGTGGTCCAGTGGAAAGATGCCTGGTTGCTGATGCTATGCGGAGTTGCAGGATGGCGGTTCGATCCCCCGACCGGGAGATGGTGATCAACAAATTAAACTAACGGGTGCAGCACTGTCGGCTAAGTTAGCACATGGAAATTGAAGCCGCACGTTGCCAGTGCGTCAATAAAATAAAAATACATATACTGCCAGAGCCGTGCTGGAGTCAGAGTACAATAGGCGTAAAAGCCTAGGATTGATTGTGACAGATGCATGCACAGATAGTCCCATATGAATCGTCAGTGTGTCAGTATATCGGACATGTGAAAGCTGGTCGGCCAATCCTTGACTTCCTAGTCTTGGTGCGGTGGTCCAGTGGAAAGATGCCTGGTTGCTGATGGTATTTGCGGAGTTGAAGGATGGCGGTTCGATCCCCCGACCGGGAGATGGTGATCAACAAATTAAACTAACGGGTGCATCACTGTCGGCTAAGTTAGCACATGGAAATTGAAGCCGCACGTTGCCAGTGCGTCAATAAAATAAAATTACATATACTGCCAGAGCCGTGCTGGAGTCAGAGTACAATAGGCGTAAAAGCCTAGGATTGATTGTGACAGATGCATGCACAGATAGTCCCATATGAATCGTCAGTGTGTCAGTATATCGGACATGTGAAAGCTGGTCGGCCAATCCTTGACTTCCTAGTCTTGGTGCGGTGGTCCATTGGAAAGATGCCTATTTGCTGATGGTATTTGCGGAGTTGCAGGATGGCGGTTCGATCCCCCGACCGGGAGATGGTGATCAACAAATTAAACTAACGGGTGCATCACTGTCGGCTAAGTTAGCACATGGAAATTGAAGCCGCACGTTGCCAGTGCATCAATAAAATAAAAATACATATACTGCCAGAGCCGTGCTGGAGTCAGAGTACAATAGGCGTAAAAGCTTAGGATTGATTGTGACAGATGCATCCACAGATAGTCCCATATGAATCGTCAGTGTGTCAGTATATCAGACATGTGAAAGCTGGTCGGCCAATCCTTGACTTTTAGTCTTGGAGCGGTGGTCCAGTGGAAAGATGCCTGGTTGCTGATGCTATGCGGAGTTGCAGGATGGCGGTTCGATCCCCCGACCGGGAGATGGTGATCAACAAATTAAACTAACGGGTGCAGCACTGTCGGCTAAGTTAGCACAGGGAAATTGAAGCCGCACGTTGCCAGTGCGTCAATAAAATAAAAATACATATACTGCCAGAGCCGTGCTGGAGTCAGAGTACAATAGGCGTAAAAGCCTGGATTGATTGTGACAGATGCATCCACAGATAGTCCCATATTAATCGTCAGTGTGTCAGTATATCAGACATGTGAAAGCTGGTCGGCCAATCCTTGACTTTTAGTCTTGGTGCGGTGGTCCAGTGGAAAGATGCCTGGTTGCTGATGCTATGCGGAGTTGCAGGATGGCGGTTCGATCCCCCGACCGGGAGATGGTGATCAACAAATTAAACTAACGGGTGCATCACTGTCGGCTAAGTTAGCACATGGAAATTGAAGCCGCACGTTGCCAGTGCGTCAATAAAATAAAAATACATATACTGCCAGAGCCGTGCTGGAGTCAGAGTACAATAGGCGTAAAAGCCTAGGATTGATTGTGACAGATGCATCCACAGATAGTCCCATATGAATCGTCAGTGTGTCAGTATATCAGACATGTGAAAGCTGGTCGGCCAATCCTTGACTTTTAGTCTTGGTGCGGTGGTCCAGTGGAAAGATGCCTGGTTGCTGATGCTATGCGGAGTTGCAGGATGGCGGTTCGATCCCCCGACCGGGAGATGGTGATCAACAAATTAAACTAACGGGTGCAGCACTGTCGGCTAAGTTAGCACATGGAAATTGAAGCCGCACGTTGCCAGTGCGTCAATAAAATAAAAATACATATACTGCCAGAGCCGTGCTGGAGTCAGAGTACAATAGGCATAAAAGCCTAGGATTGATTGTGACAGATGCATCCACAGATAGTCCCATATGAATCGTCAGTGTGTCAGTATATCGGACATGTGAAAGCTGGTCGGCCAATCCTTGACTTCCTAGTCTTGGTGCGGTGGTCCAGTGGAAAGATGCCTGGTTGCTGATGGTATTTGCGGAGTTGCAGGATGGCGGTTCGATCCCCCGACCGGGAGATGGTGATCAACAAATTAAACTAACGGGTGCATCACTGTCGGCTAAGTTAGCACATGGAAATTGAAGCCGCACGTTGCCAGTGCGTCAATAAAATAAAAATACATATACTGCCAGAGCCGTGCTGGAGTCAGAGTACAATAGGCGTAAAAGCCTGGATTGATTGTGACAGATGCATCCACAGATAGTCCCATATTAATCGTCAGTGTGTCAGTATATCAGACATGTGAAAGCTGGTCGGCCAATCCTTGACTTTTAGTCTTGGTGCGGTGGTCCAGTAGAAAGATGCCTGGTTGCTGATGCTATGCGGAGTTGCAGGATGGCGGTTCGATCCCCCGACCGGGAGATGGTGATCAACAAATTAAACTAACGGGTGCAGCACTGTCGGCTAAGTTAGCACATGGAAATTGAAGCCGCACGTTGCCAGTGCGTCAATAAAATAAAAATACATATACTGCCAGAGCCGTGCTGGAGTCAGAGTACAATAGGCATAAAAGCCTAGGATTGATTGTGACAGATGCATCCACAGATAGTCCCATATGAATCGTCAGTGTGTCAGTATATCGGACATGTGAAAGCTGGTCGGCCAATCCTTGACTTCCTAGTCTTGGTGCGGTGGTCCAGTGGAAAGATGCCTGGTTGCTGATGGTATTTGCGGAGTTGCAGGATGGCGGTTCGATCCCCCGACCGGGAGATGGTGATCAACAAATTAAACTAACGGGTGCATCACTGTCGGCTAAGTTAGCACATGGAAATTGAAGCCGCACGTTGCCAGTGCGTCAATAAAATAAAAATACATATACTGCCAGAGCCGTGCTGGAGTCAGAGTACAATAGGCGTAAAAGCCTGGATTGATTGTGACAGATGCATCCACAGATAGTCCCATATTAATCGTCAGTGTGTCAGTATATCAGACATGTGAAAGCTGGTCGGCCAATCCTTGACTTTTAGTCTTGGTGCGGTGGTCCAGTAGAAAGATGCCTGGTTGCTGATGCTATGCGGAGTTGCAGGATGGCGGTTCGATCCCCCGACCGGGAGATGGTGATCAACAAATTAAACTAACGGGTGCATCACTGTCGGCTAAGTTAGCACATGGAAATTGAAGCCGCACGTTGCCAGTGCGTCAATAAAATAAAAATACATATACTGCCAGAGCCGTGCTGGAGTCAGAGTACAATAGGCATAAAAGCCTAGGATTGATTGTGACAGATGCATGCACAGATAGTCCCATATGAATCGTCAGTGTGTCAGTATATCGGACATGTGAAAGCTGGTCGGCCAATCCTTGACTTCCTAGTCTTGGTGCGGTGGTCCAGTGGAAAGATGCCTGGTTGCTGATGGTATTTGCGGAGTTGCAGGATGGCGGTTCGATCCCCCGACCGGGAGATGGTGATCAACAAATTAAACTAACGGGTGCATCACTGTCGGCTAAGTTAGCACATGGAAATTGAAGCCGCACGTTGCCAGTGCGTCAATAAAATAAAAATACATATACTGCCAGAGCCGTGCTGGAGTCAGAGTACAATAGGCGTAAAAGCCTGGATTGATTGTGACAGATGCATCCACAGATAGTCCCATATTAATCGTCAGTGTGTCAGTATATCAGACATGTGAAAGCTGGTCGGCCAATCCTTGACTTTTAGTCTTGGTGCGGTGGTCCAGTGGAAAGATGCCTGGTTGCTGATGCTATGCGGAGTTGCAGGATGGCGGTTCGATCCCCCGACCGGGAGATGGTGATCAACAAATTAAACTAACGGGTGTATCACTGTCGGCTAAGTTAGCACATGGAAATTGAAGCCGCACGTTGCCAGTGCGTCAATAAAATAAAAATACATATACTGCCAGAGCCGTGCTGGAGTCAGAGTACAATAGGCGTAAAAGCCTAGGATTGATTGTGACAGATGCATGCACAGATAGTCCCATATGAATCGTCAGTGTGTCAGTATATCGGACATGTGAAAGCTGGTCGGCCAATCCTTGACTTCCTAGTCTTGGTGCGGTGGTCCAGTGGAAAGATGCCTAGTTGCTGATGGTATTTGCGGAGTTGCAGGATGGCGGTTCGATCCCCCGACCGGGAGATGGTGATCAACAAATTAAACTAACGGGTGCATCACTGTCGGCTAAGTTAGCACATGGAAATTGAAGCCGCACGTTGCCAGTGCATCAATAAAATAAAAATACATATACTGCCAGAGCCGTGCTGGAGTCAGAGTACAATAGGCGTAAAAGCCTAGGATTGATTGTGACAGATGCATCCACAGATAGTCCCATATGAATCGTCAGTGTGTCAGTATATCAGACATGTGAAAGCTGGTCGGCCAATCCTTGACTTTTAGTCTTGGTGCGGTGGTCCAGTGGAAAGATGCCTGGTTGCTGATGCTATGCGGAGTTGCAGGATGGCGGTTCGATCCCCTGACCGGGAGATGGTGATCAACAAATTAAACTAACAGGTGCATCACTGTCGGCTAAGTTAGCACATGGAAATTGAAGCCGCACGTTGCCAGTGCGTCAATAAAATACATATACTGCCAGAGCCGTGCTGGAGTCAGAGTACAATAGGCGTAAAAGCCAAGGATTGATTGTGACAGATGCATCCACAGATAGTCCCATATGAATCGTCAGTGTGTCAGTATATCAGACATGTGAAAGCTGGTCGGCCAATCCTTGACTTTTAGTCTTGGTGTGGTGGTCCAGTGGAAAGATGCCTGGTTGCTGATGCTATGCGGAGTTGCAGGATGGCGGTTCGATCCCCCGACCGGGAGATGGTGATCAACAAATTAAACTAACGGGTGCATCACTGTCGGCTAAGTTAGCACATGGAAATTGAAGCCGCACGTTGCCAGTGCGTCAATAAAATAAAAATACATATACTGCCAGAGCCGTGCTGGAGTCAGAGTACAATAGGCATAAAAGCCTAGGATTGATTGTGACAGATGCATCCACAGATAGTCCCATATGAATCGTCAGTGTGTCAGTATATCAGACATGTGAAAGCTGGTCGGCCAATCCTTGACTTTTAGTCTTGGTGCGGTGGTCCAGTGGAAAGATGCCTGGTTGCTGATGCTATGCGGAGTTGCAGGATGGCGGTTCGATTCCCCCGACCGGGAGATGGTGATCAACAAATTAAACTAACGGGTGCATCACTGTCGGCTAAGTTAGCACATGGAAATTGAAGCCGCACGTTGCCAGTGCATCAATAAAATAAAAATACATATACTGCCAGAGCCGTGCTGGAGTCAGAGTACAATAGGCGTAAAAGCCTAGGATTGATTGTGACAGATGCATCCACAGATAGTCCCATATGAATCGTCAGTGTGTCAGTATATCGGACATGTGAAAGCTGGTCGGCCAATCCTTGACTTCCTAGTCTTGGTGCGCTGGTCCAGTGGAAAGATGCCTGGTTGCTGATGGTATTTGCGGAGTTGCAGGATGGCGGTTCGATCCCCCGACCGGGAGATGGTGATCAACAAATTAAACTAACGGGTGCATCACTGTCGGCTAAGTTAGCACATGGAAATTGAAGCCGCACGTTGCCAGTGCGTCAATAAAATAAAAATACATATACTGCCAGAGCCGTGCTGGAGTCAGAGTACAATAGGCGTAAAAGCCTGGATTGATTGTGACAGATGCATCCACAGATAGTCCCATATGAATCATCAGTGTGTCAGTATATCGGACATGTGAAAGCTGGTCGGCCAATCCTTGACTTCCTAGTCTTGGTGCGGTGGTCCAGTAGAAAGATGCCTGGTTGCTGATGCTATGCGGAGTTGCAGGATGGCGGTTCGATCCCCCGACCGGGAGATGGTGATCAACAAATTAAACTAACGGGTGCATCACTGTCGGCTAAGTTAGCACATGGAAATTGAAGCCGCACGTTGCCAGTGCGTCAATAAAATAAAAATACATATACTGCCAGAGCCGTGCTGGAGTCAGAGTACAATAGGCGTAAAAGCCTAGGATTGATTGTGACAGATGCATGCACAGATAGTCCCATATGAATCGTCAGTGTGTCAGTATATCGGACATGTGAAAGCTGGTCGGCCAATCCTTGACTTCCTAGTCTTGGTGCGGTGGTCCAGTGGAAAGATGCCTAGTTGCTGATGGTATTTGCGGAGTTGCAGGATGGCGGTTCGATCCCCCGACCGGGAGATGGTGATCAACAAATTAAACTAACGGGTGCATCACTGTCGGCTAAGTTAGCACATGGAAATTGAAGCCGCACGTTGCCAGTGCATCAATAAAATAAAAATACATATACTGCCAGAGCCGTGCAGGAGTCAGAGTACAATAGGCGTAAAAGCCTAGGATTGATTGTGACAGATGCATCCACAGATAGTCCCATATGAATCGTCAGTGTGTCAGTATATCAGACATGTGAAAGCTGGTCGGCCAATCCTTGACTTCCTAGTCTTGGTGCGGTGGTCCAGTGGAAAGATGCCTAGTTGCTGATGGTATTTGCGGAGTTGCAGGATGGCGGTTCGATCCCCCGACCGGGAGATGGTGATCAACAAATTAAACTAACGGGTGCATCACTGTCGGCTAAGTTAGCACATGGAAATTGAAGCCGCACGTTGCCAGTGCGTCAATAAAATAAAAATACATATACTGCCAGAGCCGTGCTGGAGTCAGAGTACAATAGGCGTAAAAGCCTGGATTGATTGTGACAGATGCATCCACAGATAGTCCCATATTAATCGTCAGTGTGTCAGTATATCAGACATGTGAAAGCTGGTCGGCCAATCCTTGACTTTTAGTCTTGGTGCGGTGGTCCAGTAGAAAGATGCCTGGTTGCTGATGCTATGCGGAGTTGCAGGATGGCGGTTCGATCCCCCGACCGGGAGATGGTGATCAACAAATTAAACTAACGGGTGCATCACTGTCGGCTAAGTTAGCACATGGAAATTGAAGCCGCACGTTGCCAGTGCGTCAATAAAATAAAAATACATATACTGCCAGAGCCGTGCTGGAGTCAGAGTACAATAGGCGTAAAAGCCTAGGATTGATTGTGACAGATGCATGCACAGATAGTCCCATATGAATCGTCAGTGTGTCAGTATATCGGACATGTGAAAGCTGGTCGGCCAATCCTTGACTTCCTAGTCTTGGTGCGGTGGTCCAGTGGAAAGATGCCTAGTTGTTGATGGTATTTGCGGAGTTGCAGGATGGCGGTTCGATCCCCCGACCGGGAGATGGTGATCAACAAATTAAACTAACGGGTGCATCACTGTCGGCTAAGTTAGCACATGGAAATTGAAGCCGCACGTTGCCAGTGCATCAATAAAATAAAAATACATATACTGCCAGAGCCGTGCTGGAGTCAGAGTACAATAGGCGTAAAAGCCTAGGATTGATTGTGACAGATGCATCCACAGATAGTCCCATATGAATCGTCAGTGTGTCAGTATATCAGACATGTGAAAGCTGGTCGGCCAATCCTTGACTTTTAGTCTTGGTGCGGTGGTCCAGTGGAAAGATGCCTGGTTGCTGATGCTATGCGGAGTTGCAGGATGGCGGTTCGATCCCCTGACCGGGAGATGGTGATCAACAAATTAAACTAACGGGTGCATCACTGTCGGCTAAGTTAGCACATGGAAATTGAAGCCGCACGTTGCCAGTGCGTCAATAAAATAAAAATACATATACTGCCAGAGCCGTGCTGGAGTCAGAGTACAATAGGCGTAAAAGCCTAGGATTGATTGTGACAGATGCATCCACAGATAGTCCCATATGAATCGTCAGTGTGTCAGTATATCAGACATGTGAAAGCTGGTCGGCCCATCCTTGACTGTTAGTCTTGGTGCGGTGGTCCAGTGGAAAGATGCCTGGTTGATGATGCTATGCGGAGTTGCAGGATGGCGGTTCGATCCCCCGACCGGGAAATGGTGATCAACAAATTAAACTAACGGGTGCATCACTGTCGGCTAAGTTAGCACATGGAAATTGAAGCCGCACGTTGCCAGTGCGTCAATAAAATAAAAATACATATACTGCCAGAGCCGTGCTGGAGTCAGAGTACAATAGGCGTAAAAGCCTAGGATTGATTGTGACAGATGCATCCACAGATAGTCCCATATGAATCGTCAGTGTGTCAGTATATCAGACATGTGAAAGCTGGTCGGCCAATCCTTGACTTTTAGTCTTGGTGCGGTGGTCCAGTGGAAAGATGCCTGGTTGCTGATGCTATGCGGAGTTGCAGGATGGTGGTTCGATCCCCCGACCGGGAGATGGTGATCAACAAATTAAACTAACGGGTGCAGCACTGTCGGCTAAGTTAGCACATGGAAATTGAATCCGCACGTTGCCAGTGCGTCAATAAAATAAAAATACATATACTGCCAGAGCCGTGCTGGAGTCAGAGTACAATAGGCGTAAAAGCCTAGGATTGATTGTGACAGATGCATCCACAGATAGTCCCATATGAATCGTCAGTGTGTCAGTATATCAGACATGTGAAAGCTGGTCGGCCAATCCTTGACTTTTAGTCTTGGTGCGGTGGTCCAGTGGAAAGATGCCTGGTTGCTGATGCTATGCGGAGTTGCAGGATGGCGGTTCGATTCCCCCGACCGGGAGATGGTGATCAACAAATTAAACTAACGGGTGCATCACTGTCGGCTAAGTTAGCACATGGAAATTGAAGCCGCACGTTGCCAGTGCGTCAATAAAATAAAAATACATATACTGCCAGAGCCGTGCTGGAGTCAGAGTACAATAGGCGTAAAAGCCTAGGATTGATTGTGACAGATGCATCCACAGATAGTCCCATATGAATCGTCAGTGTGTCAGTATATCAGACATGTGAAAGCTGGTCGGCCAATCCTTGACTTTTAGTCTTGGTGCGGTGGTCCAGTGGAAAGATGCCTGGTTGCTGATGCTATGCGGAGTTGCAGGATGGCGGTTCAATCCCCCGACCGGGAAATGGTGATCAACAAATTAAACTAACAGGTGCATCACTGTCGGCTAAGTTAGCACATGGAAATTGAAGCCGCACGTTGCCAGTGCGTCAATAAAATAAAAATACATATACTGCCTGAGCCGTGCTGGAGTCAGAGTACAATAGGCGTAAAAGCCTAGGATTGATTGTGACAGATGCATCCACAGATAGTCCCATATGAATCGTCAGTGTGTCAGTATATCAGACATGTGAAAGATGGTCGGCCAATCCTTGACTTTTAGTCTTGGTGCGGTGGTCCAGTGGAAAGATGCCTGGTTGCTGAAGCTATGCGGAGTTGCAGGATGGCGGTTCGATCCCCCGACCGGGAGATGGTGATCAACAAATTAAACTAACGGGTGCATCACTGTCGGCTAAGTTAGCACATGGAAATTGAAGCCGCACGTTGCCAGTGCGTCAATAAAATAAAAATACATATACTGCCAGAGCCGTGCTGGAGTCAGAGTACAATAGGCGTAAAAGCCTAGGATTGATTGTGACAGATGCATCCACAGATAGTCCCATATGAATCGTCAGTGTGTCAGTATATCAGACATGTGAAAGCTGGTCGGGCAATCCTTGACTTTTAGTCTTGGTGCGGTGGTCCAGTGGAAAGATGCCTGGTTGCTGATGCTATGCGGAGTTGCAGGATGGCGGTTCGATCCCCCGACCGGTAGATGGTGATCAACAAATTAAACTAACGGGTGCAGCACTGTCGGCTAAGTTAGCACATGGAAATTGAAGCCGCACGTTGCCAGTGCGTCAATAAAATAAAAATACATATACTGCCAGAGCCGTGCTGGAGTCAGAGTACAATAGGCGTAAAAGCCTAGGATTGATTGTGACAGATGCATCCACAGATAGTCCCATATGAATCGTCAGTGTGTCAGTATATCAGACATGTGAAAGCTGGTCGGCCAATCCTTGACTTTTAGTCTTGGTGCGGTGGTCCAGTGGAAAGATGCCTGGTTGCTGATGCTATGCGGAGTTGCAGGATGGCGGTTCGATCCCCCGACCGGTAGATGGTGATCAACAAATTAAACTAACGGGTGCAGCACTGTCGGCTAAGTTAGCACATGGAAATTGAAGCCGCACGTTGCCAGTGCATCAATAAAATAAAAATACATATACTGCCAGAGCCGTGCTGGAGTCAGAGTACAATAGGCGTAAAAGCCTAGGATTGATTGTGACAGATGCATCCACAGATAGTCCCATATGAATCGTCAGTGTGTCAGTATATCGGACATGTGAAAGCTGGTCGGCCAATCCTTGACTTCCTAGTCTTGGTGCGGTGGTCCAGTGGAAAGATGCCTGGTTGCTGATGCTATGCGGAGTTGCAGGATGGCTGTTCGATCCCCCGACCGGGAGATGGTGGTCAACAAATTAAACTAATGGGTGCAGCACTGTCGGCTAAGTTAGCACATGGAAATTGAAGCCGCACGTTGCCAGTGCGTCAATAAAATAAAAATACATATACTGCCAGAGCCGTGCTGGAGTCAGAGTACAATAGGCGTAAAAGCCTAGGATTGATTGTGACAGATGCATCCACAGATAGTCCCATATGAATCGTCAGTGTGTCAGTATATCGGACATGTGAAAGCTGGTCGGCCAATCCTTGACTTTTAGTCTTGGTGCGGTGGTCCAGTGGAAAGATGCCTGGTTGCTGATGCTATGCGGAGTTGCAGGATGGCGGTTCGATTCCCCCGACCGGGAGATGGTGATCAACAAATTAAACTAACGGGTGCATCACTGTCGGCTAAGTTAGCACATGGAAATTGAAGCCGCACGTTGCCAGTGCGTCAATAAAATAAAAATACATATACTGCCAGAGCCCTGCTGGAGTCAGAGTACAATAGGCGTAAAAGCCTAGGATTGATTGTGACAGATGCATCCACAGATAGTCCCATATGAATCGTCAGTGTGTCAGTATATCAGACATGTGAAAGCTGGTCGGCCAATCCTTGACTTTTAGTCTTGGTGCGGTGGTCCAGTGGAATGATGCCTGGTTGCTGATGCTATGCGGAGTTGCAGAATGGCGGTTCGATCCCCCGACTGGGATATGGTGATCAAAAATTAAACTAACGGGTGCATCACTGTCGGCTAAGTTAGCACATGGAAATTGAAGCCGCACGTTGCCAGTGCGTCAAAAAAATAAAAATACATACATACATACATACATACATATAAATACATATACTGCCAGAGCCGTGCTGGAGTCAGAGTACAATAGGCGTAAAAGCCTAGTATTGAATTGTGGCAGGTGCATCCACAGATAGTCCCATATGAATCGTCAGTGTGTCAGTATATCAGACATGTGAAAAATGGTCGGCCAAACCTAGACTTTTAGTCTTGGCGCGGTGGTCCAGCGGAAAGATGTCTGGTTGCTGATGCTATGCGGAGTTGCAGTATGGCGGTTCGATCCCCCGACCGCGAGATGGTGATCAACAAATTAAACTAATGGGTGCATGACTGTCGGCTAAGTTAGCACATGGAAATTAAAGCCGCACGTTGCCAGTGCGTCAATAAAATAAAAATACATATACTGCCAGAGCCCTGCTGGAGTCAGAGTGCAATAGGCGTAAAAGCCTAGGATTGATTGTGACATATGCATCCACAGATAGTCCCATATGAATCGTCAGTGTGTCAGTATATCGGACATGTGAAAGCTGGTCGGCCAATCCTTGACTTCCTAGTCTTTGTGCGGTGGTCCAGTGGAAAGATGCCTGGTTGCTGATGCTATACGGAGTTGCAGGATGGCGGTTCGATCCCCCGACCAGGAGATGGTGATCCACAAATTAAACTAACGGGTGCAGCACTGTCGGCTAAGTTAGCACATGGAAATTGAAGCCGCACGTTGCCAGTGCGTCAATAAAATAAAAATACATATACTGCCAGAGCCGTGCTGGAGTCAGAGTACAATAGGCGTAAAAGCCTAGGATTGATTGTGACAGATGCATCCACAGATAGTCCCATATGAATCGTCAGTGTGTCAGTATATCGGACATGTGAAAGCTGGTCGGCCAATCCTTGACTTCCTAGTCTTGGTGCGGTGGTCCAATGGAAAGATGCCTGGTTGCTGATGCTATGCGGAGTTGCAGGATGGCGGTTCGATCCCCCGACCGGGAGATGGTGATCAACAAATTAAACTAACGGGTGCAGCACTGTCGGCTAAGTTAGCACATGGAAATTGAAGCCGCACGTTGCCAGTGCGTCAATAAAATAAAAATACATATACTGCCAGAGCCGTGCTGGAGTCAGAGTACAATAGGCGTAAAAGCCTAGGATTGATTGTGACAGATGCATCCACAGATAGTCCCATATGAATCGTCAGTGTGTCAGTATATCGGACATGTGAAAGCTGGTCGGCCAATCCTTGACTTCCTAGTCTTGGTGCGGTGGTCCAGTGGAAAGATGCCTGGTTGCTGATGCTATGCGGAGTTGCAGGATGGCGGTTCGATCCCCCGACCGGGAGATGGTGATCAACAAATTAAACTAACGGGTGCAGCACTGTCGGCTAAGTTAGCACATGGAAATTGAAGCCGCACGTTGCCAGGGCGTCAATAAAATAAAAATACATATACAGCCAGAGCCGTGCTGGAGTCAGAGTACAATAGGCGTAACAGCCTAGGATTGATTGTGACAGATGCATCCACAGATAGTCCCATATGAATCGTCAGTGTGTCAGTATATCAGACATGTGAAAGCTGGTCGGCCAATCCTTGACTTTTAGTCTAGGTGCGGTGGTCCAGTGGAAAGATGCCTGGTTGCTGATGCTATGCGGAGTTGCAGAATGGCGGTTCGATCCCCCGACTGGGATATGGTGATCAACAAATTAAACTAACGGGTGCATCACTGTCGGCTAAGTTAGCACATGGAAATTGAAGCCGCACGTTGCCAGTGCGTCAATAAAATAAAAATACATACATACATACATACATATAAATACATATACTGCCAGAGCCGTGCTGGAGTCAGAGTACAATAGGCGTAAAAGCCTAGTATTGAATTGTGGCAGGTGCATCCACAGATAGTCCCATATGAATCGTCAGTGTGTCAGTATATCAGACATGTGAAA
Organism: Chaetoderma sp. LZ-2023a; assembly: GCA_034401795.1. NCBI lineage: Eukaryota > Metazoa > Mollusca > Caudofoveata > Chaetodermatida > Chaetodermatidae > Chaetoderma > Chaetoderma sp. LZ-2023a. The sequence goes on along the minus strand of CM067360.1, from coordinate 9,655,215 downwards.
ACTGGTCGGCCAAACCTAGACTTTTAGTCTTGGCGCGGTGGTCCAGCGGAAAGATGTCTGGTTGCTCATGCTATGCGGAGTTGCAGTATGGCGGTTCGATCCCCCGACCGCGAGATGGTGATCAACAAATTAAACTAATGGGTGCATGACTGTCGGCTTAGTTAGCACATGGAAATTGAAGCCGCACGTTGCCAGTGCATCAATAGAAAAAAATACATACATACACGGGCATTCCAGGTTTTAAAGGAATGGCGTAGCGTTCATGCCACATTTAGGCCTAAAATACATGCGTATATGCGCGCATACACGAATATACATACATATACGTGCATTCCCATACATACATACATATGTATGCAGGCATACATATATGCATATACATACACATATACATACATATATGCGCGCACACGCACATACACGCATATGCCCTATCTGGAGCTAATCAAAGGCATAAACCAGTTAATTATTACTTCCAACTGAACAGAATAATTTTTAATTTAACCAATATTTTTCAAAATCCGATTCGGAAAGCCTAGATCTATCAATAATAATTCTAAATTTTAATTTCGCCAAAAGGAACATCAAATGTGTTGAAGTTGCATCTACCAATTTAGATTGCTTAACAGGAACTCTAAAACTCCAGATAGAGTTTATCGCCAAAGCAGCCAGGAATATGATGAGCTCATTGCACTCTCGGCTCCCTCCTGCAGCTGAAAAACAGAAGAACTTCATTAATGTGGCATCTAGGGTTACTTGACCACAAGAGAGCTGCGCTATCCATGTCTTAATTATATTAATTAGAGGCTGGGCAAATTTACAAGAATAAAATAAATGCTCAGCTCTCTCTAATGGATGGTGACATAATGGACAATCAAAGGAGCGAGTGCGACTGATTTTCTTTAAATATTCTCTTACTGCTGGGCATCATGGCATAATTTAAAGAGCGCCGTCTTCAGTGATGGGTCTAAAAACTTTGAACTAACAATACGCCATGACGCTGTAAAATTAATATTTCTAACTTTCTTCTCAATCCTAAGGTCAATTGACCGTTTATTGAGTAATAATTGGTAGAATTCACCAGGTAAAATATGCTTTCATACATGTGCTATAAAAACGTGATCTATCGAAACTATGTAACAATGAACTAGAAGCCAGTCTAGCATTACACTGTCTTAAAGACATACCAATCCAATACACAGCGAAATGAATCCAAGTAGTATCACGGTTATTGATAACACATTGTATATGGACTAAGTAGAAAGATTTCAATTTTAGTTCAATATCCATAATATGCAGACCACCCTTAGAAGTAGGTAAATATAACGCTTCTCTCTTGATTGGCTCCCATCGTGGAGAACCCCAAATAAAAGAAAACACTCATTTTGTAAATAATTTGACATAATGGGCATGTAGTCCCGTATGTGAAGCAATGTACCATGATTTGGCAACTGCATACGTTTTGACTGCAGACTGACCAAAAATAGATAAATCACGCGATCTCCATAAATTTAAACAAGTATCAAATTTCTTTAAAATCGGTGCAAAATTAGGTTCCCAAGTTGCATTATTTCCGAAAAACATGCCCAAGATTTTAACTGATACATCAGGTCATGAAATTCTGAAGGCATGGTTTGCCGAGGACTTCCATTTACCAAGAGCCAGGCCTTTTTATTTACTCAAATTTAATCTCGAACCTGAAGCTTTACCGAAATGAGAAGACCAAAAAAGCAGACGTTTAACGGCTTTAGGAAAATCTGCATATAATGAGATTTTCACATTTCCAGGATGACCAGGTAATTTCACTCCCTCTATCACCGGGTCAGATCTGACTTTAATAGCAAAAGGTTCTAAAGCAAAGGTGATAGCGAGTATCCTTGTCGTACAGATCTCTGGATTGGAAAAGCATCCGATATAAATCCATTTACTAACACCTAACTTGTGATGTCAGTATACAGAAGCTTGATCATGTCTATAAATTCCACTCCAAAGCTGAAACTTTGAAACAAAGTAAATAAATACTCATGATCAACCCTATCGAACGCCTTTATTTGATCCAGGCAAATGAAAGACAAAGATAAATCTTTTAGCGTGACGTAATCACAGATATTACGTAATAAATGTAGATTATCTGAAATCGATCGCCCCCTCACAGAACAAGTATGATCAGGTTGAACCAACTCTGACATCACCAAAGTTAAACGATTTGTTAGCATGTTTGAAAATATTTTTGTATCTACTGGCAGCTAGGAAATTGGGCGCCATTTCTTAATTAATTGAGCATTTTGACAGTCCTTACAAATTAGGCAAATAAGACCACATTTCTGTGGAGTACTTAAGCTCGCATTTTGACGGCAATTATTAAATAACTGAACTAGAATTTTACCAAAAATACCCCAAAATCTTAAATAAAATTCTTTAGTGAAACCATCCAAACCTGTCGATTTATTGTCGGCCATGTCCTTCAAAGCTTCAAATAATTCTTTGTTATCAAAAGGTGCTTCACATAATCTAAAAGAGGTTTCTGTAATTTTGGGCACATCCGCTATAAACTCATTCATAATTTCGTTATCAATTGCTCTTTAGAAGACAAATCTATGTAAAATTGACGGAAATATTTCAATAATTCCTTGCTATCAGTAATTTCCTGATCATCATCATTTGTTAATTTTTTAATAATTTTATCCCGAGCTCTTGAAACTTCCAATTTATGAAAATAAATGGAATTACTCTCCTACGATGATATTGCCTCTTCGTGAGAACGAACTATTGTACCCTTATTCAAATTCATATAAAATGTGTAAATTTCGAACTTAATGGCTATAATTTGATCAGTATACTGGCCACTGTTATCGCAAAGATCTGCTTCAGTTAATGCCACAAGTCTTTCTCTTAAAGCACGGATATCTTTATTTACGTTCGGGCGCCTAAATCTACAATAATTAATAATCATATCTTTCATATCCGTTTTTAAATCATCCCAAACCGTAAAATTTTGAAATTTATTTAACTGAAACAGGACATCTGTCAAATATGATTTGAAATATTTCACAAAAGCTTCTTCTTTCAATAGACTATTATTACAGTGGCAGCGACCAGGCCCAGAAACGATGCCATTGAAAGGACTGCAAGTCATGATAACATATGAGTGGTCAGACAAACAACAAGGGGTTCAACTCTTCCGACACATAAATTCGGTCCAGTCGACAAGAAATAGCACCACGACGCCACGTGACAGATACAGTTTTGGGATGACAACATCTATAAACGTCAGACAAATGAAAATCACGCACAAACATACGGATAATTTCGGCACCAGCGGTGCCCTGAGTACGGGAACCACACACTTTATCAAGGGCCATATTCATGACACAGTTAAAATCTCCACCCCAAACAATGTGCTTTCTAGTAACCAAATATTGTGCCACAAAATTGAATGTTTGGGGCATAAGTAGAAATTATCCGCAATGCATAATTCTCCTGCTCCACGTCTATACACAATAAACGATCCAGGCAATCACGCTGACTTTTTATAAACGTCCCATGATTTATAACCGACACCAAACGACAAAAAAACAGTCAAAATCCGTCAAAATCTTTTCCAGTTTGGATCAGTAATCTAATGTACAAACACGCGTTTCTTGGACAAGAATTATATCTAGCTTTAAAGAGTTAATTTCGCGTGAAAAAATACTAGCACATCCGTGAGTTACAAGGCCTCAACAATTGATAGTAGATATGCGCGGGCCTGCCATTGTGTTTATTGCATATCAGACTGGTTACTATAGCAGCAGATCACCGAGAGTGAATACTACGAGAATACCTGCTCGTAAAGCAATATGATCGCTGACCAAATACACCCATCACACACCATAATCACGTCCATAACATATATCATATATACAAGCCGCCATCAGTACATTTTCATACAATAACTTATCTAAGATTCCAAATCGACAATGCAAATGGCCTACCAATAAGAGATAAAAATACTTAAATATATAAATAAATTTATAAAATAAATCTCAAAATTTGTGCAGGTAATTAAATGGAATTCGCTGTTCATAATGGTAGTTCGTAAGGCTTGCGTGGGGGGGGGGGGGTTATTGATTTCACATCAAGAGTATACGTACCACCCTGATACTTCCCAAATATCGACCTAGCTTCAATAAGACTGAGAATTAAAAAGAAACCACCCCCACCGGGCAGGTTACTCAACTTTCAGTCCAGCGGATGTGCGGCGCAAACTCGCGCATGCGCGGGGATGTCTCTTTCGCTTCTCAAATTATCGACCTGCCATTGAACACGCTTTCTAGTTTTGCTTTTTCTTTTGAATCTTTTTTTAGCTTTAAGTTGTTCTGCAACTTGATTTCGACTTGCTATATTATGTCTGACACTGCCAAGTCGCCGGAGGATGCTCCCAGTCCTAGCCATCAGGTGTACTTTAGTAAATGTATTGATAAAAAATTGTGTGTTGACTCGGATGGTATATCCGGGAGTCGCGCTAACTCGTGGATACGTCTGTATTAGGCCAGCTCTTTTGGGGGGGGGGGGAGGCCTATATATTAGCCAACGCATGTTGTGCTTTGTATTTTCAGACACATTTAGCTGATTTCTGACAGTATCCTTTATTTTAACAATAATTTATACTTGGTTTTCTGGGTCCATATAATTAATTATGAGTTTGCAAAGGGAATTATTACCATAAGAAGTAATTTTTGCGCACCCCCACCCCACCCCCTCCCCACCACCACCACCACCACCACCACCACCACAGTGTTTGGATTCCGGATCAGGTATTCCTGTTGTTGTTCATCAGACTTCACTCGTTCTTCAGGAGTTGTCTTCTGATGTTTAGTATGGAGAGAAAAATTGTCAGTCATTTTATTTCTAAAAATATTTGGACATTTTAAGACTGAGTGTTGAGTTATTTATCTCTCTTGATGGTTTGCATGGGTTCATTGTGATTATAAAGTTCAACTACTAATGAATCTTTGTTTTGAGTGTGGAGTCTACCATTCGCCTGTCAGGTACTCCAGTTCAAATTCCAATTGTTCCTATGTGATTCATGTTGGAGAATAAGAAGCTTTTGGGATTTGTTTACTTTTAGTCAGGCCCATAGTGTTTTTCTATGGTCCTTACTTATAGTTTTATCTAGTGGTCTAATTTATCCTTAAGGAATTTATTAGCCTTATGCAATTGGTTTTTTTGGTACGTCATAACTAAAAACTAATTGTTTCCATTTGTGTCGTTTCAGAGAGTCATTGAAAACAAATGCCTTCCGCCACTGTTTCGTGAAGGCCCGTTACTTCCCTCGTGACTGCATTAGATTCAGTACGTGTGGGCCCTGACTAAATTGCCATGTGTGGGAGTCGTGGCCGGTGGAGGGTTTCAATGATTTTATAAATAAGCAGGTAAAGAACTGGGCGGCGGATGAGAAAAGGCGACTAGACAAAGAGGCATGTGGTAAGAAGATGAAGGCATCCATGACAGACATGGAGGCCTTCCATCTTGAGATGATGGGAGAAATGAAGAAGACAATCACGGATCTTGTCCCGGAGTTGCTTCGCAGCTTGCTTCCCGGTTCAAGTTCGTCATTGTCTTCCTCATTTGCTCCAGGACAGAGTATTCCCGTCGCTCGGTCTGATTCCCTTAGGAAGCCAGTTTTCGTTATAGACTCAGAGGTGGCTCCTGCTGATCCGGCGTTGAGCCTTGCCTCGCCCGTGGACCTGGGAACGAAAGCCATGGCCTTGGACGTTTGCTTATCGAACGATCTAGAGCAGCCTAGGGCTAAGGGTGCCAGCGCCTCACGCGATGACCCTCCTGCCCAGGCCGAGTTTGACCCCTTTTCAAGCTTGGCGTCTAATCTTTCTGGGCGGGAAGAACAGAACACTCTGTTATGGCCTACCGATGAACCGATGGTCACGGAAATTGAAATCCATCCGCCCCCAGGGGGCCCATGGGTAACCTTTTCCATGGGACTACTTCTTCGGGAGTACGTTTCATGGCTCAATGGCTAGGCCGGCTAGGAGCCGATGGCCGTCCATACCATATCCCTCGGCTTGCCAAGAGTTACCGTGAAGAAGGCCCGGACTATGACGTCATGCATTTAACCCCCATGACGCAATAGATCCGGCTCCTGGAGTAGCCACGGAACAAGCCATGCTGGCCCTTTCGGGTCCATATGGCTTCCCAGGCTCCAGCTGTTTCCCAACCAGTGAATGTTGTTGAGGACGACGAAGGCCCTAGGTTCGTCGAATATTCACAGGTGGCCACCGAGGAGGACTGGATGGATGCTTGCCAATGGATGGCGAACATCAAGCCAGAACGCCAGGTGGATTCACCGGCTTCCCAGCAGGACCAGCGCCCATGGTTGGGAGGGAAACCGGTAACGAACACACCATGCCATCTCTGCCATATGCAGAGTATATTGTGGATATGTTCGCTGCGGTAGAGACATCCATTCAGCCAAATGGACGCCTTGCGAAGGCCCCTCACGAGGTGGCACAGCACTGCCATATCAGTTCTGATCTGTATCAGAAGTACGACGTCGTCCCAAATCCTTCCACAGATGACCGTGCAGCTTTAGACGAAGACACGTGGCATGGGTCCCGGTCTGACATGTGACCCTTGTGCGCTAGAGCCCTGCGCAACACAAATTCTGCGTTGAGGGGACACAGAGAAAAGTATGAGAGGAGCCATCTCAGCCCTCTCGCACGTTTCCCAGCTGCTACATGGGGTAGTAGCAGCATCCGTGGCCCGCCAAGCTTCTCCTCCTATAGTCCAGAGAGCCATCCAGGACGGTAATAACCTAGCTCTGGACTGTATGACGAGATCTGTAACCAGGAGTTTACGGGTGAGGCACACATTTGCCCTTGACAATTTGTGCCCCTCGCAAGACCTGTACACTCGGCTACTTGAGACGCCGATGGCAGGTCCAGGGTTGTTTGGAGGTGAATGATGCCTGCACCTCCAACAAACTGTAAACCTGGTGAATTCGCATAGGGCGCTGCGAGAGCAGTTTGAAGTGCTCCGCAGGGAGCGTGTTCGAGCAGCGCCACTGCCTTCCACCCTCAGCAGGCTAGAGGTGATGGTGGTCCTGTCAGAGGCCAACCTCCTACACAGCGTCTGTCGCAGCCACGCCAGCGTAAGCCAGCTAGGGGGAGCGCAGGCTCCTTAGCGCAACCCGCCAAGTAACCCGCATACTGAGGTGTGCATGGCAGAGGAGCGCAGGGTTCTGGTCGTGGGAACGGAGCCTGATGGACTGGCACCCACAATGGTCACACCAGTGCTGCTAGGACTGCCACCAGAGACAGGACAACTCTTGCACTATTCAGGTCCACCTCAATCCTTAGGTGGATCCGTGGGAGGCCGTCCGGCCTGCCACATACAAGAGTGGGGTGGATTACTCAGGACCGCTCTATCTTGCGATGGCTTTCAGTTGGTTACCATCCCAACTGGATATCAAGCCAGCCATTGCACCCATCTCTGGTTCTGATCTGGACTCAAAGTCTACGTGATCCAGACCAGCGGTTGTGTATAGAGGAAGAAATTCAATCCCTCATACAAAAACATGCAATTCAACCCGCACAGAAATGTCCGGGTTATTATTCAACCGTGTTCCTAGTGACAAAAAGCACTGGAGGGTGGAGACCAGTTCTCAACCTCAAACCTCTCAACAGCTTTATCCTCACACCAAGTTTCAGAATGGAAACTGTAAGAACGTTGTTGGCAGGATTCAGAAAGGGAATGTGGACAGCATCAATAGATCTAAAAGATGGTTATTTTCACATTACCATTGCGAGGAGCTTTCGTCGGTTCCTGAGATTTGCATTTCAGGGCCGCCAATGGGAATTCAGGGCTCTCCAAATTTGGTATATCCACGGCTCCTCGGGTCTTCATTCGAGTGGTCCAAGCTATGACGTCATACCTCCGCATGAGACACATAGCAGTCCGCATGTACATAGACAGCTGGCTGTTAAAAGCACGCAATCAGGAAAGTTCATCAGCAAATCTGGGGATAGTTTTGAAAACTCTTACAGATCTAGGCTGGATAATAAACTTTCACAAATCAGAGTTGACACCATCCCAGAAGTTTGTTTACCTGGACATGTTCTTTGATCTAGAGATAATGTATGTTTACCCATCTCAGGAGAGAATAGAAGCACTCATCTTAGTCATGCAGTCAGTGTGCAATAGTCGTCATGTCACGGGCCTACTTGAGCATGCTGGGGTTGATGGTTTCTTTGGAACCAGTCATTCCACAGGGAGCCTTATGCCGGCGGCCTATCCAGTTATTTCTCATGACACAGTGGACCCAGAGTACGGGATTCCTGGACTCAAAGGTGTCAGTGTTGGAACCTCTTATTCACCACCTTCAGAGAATCTCCTGACGGGTGACGTTTTCACCTCCCCACACTCAGTTAACGAGGTACACAGATGCATCAATGGAGGGATGGGGTGCTTGCCTGGAAGAAGATAAAGTATTAGGGCCTTGGAATATGGATCAGCCAAAAGAACATATTAATCTGCTAGAAATGCGAGCAGTAGTCTTAGCCATGGAACACTTCCTAGAGAAGGTCAAGGGCAAGATTGTTCTGGTTCGATCAGACAATACAACAGTAGTGACCTACATAAACCGCCAGGGCGCAACGAAGTCGTCCAGTCTCTGTATGATAACTAGAGCATGGGATTTCCCTGAAAGCATTTCATATTCCGGGAAGACTATATCTATTAGCAGACTCATTGAGCCGGAGAATGGCAACTAAATCAATGTGTGGCTGACTGTCTGTTCAACCACTGGGGAAAGCCCAACATAGATTTATTTGCAATGAACAAGAATGCAAAGATGACGACGTATGTCGCTCCAATTCCAGATCAGAGTGCTATCGCAATAGATGCATTAGCTATCAGCTTGGAGGGAATGTATGCATATGCATTCCCGCCAGCAATCCTGATTCCAAAGGTTCTCCAGAAAATCAGGCAGCATGAATGCCAAGTGCTTCTGATCGCCCCAAATTGGCCAAGCCAATCATGGTATACGGATCTGCTGGACCTTCTGGTCTGCAATCCTGCTCCTTTGCCTCTGATGGATAACATAATCTTCTTGCACAACAACCCGTCAATGTTCCAATTAACTGCGTGGATGTTGTAAAGGAATCAGCAGTTAAGGAGGGCTTATCTGAGCAAGCAGCTATGTTCATGGCAAAAGATTTGCTGAATGGTGCTCAAAAAGATGTATTAATCCAATGAAAGCATCTATTCACGTAGTAGCCGATTTCCTCTGTCAATTTTTATACCGATAGCCTCAAGTCTAAATCTATTAGCGGATAAACCCTTTGAACCACTAAGCTCAATTTCCATGAAAATGTTGATGCTTAGAACAGTGTTTATGATTGCTGCAGCTTCAGCCAGACGAAGAACTGAAATACATGCTTTGTCAGCAGAGCCAGCCCGTTTTGTGGTTACAGGGGAAGGCCTTAGGCTTCTACCTAGAGTTAACGTTATGACGAAAAACCCGTCTTTAGAATATCCTGGTCAGCCTATAGTTTTACCCGATTTGACTAGGTTTGATCCTAATTCAAAACCTTGGTGTCCTGTCCGTGCATTAACACGTTATAAACAACGTACACAAGAATGGCGAACGGACCCTAGTGTTTTATGGCTATCTTACATTGAACCCCATGGGAGAGCGTCTAAAGATACCATTTCTAGGTGGATTGTGGAATGCATCCAGCATTGCCACAAAGCATCCAGGAAAACAAGTTGACATGGCCAAGGCTCACAGTGTCCGTGGCGTAGTGGCATCCACGACTCTGTTTAACGGAGTGCCGGTGGATGACATTATGTCGGTAGCACAATGACACTGTGAGTCTAGTTTTACAGATCATTACCTCCGTGACATGTCAAATCCGCTTGCCTTAGCGATTTTACATAAACGTTAAATCTTTATATATTTGTAAATATTGTATATAAGACCGTTGACTCACGCACAGCGCAATTTAGTGGAGAATCCCCGCTTTTCCGTACTGTACCTATCATCGCTAGCGGTGATTAAAGGGAATCTCGTCAAAATAGGTTAGTCCTATATTTGGTGATGGTTATTTTTGTCACGATTTTTAGTACTTACTAAAATGGTGATGGTGTGTTCTTTGTGGTTCCATCAGAGAGTATACGAAATGAAGCTTTCGTCCGATGTCTTATATTGCGGTAGCATGAGTACATAGAGAGCATATAGGACATTGAGGTCATCGATGCCGCTTTAAAAGAGGAGGGGGGGGGGCGAATGTCAAACGGTCATTACTCTCAACATCGGTCATGTTATCCGATGTCAAAGTCATTTCCTGATTGTGTTTACATACGCAATTTCAGATGTTTGTGTGCTCCAAAAGCAAAAGAGCTTACTCTTCCAATGATGAAACGGTCTTCTGACCTTCGCCTCCCTCTCGCCGAATTCTCTTACGAAGTCTGGCTATATCATAGAGTATCAGGGTGGTAAGTATACTCTTGATGTGAAATAAACGAAATCACGGATTTTTTTTTTTACGAGAGAGTTACTACTTACCACCCTGATACGATGCCGGCCTCTCGGCCTCTCAGAGCCTCGGTTTATCAGCGTTTTATGCTGCAATTATGTCAGCTAATAATTTGGAATAGAAAGAGACCACCCCGTGCATACGCGAGTTTGGGCCGCACGTCCGCTGGACTGTCAATTGAGTAACCTGCCCAGTGGGGCGGTTTCTTTTAAATTCTGAGTCTTATTGAAGCTAGGTCGATATTTGGGAAATATCATAGAGTATCAGGGTGATAAGTATCAACTCCCTCGCGAAAAAATAAATCCGTGATTTCGTTTAATTCGCTATTCGTGTCCGATCATAGCAGTACAGGTATTGAATTAGATATGCTTCTCATAAGGAGGAACTACCTCCCCTGAAGGGGCGATCATGACGTCGGTCCTTAAGCCGCTTATGTCGATTAGGACTGGCGTCACCACCCACTTGAGAAGCAAACAGATCCTGAAGCGGCGATCATGACGGAAGTCTTACGCCGCTTATGGGGATTAGGGCTGGTGTCACCACCCACTTCAGAAGCTGCTTATGTGGATTAGGACCGGCGTCACCACCTACTTCAGAAGCCGCTTATGTGGATTAGGACTGGCGTCACCACCCACTTCAGAAGCTGCTTATGTGAATTAGGACCAGCATCATCACCCACTTCAGAAGCCGCTTATGTGGATTAGGACTGGCGTCATCACCCACTTCACAAGCCGCTTATGTTGATTAGGACTGGCATCACCACCCACTTTAGAAGCTGCTTATGTGGATTAGGACCGGCGTCACCAGCCACTTCAGAAGCGGCTTATGTGTTTTAGGACCAGCGTCACCACTACCTTCAGAAGCAAATAGATCCTGAAGCGGCAATCATGATGACAGTCTTAAGCCGCCTATGTGGAATAGGACCGGCATCACCCCCACTTCAGAAGCTGCTTATGTGGATTAGGACCGGTGTCACCACCCACTTCAGAAGCTGCTTATGTGGATTAGGACTGGCGTCACCACCCACTTCAGAAGCTGCTTATGTGAATTAGGACCAGCATCACCACCCACTTCAGAAGCCGCTTATGTGAATTAGGACCGGCGTCACCGCCCACTTCAGAAGCTGCATATGTTGATTAGGGCCAGCGTCACTACCCACTTCACAAGCCGCTTATGTTGATTATGACAAGCGTCACCACCCACTTCAGAAGCCGCTTATGGGGATTAGGACTGGCATCACCACCCACTTTAGAAGCTGCTTATGTGGATTAGGACCGGCGTCACCAGCCACTTCAGAAGCGGCTTATGTGTTTTAGGACCAGCGTCACCACCACCTTCAGAAGCAAACAGATCCTGAAGCGGCGATCATGACGACAGTCTTAAGCCGCCTACGTGGAATAGGACCGGCATCACCCCCACTTCAGAAGCTGCTTATGTGGATTAGGACCGGTGTCACCACCCACTTCAGAAGCCGCTTATGTGAATTAGGACCAGCATCACCACCCACTTCAGAAGCTGCTTATGTGGATTAGGACTGGCGTCATCACCCACTTCAGAGGCCGCTTATGTGCATTAGGACTGGCGTCACTACCCACTTCAGAAGCTGCTTATGTGAATTATGACGGGCGTCACTGCCCACTTCAGAAGCCGCATATGTGGATTAGGGCCGGCATCACCACCCACTTCAGAAGCCGCTTATGGGGATTAGGACTGGCATCACCACCCACTTCAGAAGCTGCTTATGTGGATTAGGATCGGCGTCACCACCCACTTCAGAAGCCGCATATGTGGATTAGGACCAGCTTCACCGCCCACTTTAGAAGCCGCTTATGTGGATTAGGACCAGCGTCACCACCCACTTCAGAAGCCGCATATGTGGATTAGGGCCGGCATCACCGCCCACTTCAGAGGCTACTTATGTGGATTAAGACCGGCGTCACCACCCACTTCAGAAGTCGCTTATGTAGATTAAGACCGGCGTCACCACCCACTTCAGAAGCCGCATATGTGGATTAGGACCAGCGTCACCACTAACCTCAGAAGCAAACAGCTCCTCCTGTAAGAAAGCAGAGTAGTAGTAGTAGTAGTAGTAGTAGTAGTAGTAGTAGTAGTAGTAGTAGTAGTAGTAGAAGTAGTAGTAGTAGTAGTAGTAGTAGTAGTAGTAGTAGTAGTAGTAGTAGTAGTAGAAGTAGTAGTAGTAGTAGTAGTAGTAGTAGTAGTAGTAGTAGTAGTAGTAGTAGTAGTAGTAGAAGTAGTAGTAGTAGTAGTAGTAGTAGTAGTAGTAGTAGTAGTAGTAGGGAAAGTAGAAGAAAAGTGTGTAGGTGAAGAAGAAAAAGAAGAAGAAGAAGTAGATATAGACACGTCCAAAAGCACTTAAGACACATAGGCGGCCGACCCCTCACCATCATGAGGAATGACTGTCCATCCACCAATGTTACCATCGAGGGCAACTGAGCGACATTATCCTCCGTTCCAGTCACCTTCACAATTCTTTCTCCACTGTCCAATACAACATCGTCCACATTAACCATTTCTCTCTTAACCTGCAGCACATTAACACGTGAGATGCGGCTAATGAAATCATATACGAACTTGTTAGAGATATCTACTGGCAACCAGTGTACTCGAATATCCACCGTCTTAGCCGAAGTTCTTCTCCATCTTCCTCAGACTGCTTCATTAACAGTTTACGGGCTATCTCCACAATCTGCAAGGCCACCAACCACTCATAAACTTTGTCCTTCCGCCATATGGGCATCAACTTACTTACATCCACCCCATCCTCTCTTAGCACCGCTATTATCATTTCTCTCGACGACACATTCCGCAGTCTCTCTCCAGTAACACTAATCTTAATGTCTTTCACAACAGTGTTCCGGTACTCATTACTTAGGTACGGCCTTACCCTAAGGCTAGAACTAGCCCCATGTCACACAAGCACAATAACAATAACCAGAAAAAGTGCGTATCTTTATATAAAACTAAAAGGGAGTGCAGAGGTATAGGTGTACTATACTGTCCTTTATCCGCTACTTTGCATGACATGTTTGAAACGCAAACGGAATTTAATATAGATTTTCTGAAATGTAACTTTTGGACAAAATACACATACATTATATGAGTGAAAACCCCCATGTTTGCATTTTTTTTTATCCCATCTTCAATAGATATTTACATATTTTGAAAATGGCTGCCCAACCAAAAATGCTTTATTTTGGAGCCTGCTTGGATACAAATACTACGTGCATGTGTGTAAAGAGTTTATGTTTGACTTATTTGCAACATATACAACAAATGTAGTTGTGTCTTTCTTACAAATCGGTGTTATGTGTTTCAAAATGCCCGCTGATTCTCGAAATCGCCATTTTGTTAAATGTTTCATAATCTTCAAATCCATTCAAAACACAAAGTACTAGAGGAGGCAGTTGCTCCAAGGACACACGTCGAAGTTCATCCCGATGTAGACAGAACGCAGCACAAAACCCAACACATTCCAGTATGCGGAGAATGCATTTCATGTCTTATTGAAAAAGAGCAGACAACTGATAGAGGGCATCCAATTCCCATCCTTAATGCTGTGTCACATGAGTGATCAACTCTAAAAACAGGCCTGAAATATTCTTACAAAATAAACAAGTTGGTCCAAGGAGCAAACGCACCACATGTATCTGTCTGGATGGTCCAAGGAGAGAACGCATCACATGTATCTGTCTGGATGGTCCAAGGAGAAATTGCACCACATCTATCTTTCTGGATGGTCCAAGGGGAGAACGCACCACATGTATCTTTCTGGATGGTCCAAGAAGAAATTGCACCACATGTATCTGTCTGGATGGTGCAAGGAGAGAACGCACCACATGTATCTGTCTGGATGGTCCAAGGAGCGAGCGCACCACATGTATCTTTCTGGATGGTTCAAGGAGAAAGTGCACCACATGTATCTGTCGGGATGGTCCAAGGAGAGAATGCACCACATGTATCTGTCTAGATGGTCCAAGGAGCGAACGCACCACATGTATCTGTCTGGATGGTCCAAGGAGAAATTACAACACATGTATCTGTCTGGATGGTCCAAGGAGAGAACACACTACATGTATCTGTCTGGATGGTTCAAGGAGAGAACGCACCACATGTATCTGGCTGGGTGGTTCAAGGAGAGAGTGCACCACATGTATCTGTCTGGATGGTTCAAGGAGAGAATGCACCACATGTATCCGTCTGGATGGTTCAAGTGGAGAGCGTACCACATGTATCTGTCTTGATTGTCCAAGGAGAGAGCGCACCACATTTATCTGTCTGGATGGCGCAAGCAGAGAACGCACCACATGTATCTGTCTGGATGGTCCAAGGAGAGAACGCACCACATCTATCTGTCTGGATGGTCCAAGGAGCGAACGTGCCACATCTATCTGTCTGGATGGTCCAAGGAGCGAACGTGCCACATGTATCTGTCTGGATGGTCCAAGGAGAGAGCGCATCACAGGTATATGTCTTGGTGGTCCATGGAGAGAACGCACCACATGTATCTGTTGGTCTGGTCCAAGGAGAGAGCGCACCACATGTATCTGTCTGGATGGTCCAAGGAGATAAAGCACCACATGTATCTGTCTGGATGGTTCAAGGAGAGAACGCACCACATGTATCTGTCTGGATGGTCCAAGGAGAGAATGCACCACATGTATCTGTCTGGATTGTTCAAGGAGAGAGCGCACCACATGTATCCGTCTGGATGGACCAAGGAGAGAACGCACCACATGTATCTGTCTGGATGGTTCAAGGTGAGAGCGCACCACATGTATCTGTCTGGATGATCCAAGGAGAAAGTGTATATGTCTGGATGGTTCACGGAGAGAGCGCACCACATGTATATGGCTGGATGGTCCATGGAGAGAGCGCACCACATTTATCTGTCTGGATGGCCCAAGGAGAGAACACATCACATGTATCTGTCTGGATGGTCCAAGGAGAGAGTGCACCACATGTATCTGTCTGGATGGTCCAAGGAGAGAGCGTACCACTTGTATCTGTCTGGATGGGCCAAGGAGAGAACGCACCACATGTGTCTGTCTGGATGGTACAAGGAGAGAGCGCATCACATATATCTGTCTGGATGGTCCAAGGAGATAAAGCACCAGATGTATCTGTCTGGATGGGTCAAGGAGAGAACGCACCACATGTATCTGTCTGGATGGTCCAAGGAGAGAATGCACCACATGTATCTGTCTGGATGGTCGAAGGAGAGAGCGCACCACATGTATCTTTCCGGATGGGCCAAGGAGAGAACGCACCACATGTATCTGTTTGATTGGTCCAAGGAGAGAGCACACCACATGTATCTGTCTGTCTCGTCCATGGAGAGAGCACACCACATGTATCTCTCTGTCTGGTCCATCGAGAGAGTGAACCACATGTATCTGTCCGGATGGTCCAAGGAGAGAATGCACCACATGTTTCTGTCTGGATGGTTCAAGGAGAAAGTGCACCACATGTATCTGTCTGGATGGTCCAAGGAGAAAGTGTATATGTCTGGCTAGTCCATGGAGAGAACACACCACATGTATCTGTCTGGATGGTTCATGGAGAGAGCGCACCACATGTATATGGCTGGATGGTCCATGGAGAGAACACACCACATGTATCTGTCTGTATTGTTCAAGGAGAGAGCGCACCACATGTATCTCTCTGGATGGTCCATGGAGAGAACGCACCATATGTACCTGTATGGATGGCCCAAGGAGAGAGCGCACCACATGTATCTGCCCGGATAGACCAAGGAGAGAGCACACCACATGTATGTGTCTGGATGGTCCAAGGAGAGCGCACCACATGTATCTGTCTGTATTGTCCAAGGAGAGAGCACACCACATGTATCTGTCTGGATGGTCCATGAAGAGAACGCACCACATGTATCTGTCTGGATGATCCAAGGAGAGAACGCACCACATGTATCTGCCTGGATGGTCCATGGAGAGAACGCACCACATGTATCTGTCTGGATGGTCCAAGGAGAGAGCACACCACATGTATCTGTCTGGATGGTTCAAGGAGAGAACGCACCACATGTATCTGTCTGGATGGTCCAAGGAGAGAACACACCACATGTATCCGTCTGACTGATCCAAGGAGAGAACGCACCTCATGTTCCTGTAGGGATCGTCCAAGGGAGAGAGCGCAGGACATGTATCTATCTGGATGGAGCAAGGAGAGAACCCACACCATGTATCTGTCTGGATGGTCCAAGGAGAGAGCGTACCACATGTATCTGTCTGGATGGTTCAAGGAGAGAACGCACCACATGTATCTGTCTGGGTGGTTCAAGGAGAGAACGCACTACGTGTATCTGTCTGGATATTATAATGGTATATGTGGGATTTGGATAATAGTTATATGGAACAGGTACAGATTATATTTTTACAGTTAGATTTTTGCTATATACAAGATATAGTAAACATCTATCTATATAGATCCTGATGATAATTATTATTATTATTATTATTATTATTATCGCCGTTGTTGTTGTGGTTGTTGTTGTTGTTGTTGTTGTTGTTGTTGCTGTTGTTGCTGTTGTTGCTGTTGTTGTAGTTGTTGTGGTGGTTGTTGTTGTTGGTTGTGTTGTCGTCGTAGACTCACATTTTGTCGTTGTGGTTGATGCAGCTGTTGTTGTTGTTGTTGTTGTTTGTTGTTAGTGTAGTTGTTGTTCTAGTCGCTATAAGTGGTGTTGTTGTTGTTTGTTGTTGTTAGTGTAGTTGTTGTTGTAGTCGTTATAAGTGTTGTTGTTGTTGTTGTTGTTGTTGTTTGTTGTCCTTGTTGTTAATGTTATTGTTGTTGGTGTTCTTTGTGCCATCATTGTCATTGCTTTTGTATTGCTGATGTTGTCATTGTCGGTTAGCATCGTCATCTTTGTCTTCGTCGCCATCATTGTCATTATGGTAATCATCTTCGTTGTGTAGCTCGCCGGGTAGTGTCGGGCCGATGTCTCATGTCGACTCACCATGCCGCAAGTGCACGATGAATGATGATGCTGGTTAGCTTCCGGTCTCGGGGTGACGGACCTTGAATGAGACTGCCCTGCGGGAAACAAAAACCCGCTCCTAAGGCCAGTGGAACTCAATCGTTCTGGTGGGGCCATGCGACCATCGTCATGAACATTAAACACAACGGTTTCATCCCAAGAATTTGTGTCACCAGTAGCCTGTCCATAGCAATTTCGTGATCTATGGACTTACAAGATTTGATTTGGTGACCTAAAAATATAAGTCTATACAATGTGTTTACCTAACTGATTAAAAATATGCTAGATAAAACTACAGTAAGAGCATACGAAAATATAAGACATAGAGGCAGGTAGATGAACTTTTAAACATGGGGCTCCCGGAGGTACCACACAGACTCGTAGGTCCGCAGAGGTATCCCCGCAAGGGAGGCTCCCGTACACGAGCCATAGCTATTTAACTTAATATAAGTTATTATACCTTTAAGCTGAAAGGAAGAAGACTATCTCAGACGAAAAGTTATGTGCCTCACGCGGGCACTACTCCTAGTGCAAGCTAGGGTGAGGAGTTTTATCCTGGCGTGGACCGTCGTCGCTGAATCCTTGCGAGAGGTAAGTGCCTCGCGCTGGCCTCCATCTCGGGAAGGTGCTGCCACGGTTTAAAGTGGGAGAAAAATAGCAGGCAAAAATAGGCCTACTCTAGTATTTCAAACAAAAATGCTATGCAAAGAAAAGACCATACCTAGTGAGATTATGACTGTAGGGGTGCGTACCGTTTTACGTGAAGACAGGACGGAAGATTCCCGATGGATTCCTTCGTCCCCGTCTTATGTAATTCCTAATATGCTGAGTTAGTAATTGCCGCTTTATTTCTGCGGGCCTTCTGCTTTGCTTAATTTCTTTTAGTTGTTCTCAAAACAAGAACTAGTTTAGGGCACAACTGGCCGATAACTACCTAGCCATTAGACACGGCTGTCACAGAGAACTGATGCCTGAGGACATCAATACTGCAGACAGCGCTCATACATGTTACTTAGCGGGATCTCCAAACTGGGTAAGAATCCGGACATTCCACGCCGCAACCACATGAAACATTACAAGACATGGTTTACATTTCATGGAAGCATTGTTAGGCCATATCTCCTATCGTTATGGTGGGGGTAAGAGAGATTGATGCACATTCCCGTAAGGGCATGGCAGATCTAAATATCATGCCCAGACATTTGAACAGAATTCGGTGAGCATACATATCTCGCCCGTCACCAGGTCCTATGGAACTAACCGTTTAACCTGTCGTTAGGTTTATACACAAGTTGCCAGTTTTGCACTGCGATGCGGGAGGATTGTCAGTAAATATAATAATAATTAATACATATATTTTCGCAGTGCTTTCCTACATTGGCCTAAAGTACTATCTACCAAGTATCCGAAGATACGCAGGAGTGTGTGACACCACACCCTAGCCATCACCGCTCGGAAACCCCAACAGTTTCCCAGAGTCGGATCAGCCCATGGTGCAGATAGGGACATCCAAACAATTAAGAAGCCACAAGGCTAAGAGGGAGGAATATGAAGAGAGAGAAAATCTTGAAGTTATGAGTCTTACCGGAGTGCGAGGCTAAATTATCGCACTACCGGAAGAGAAGAGTATATTACACAGTATGTAATGAAGAAAGTGTCTCTAATAATTCTGAACCTATCCTATCGAGCTGAATAGAAAAGGTTTTAGTCGGTAGCATGCCGGGCTAAACAGAGTTATAGCATGGACAGCGACCTCAGTGAAAAATTGTTGGTGGCGGGAGAAAGTGCTGGATATATAAATGTTGCTGTAGTGTGGTTTCTACGTGCACTGCAGTCCTACATTTTCTATAACTAAACAAAACAAGTTAACGGATGGCCACTGGCCATATACATACATAATCTAACCAGAACAAGTAATACGGTGTAAAATGATTACGGAAGATATATTAGCACAGGTCAACGAACCTACTATAGTGCGGTTAGCAACACATTAAGGAAAATGATAATAACTAAATACATGCTCTATGGAGAAACTGGTGAGATGCCTCTACGCTTAATGATTAAGCAACGAATACTAAATTACTGGTTCAGATTACTCACAGGTAAGCAAACAAAACTAGCTGCTAAGATGTATGCTTTGTAATGGCTGATTCCACCATCAACAACAGGCAATATAAGTGTGTAACATGCATAGACGAAACAGGTTTAACATACATATGGACAGAGCAGCAATCAAATAATCCTTCACATTCAAACAAACAATTTAAACAAATTACAGAAGACCAGTATAGGCAACAATGGCATCAACATCTGACAGAATCTTGGAAAGGCAAAATCTATGGAGTCTTTAAAACGGATCTAGAAATAGCAAATTACCTTTTACTTTTAAATAATCGAAATAGAGTAACATATATTCGATTCAGAACCAGCAACCACTATTAACCAATCGAAATGGACAGATGGGTGGGAATAGATAGACAGGAACGAAAATGCAATTTATGCCAAAAAATGATGTAGGTGATGAATATCACTATATCTTTGTATGCGAGTACTTTGCTGCAGAAAGAATGGCTACCTTACCAAAATAGTACTACAATCGACCAAATTTCTATAAATTTGATCAATTATTCTCTACAAACAAAATAAAGCTATTAGGAAAGTTGTGTAACCTGCTCCAAAATAATAGATACATTCCCATATATATAAATGTATCCTTGAGGCTACTTTTCAACCCATGCCAGAACTATTGGCCTGATTAATGGGTCTGGCTCCAGGCTTCCTTTTCGCACCGTATTCGCACTTGAACCCAGGACAGGGGGGCCATAAGGGTGGAGGGTGGGGGGGGGGGGGCTATGTTGTGGGGAGGGGTGGGTGAAGTAGCGATAGACTGACTAGCGGGACGGACTCCTCGTCTCTTTTCGTAGACTTTCGTATTTTGAGACGAGGACACAGGACCTTGCCAATGTCCACAATGGTGAAGGGTGGGTTGTGGTCGTTTAGGGCTGGTAGTAATGGTACGGTAGCACTAATAATGATGATGATGATAATGATGATAATGATGATGACGACGACGACGACGACGACGACGACGACGACGACGAAGACGACGATGATGATGATAACCTGGGCTTAACTCGAATACATTGAATATTAACAATCGGGAGTGGGGGGGGGGGGGGGTGGCGAAATGTGGCGATGAGAATTGATGATGTAAAAGACTAAGGCAGGGAAAATAGTAATAACGACCACAACGACGACGACGACAACAACAACAACAACAACAACAACAACAACAACAACAATAACAACAATGTATTCTACAGCTGTGTACGCACATATATATATATATATATATATATATATATATATATATATATATATATATATATATATATATATATAAATTGAAAATGTAAAAAAAACGTAGTACAACCATGTTAGTACCAACAAACACCTTTGCTGTGCTGGATAAATAGAACATTGCTCTATTTCACCCAACTTTTTAACCAGCATTTTCAGCAAACAAATTACACGCAAAGCTGTTCTTGTTCTGCCGATTCCGCTGCCGCTGCCGCTACTACTACTACTACTACTACTACTACTACTACTACTACTACTACTACTACTACTACTACCGTATGACTCAACAGTATCGATTTTATGAATTGGTAGTATGTACGATTCAGATTTTGTCCGGGTGGGATTATGTCCCGTGGGATTTTGTCCAGGTGGGATTTTGTCCAGTGGGATTTTGTCCGGGTCAGATTTTGTCCAGTGGAATTATGTCTGTGTGAGATTTTGTCCAGTGGGATTATTTCCGGGTGGGATTATGTCCAGGGGTATTTTGTCTGGTAGGATTTTGTCCAGTGGTATTTATAGTTATCCATCCATCCATTCATTCATCCATCCATCCATCCATCCATCCAATGAGCAAATCACTCAATCGATCGATTGAGCCAGCCAGCCAGCCAGCTAGCCAAATAGTAGATTGGGTAATAGATCAAATGAGGCACTAGGATTTTCATTAGTTCTTTGAAAATAATGTTTTTGATTATAATAATAATTCTGGGGAAGTTGACATAACTTATGACATTTGTAAGAGTAAGATAGTTTTTGAAATTATGTTTTGCAGGTGAGCGCCATAAATGCAAAAGATCTTGACCCGTTGAAGTGCGCAAGTTCATTTATCTAGAAACAACTGTGTGATGGCTCTGTAGCTTTCTCTTCATATGAAACTTTCCTAAAAATAGCTGTTTTATAACAAACTCTTAAACGGCGTTCTAAAGTGCATGTGTTTAACACAAATAATGGTATGAATTTCTTGGGAAATCAACGATCAGAATACGAATTAAAACAATAAACAAGAAAAAATACATTTGTGTATCTTTTAGCTTTCAGAAGATCGCGCGTTTCCAAAGTCACGTGTGCGTATTGAAAAAAAAGACAAATATTACTAGCCCGATTTGGTTTTGAACTGTGATTTCCAGACATTGCCCCTGATCCTGATAAAAAAAAGATCATGATTAGATCAAATTCAGGCTCTATAGCTGTTATTGTTGTTGTTTGCATGCCCTTCACTCCTTTGTATTGTGCCCAAGATTGCTTTGTCCGATAGAGGCTACGGTAAAATATATATAGGCCTATGATAAAAAGGAATTATTAGGTATCTCTGATGACGACGTGCCCAGCTTATACTATATTAACATCTGCGCGGTTTTGAAACTATTGTACCTTCTTATAAAATTACTATTGTCGGACTATTGGGTTGTCGGACGACTGGGTTTGTAAATGTTAGTGTTGGGCTGTCGGACTATTGCATATAATTGTCGGACTATTGGGCTGTCGGACTATTGGGTTGTCGGATTAGTGGGTAAAATTGGCAGGTTGTCGGACTAGTGGGGCGTCCCCATGTCTCTGTGTAGGTGATCACCCAGCACGGTCATTGCCTCTGTGACGCCACGACGATCAGCTCACCAAAGACATGGCCTATGTTACGTCACAATGATCAGGCCACCTACATACATTGCCTGTGTGACGTCACGATGATCAACTCGCCAAAGACATTGTCTATGTGACGTCACGATAAACAGCTCATCAAAGATATTGTCTATGTGACGTCACGATGATCGCCTTAGAAAAGACATTGTCTATGTGACGTCACGATGATCGCCTCAGCTAAGACATTTTCTATGTCACATCACAATGATCAGCTCGGCAAAGACATTTGTTATGTGACATCACAATGATTGCCTCATCAAATACATTGTCTATGCGACGTCACGATGATCAGCTCACCAACGACATTGTCTATGTGACGTCACGATGATCAGCTCATCAAAGACATTGTCTATGTGATCAGCTCACCAAAGACATTGTCTATGTGACGTCACGATGGTCAGCTCACCAAAGACATTGTCTATGTGACATCACGATGATCAGCTCACCAAAGACATTGTCTATGTGACGTCACAATGATCAGATCATCAGAGATTATCTATATGACGTCATGATGATCAGCTCATCACCCCACCCCAAAAGATTTTTTCACAATTTCTTTTTAAAACAGCGCCGGGTCTGATCGTGAAATAGTTAAATATACAATAAACATTGGATGGAGGGGTGGGGGTGAGGTAACTTCGCATCATCAAATGTAATGTCACTTGTGTAAAGTGCAAACCTTGACATAGCTGGTTCATTAACGAATAATGATTTACGTAATGGATTGTTTATAACAGGTGACACGTAGCTTCATCGAGGAAAATGAGGTCACCAGACCAGCACCAATAATTTCGCTATATCAGCGCATCCTGTTTGCATTAGCAGAGCCTACAGATTTATGAGAGAGTTAGCCGTTAGGCTATAATTAAAACTCTGCAAAAGTAGGCCTACATGAGAACATGTAGTGGCACTCCTGTGCCTGTCATTCTGCCGGTGCAAGTGTGTTACGGGGTGCGTGGGAATATGGGATGGATGCACATGCTGTATTCTGACAGCTGGCCGAGCCTGTTTCTCGTGCTATTCGATCATAACTAAGCATCTGTATTATGCTTTTCAGATTATGACTTTTTAACTTTCACATTACCAATGGTAATATGAAAGTTAAAAAAGTCGGAATCTCAAAGCACAATGCTGATTCTCAATTATTACTCAGAATGCAGGAAATCCCTTCTCAGAACATCTAATTTCAAAATTTTTTCCCGAACCCCTGCTTGCATGGAGGGGGACACCCCATTCCCTGACCCACCCTAATGGGCTCCCCCAACTTCGGTTTTACACGACGCCCCTGCAGCTCACCAAAGACATTGCCTATGTGACGTCACGATGATCAGCTTATCAAAGACATTGTCTATGTGACGTCATGATGATCGCCTCAGCAAAGACATGGCCTATGTGACGTCATGATGATTGCCTCAGAAAAGACACTGCCAGTGTGACGCCATGATGATTGCCTCAGCAAAGACATTGCCTATGTGACGTCACGATGATCGCCTCAGCAAAGACATGGCCTATGTGACGTCATGATGATTGCCTCGGCAAAAACATGTCCTATGTGACGTCATGATGATTGCCTCGGCAAAGACATTGCCTATGTAACGTCACGATGATCAGCTCACCAAAGACATTGTCTATGTGACGTCACAATGGTCAGCTCACCAAAGACATTGTCTATGTGACGTCACGATCATCGGCTCATCAAAGACCTTGTCTACGTTAAGATGCGCCTCTACATAATATGGTGTAGTAACTTAGCTACATATAAAAGGTTACTCACCCAACAGAGGTCTCGAATCGGCCCGTGGAACCGGCGGAAGATATGCGCAGTTCAAGTTCCAAGGTACGACTGCGGGGCATCCGTAGAAACGGCGGGAATCAGCTAGCCCGGCAGCTGCGAAACGCGAACTACGGGATTGCGGGATACCGCCAGCACCACACTCTCCCCCGTTTATAAAAACATGGTTATGTAATTAAAAATTTTATCTAAAAATCTAATCTTTAAAAATGTACACACAATAAAAAACACACAGGCATTGACGCTCAACTGCTAAAGGTAAAATTAGAATTTACCAATTAAAAAAAGAAATTCCATAGTAGGTGTCGATCCATCCAGAAAGAATGAGCTGTTAATAATAAAACAGATGGATAGATCAACAGCTGCCGGACGAGGGCCATCGGTACAGATTTTAAAATAGCATAGCATCCTAACTAAAATTAAGGACAGTGGTTTTCCACCACAGCCGAAAACTGACAGAATTGATGGAATTGCCGAATTGATAAAGAAGTAATAAAAATAAGCTCACATGAATTTAGTGGAAGTGTTATCTGAAATTAACATGTGAGATTCGAGGAAAACCTATGAATATTGCATATTTTAAAATTTAGTGACCATTTTTAACCTTAACATTTATAATATACCTCTTATATAATTGAAACGGATCTGAATCCACAAATTTAGGAAGTCCGGAAAACCACCATCCCTATCACAATAAAGATATCTGAATGAAGCTAAAATGGAATGGATAATACAGCAGAAGAAAGAAACCTATGAATTTGCGCTATGACTAACGCGCCAATTACTTCGCGCATCATGAAATGGTAAACGCAAGAAATGCATCTGCACGATTTATGCAGTCTTTGCTAAATGCATATTATAAATATGCTGTCATATGCAAGACTTCTGCATTATAGAGTAATGCACATTATAAATATGCATGAGTCATGCATTATAGAGTAATAATGCATCGTTGCATCATTTTAACATGTAATTGCTACACGTTTAATAAATGAAAAACCTAGGTATGGCAGTATATAATGTTGGCCTAATATAAAATATCTGAACTGACCTATGTAGAATTAATATATCTGGGCTATCCTATAAAATATCTGAGCTGACCTAATAAAACTATATATAATATATTTGAGCTACCCTATAAAATATCTGAGCTGACAAATGTAAAACTGGCATTGAATAGCTAACCTAAACTGATGTTTACTATACATAGATGAGTTTGCATCATAACATATGATGCATATACTTATAAGAAGCGTGTACATGGATTTAATCCATATACACACAAACAGAGAGCATTGTTATGACTACACATCATGACGGACAATAAATACAGTTCATAATCTAGGAATTGAATATCTTCAGTGTCATGCAGAATGTTAAAATTCGAAGTCATAATTTCCTATCATCTGGATTACAGTAATTCTTTTAATGTTCAATTACTGTTACCATTGTACATTATCACATTACTGTTGTAGTACTGTACTACGACCGAAAAGCTAACTGCAGTCCGCAACAATACCATGACCAAATGAATCCGAAATAAGACGAAACCAGAGGAATATTTATTCAGGTGGACGAGTAGGGTTTATGAAGACTTACATAGTCTAATTCACGAATGCTTAAAGAACATTCTAATACAGTTCATAATCTAGGAACGTGTTGCGAAGACGGCACTGCCTTCCTGTTCGACTCTGAATGGCATGCGTTTGGAGTTGGTCATCTCTAGGAGATGTGTGATGTATTTCCCCTCGGACCTGACACCTCATGCGCCATGGGGAAAAAGTGTGGTGCGGTTCCCCTCGGACCGGACACCTCATGCGCCTGGGGGAAGTGTTATGCATTTGTCCTCGGACCTGACACCTCATGCGCCTAGGGGAAAAAGTGTGATGCGGTTCCCCTCAGACCTGACACCTCATGCGCCTAGGGGAAGTGTTATGCGTTTCTCCTCGGACCTGACACCTCATGCACCTAGGAGAGTGAAGCTGTGTTTGTGGGACGGGTAAAATAGAGTCGATATCCAGGTCATCTGTCAAAACAGCATCTAGATCATTATGCAGAATTGATGAGGATGGATCAATACCATATGGAATGGTTTCATCCAAATCATCTTCAAAAATGGAAACACAGTTATCATCAGATAACCTACGGCCATTATTGGGGGATAATAAGTCATCATCATCGCCATGATCTTCAGAGTTTATAGCACGTCTCATTCGCAATATCCAGAGAGGTAAATCACGATCTCTGCATAGCTTTAATCTATCATGGTGAACAACTAGTTCCCGGCATTGGTTTTTGATACCAAACAGTGCTTCTGACAACTTTTTATAAATAATAAACGGACCAGTCCAAGGAGGTTGTAGTTTACTGGACTGACCTATTTTAGTTGCAGAATTAGCAAGATAAACTACATCACCAACATGATAGGCACGCTCATGCAAACGTAGATCATACTCTTTTTTCTGACGCTTCTGAGCCATTTTAAGGTTATCCCGTGCTATCTCATGAGCTTCATGCAACGTTTGCTGTAACTGTTGGACGAAGTCACTGGCATCTGAAGGGGCATTCTATGTAGTCACAGACACAGGGCATTTGCACATTATGTCAATAGGCTGTAGTACTTTTCGAGCAAGCATCACCATGTTGGGAGTATACCCCGTCTGTCGGCTTACAGTAGATCGTATAGCTACAGCGATGAAAGGAATACACTTGGCCCAATCTTTCTGTCTGTCATGCTCTTGCAGGTAACACCGTATACACTGCAAGACAATATGGTTTATACGTTCAATCTGTCCATTTGAACATGGTCTATAAGCTGTGGTGCGTGGTTTTTTTAATCTCCAGTAGCTGGCACAGTTCCTTAAATAGGCTGCTCTCAAAGTTACGACCCTGATCGGTGTGTAACAAATATGAACAGCCAAATGTGGTGACAAAACGCTCCACATACGTTTTGGCTACCAGTTCTGCCCCTTGTTCAGGGAGCGCATAGCACTCAACCCATTTAGTGAACTGATCTATGATCATCAACACATATCTATTTCCCAGTGCAGATGTGATAAAGGGACCGAAAATGTCCATATGTACCCGTTCCAAGGGAAAACCAGCATGGAACTCGCCCAGAGCAGCTCTAGGTAGTATCCGTGCCAAATATATTTAGCCTTCACTCTCTCTCATGTCTTCTGCTCACCCATGTGACTGGCAAGCTTGGAATCATGACAATTCTCCAAACCCAGCTTCTGGAGAGACTTTGGGACTACCAGCAGATTCTGTGTGGTATTAGCAAAATGCTATCGACAAAAATCAATTGATCACAACGAGCCCACCAAAACTTGACAGCTGGACTAGCTAAATATAGCTCCGCGTCAGAAGGTGTGTGTGACTGCTCAATCCATGATACAACCATCTTCAGATCAGGATCCTCCAACTGACGCTCCCTTAGATCTTCCAAAGAGAATGTGTCTAACCAGTTTGACCTTCCAATAACCTGGTCCGTTTGGGGGACACCATCCAGCAGTCCATCTGGATCATCGCTGTCTGTGTCGCTGTCTGATAGGTCATTATTACTCAGTTGAAGGGCCCTTATGGTTTGAAAAGCCAAGGGAATTACATCATCAACATCTTGTTCAAATTGAGACCATTGCTGCTGAAGCTTGGTACAATATTTGCACCCACCACATGGTAATGAACTAAGAGATTGGCCAGCTTTATAACAGTGGCAAGGTGAAGAATCACTTGGAACTCGTGATAGACCATCAGCATTAGAGTTCTGTTTACTGGGTCTGTACTGCATCGTCATATTATATTGGGACAGTTCTTCTAGCCATCTAGCTAGTTGTCCTTCGATGTGCCTGAAACTGAGCAGCCATGTGAGACTGTAATGATCAGTCCGCACAATAAATGACCGTCCTAGCAAGTACATACGGTACTGCCTAGTAAATGCTACCACGGCTAGCAACTCTTTACATGTAACACAATATTCACGCTGAGCCGGTGTCAACGTTCGGCTCACAAAACCAATAAGCACCCCTTTCCCATTCTGCATTTGGGATAACCCTGCACCAATAGCAGCCTCTGAAGCATCAGTATCCAGGATGAAGGTACCATCCGGTGTTGGATAACCTAACACTGCAGGGATGGCCATAGCACCCTGATGTGTTTCGAAAGCTACCTGAGCCTCTAGAGTCCAGTCATACTCTACTTTGGAACTGGTAAGTGCAGAGAGAGGAGCAGAAATACCAGCAAAACCCTGTATGTGCTCTCGGTGGTAATTTATGAACCCTAGGAAAGATTCCAGCTGTTTCCTGGTCTTAGGAACAGGCCAATTAGCGATGCTTTCCATATTGTTTGGCTTAACAGCGATTCCCTTATCACTCAGCAACTTACCTAAGAAACAGAGTTCTGTATGGAACAAATTACACCTCTCAGGTTTTAATTTAAGGTTGTGTGACAGGAATCGGGAAAGGACAGCTTTCAAGTTGGTCATATGACTGTCAAAATCAGTCCCTGTCACTACCACGTCATCTAAATACGCAAGACACTCGCACCAGTTAAGACCTTGCAACACCAGATGAACAACCCTCTGAAAGGTAGCCGGGCTGTTGCACGTACCAAACGGCATCCCAACAAATTCAAAGAGCCCATATCTTGTGATAAATGCGAGCTTGTGGCGGTCCTCTGGGTCAACCTCGACCTGCCAATACCCGGCTGCCATATCAAGTGTGCTGATCAACTTAGTACCACCAAGTGCATCCAGACATGTCTCACTGTTTGGTAGGGGGTAAAGGTCTTTGCGAGTTAGACTGTTCAAAGCTCGAAAATCAATGCAGTACCGCACAGTACCGTCTTTCTTCCGAACTAATACCGGGGCTGATGACCACTCAGAATTTGACGGAACCATGATACCTTTCTCTAACATTTCCGCAAGGTGTTTCTCTTTCTCATTCTCAAAACCAAGAGGAGTTCGTCTAAGTTTAGAACGAACAGGTTGTGCATTACCTGTGTCAACCTTATGTCTTATCCCCTTGAACAAACCCAAATCAAGATCATCTTTTGCAAATGCATCCTGATACTCGATTAACATGAATTTAACTTGCAAAGACTGCGTCTCCGATAAACCCGATGTCGACCTCTCATACAGATCCTGTAAGAACACAGGAATGTCCACCTCAGTGGCTGTAGAAGTCTGTAACCCGTCCTGGTTTATGGGGTTACCAGCAAGTTGAAATTCTGTTCTAGGGTCTAAAACCTCCTAAATTTCTGTGACAATACCAAGGTCGTGGTCTTGTTTTAGAGTAATATATTGGGCCGACAGGTTCCTTAACAAAATAGGAATGTGCGAATCTTTGGCAGTGGCCACTGTATGAGGTGTTACCAGACCCTCCAGTTTAGATGAGGGCTGGAGCACAACATCATTCTGTACCTCCCGATCCAGAACGCCTGTGGTCTTCATGGCCTCAAAAGGACCAACGACCACTTTCTGCTTCAATGTTACTCGAGCCACTTGGGCTCCCATGAGCTCTCAACATTGATGCTTGATTGATGGAACGACCTTCCCTCTTGGAGGCGACCGACCTCGACCGAATTGACCAGATATAAGATTCAAAATCTTAGCAACATCTACCTTCATCTCCGCCATATCCTTCCTAGCTCCTTCGACATCTTTCTCCAATTTATCTATCCTGCTTGGAGCCGTTATGCCTCTCAACTGCTCATGATTATCTGCCTCCATCAAACCAGAAGCATCGTCCGGAAAATGGACCTTTCGGACCTCAGGTCTTCTGGAACCCATGATCAATCTTTGATTATGGATAGCTGCATTGACCATTTGTGCAGCCTCCTCCAGGGTGCTCGGAACTTTATCCATAGCTATCAGAGAGGCTCGCTTATGCTCAACACCCCATAGGAATGCATCAATGGCAACTGCCTCGCCCAAACTCTCTGAGGCATCAGGGTAGCCATCTAAAGTGAGCTCCTGAATGATATCTGCAAATTCTTCCAAAGAGTTACCCTCTTGTCGAATGTCTTGCATTTTTTTCCTGATGATGTGGGGCAGATCTTTCTTCCTGAATCGCAACCGTAATTTGTCACATAAACTAAAGTAATCATTCTGGACTTGCACAGAACAGATGTAGTAAAACTTTAAGGCCTTGTCCCTTAAAGCTGAGATGAGCAATGTATAATTTATATATACATCTGTGCAAAAGTTAAGCACCACCCTATTTTTACGCACATGCGAGGGTATATTCATGTGCTATGAAGAAAGCAATAGCATAAACATTTATGTACCCATCCATCTTAGTGCAAGAGGTAATAATGCAACTAGCGGAATGCTGATTATGATGGTGGGGAAACACTGTATGTTTTTGTTTGAACTTGAAAACGAGGCCTGAATATGGTTACGTTGACACAACTGACAACTATTGCCCTACAGTTGACACACGTGGCTAGATTGTCATTAATGGTGTCTGAAAACGAAGTTTAACATCTGTGCACGAGTTTGAGACTGTCATTATTAATACCAGGTATATCCACCTTGTGCCTGGATGACGGCCTGGACACAACGTCTCATGCTGGTCACCAACCGACTGATACGCCATTGTGGTATTCGTTGCCATTCAAGATGGAGTGCGTCTGTTAATTCCTGTAGGTTCTGCACAGGAGGATCCCTCCTTCTCACCATGTTTCCCAGAATGTCCCAGATATGCTCAATAGGGTTCATGTCAGGGCTCCTTGCTGGCCATGGTAGGGTTTCGATGGCATTCTGGCGGAGGTATTCATGCACAGCTCTAGCACGATGTGGTCGGGCGTTGTCATCCATGAATATAGGGTGGGTTCCAGGTGCATGATTTACAAAATGAGGGACCACAACTCTATCCAGTATGGAATCTTGATATCTTTGTCCATTTAGTGTTCCAGGTACAGTCAACAGATCCAGCTTACAATCAAATGAGATGCACCCCCATATCATAATGGAACCTCCACCAAATGGAACCTCTTCATGATGTTACGTTGGTCATACGGCGTGCGTCTGGACCTCCATACACAAGTTCGACCATCTGTGGCATGAAGCAGAAACCGACTTTCATCGGACCAGTGTACCTGTCTCCAGGATCTCATGTTCCAGTGTCTTCTTTCGTTGCACCACCTCAGACGCTCCTCTTTGTGGTGTGCAGTGAGGAGAGGACGTCTGACAGGTCTCCTAGCTTTCATGCCAGCAGCATACAGTCTCCTTTTGACGGTAGACATTGACACTCTATTGCGCGTTTCCCATTGCTGGCTGAGCACTCTGCTGTTGGTGAATGGAGATCTCCTAACAAGGCGTACTAGGGCTCGATCATCACGGGCAGTAGTCTTCTTCGGTCTTCCAGATCTAGGCCTGTCCTTCACCTTGTTAGTTTGCCCATGTTTTGCAATCAAACGACTGATTACAGTATGGTTAATGTTCAGCTGTCTGCCAATCTCTCTGCATGACATACCAGTGGTATGCATGCCTATGATTTGCCATTTCACACGATCACTTAACCTTCGTCTTGCCATAGCGGTTCACAATCAAAAGCTAATTCTCTCTGTACAAATAAACCACGGTCATGAACACAAAATTCCTAATCTTGTCGCCTAAATCTGTATGTAATGTTCTACACCTCAAACTGGACTTTTACATAACTGAACACGTGTGCTGTTTCCCGCCACGCACGGACATCAAGCGGCGTGAAGTCATGCATGCATGTGCATTTCGTACTTGGAATTATGTCAGCTAACGCGGGGACAAAAAGTATGGCAGCCTAGTTGTACCATCATGTTTCTACGTTCTATTGTTTTTGCTGGTGCTTAACTTTTGCACAGGTGTATATATCAGACCAATGGTACCCCGAAGCAGTATGCTCAAACTATATGAAAAATGGTTTCCACTCACGTTTTCCATCAAAGGTTGAAATTTTAGGTGGAGGAGGACCATAAGAGTAGCTTCTACGACCGGGTGATGACATTCTAGAGTCATTGTACAAAGAGCCATCCAATTAAGCTCTACGAACTGGTGATGACGTCCTAGTGTCATGGTGAGAAACTGATCGCGACTCCCTCTTAGGTTCTCTAGGGGTATATACCCCCTAGGAGCCAAGTTATCAACTAGGGTCTGATCACCGCTTTGTTGACTAGTTGAGTTAAGGAGTGCCTTGTATTTGATACCTTGAGCTAGCAGTTCCATGTTCAGTCTAGCTACTTGCTCTTCCAGGGATTCTTCCCTTGGGTGCGAGTCGGCCCCACCAACAGCGCCTTCATCATTGATGTCGAATACTACGTCCCCAACATGGAGCAATCGTTCAAGGACTGTAGCTGTGGCAGGAAGATCAGGATCTGCCTTAATGTCAGCCAGAGATATGGAACCTTCTCTGGACTTACGAAAACTTACTATGCCAGCAGCTCGAATTTTACCAATATTATGGAGTGCACCAAGTTCCTCCACGGTTGCAGTGTTAATACACAAAAGTTTCGGCATTATGGGTCACCTGTTGATTTATACCAAGGAAGCAAAATTAATATTCGCTAAAAAAGTAATATCACTTACTGAAATAAGTTGCAAGCGTATGCTTACTGAAAAATATAACTCACTGAGTAGTGATGGTGGTGCAACTCCGGAGAACGTCTAAATGAATCTTCCGAAGCCAAACTAGATTCAGTAGCGTACCTGCATGCAAACCATCCTTCAGAAACTCGAAAGTATAATGATAACGGACGCGTTTATGTGCACCAGATTTTTTACGGAGTATTAACTCTACATTGCATTTGATGGTGTGTACACCAATATCTGCATTAATTTTCTCAATTCTATCATTGAGAAAAGAGTTGGTCATGCAGTTGCAGCTCTTGGTCTTTGAAGGAACAGGGATTCAAATGGTGAAGTTGCTCATTACACAGGACCAGAGAATACGCCGGGATATCGATAAATTTCACTGTTTGGCCGTAATGCCGTACTATGTCTATCGCACGTTGATAGTGTTGGCAAATGCGGTCTACCGCGAGTTCATCAACGGCCGTCCTTAAATAGACAAAACCGTCACCTCGTTTCTCAGTAAGGTCGCAGTTTCCAGCCCAGATATAGAAAATGATACAGTGAAATTTTTGAACGACGTTGGCTATTCTCGACTGCAAAATATTAACCAGGTCTTGTGTAGTACCACCGCTTTTACACCAATACTCAACAAACCCAGTTTGATCAGCCCTTTTCCAAATGAAACCTTTACTTGTACCCAACAAAATTGCTTTGTGGGTGAAGGATCGATCCACAGAAAACTGGGTGCGAGCCAAAAACTCCTCAGCTTCAACTTGAAAAGAAGGCATAAGCTGAGTAGTGTTTCAACGGAGTAACTAGCAATGTGATAATGAACTTTTTGAATTAATAATAAGAAAAAACAAATAGTGTTCAGCGTAATTAGTAAACCTATTATTACAATTGAAACATATCTGTTGATTCTTCTTCTTCTTTTCATTCGCTGATCATACCGCTAGTCCTGTAAGTGACTATCGACATGATCATAAGCGTTGATTAGAAGGGAGATTACCCTCTAATGTTCAAAAGGTTAATAATAATAATAATAATAATAATAATAATAATAATAATAATAATAATAACAACAACAGTGATTTATGTCACTTCTTTATTTCAAATAATTCTGAAACAAACAACGAAATTGAACTGTAATTAAAGTATAAAGAAATATCCAAAAACCAATGGTTAAATTACAGCTCAGAATCGCGGTTTCCTACATATGACAATAAAGACAACTAACAATAACAATCCAGAAACTATAGGGTTGTTATTCCACGGAATACTGACATAGATGATAGAAACTTAGCACGAAAACATACCTCGTTTCATTACAGTTCAAATAAATAACATTGAATCTTGAATTTATGACGTATATGGCGTATGTATGTAAGGTATATTAATCTATATACCCGACATTTGCATGCTATAGTATAAATAAATAATATATATTTAACTATAACTCACCTATCATCTGTGATTATTAAATAATACACAAACAACTATAAAATAATCAAAATGGCGGCCAGAGTCTGTAAAATTGACGTTCGGGCAGGACTAGAGTAGTCTTTCCGAGAATTCTATCTTTTTAACAGCAAAATCGTGAGTAGAATTTAGAAATAACTAATAACAATTTTTAATTTAGTGCCCAAAGTACTCCTGACACCATTTGTAGTAACTTAGCTATGTATAAAAGGTTACTCAGCCAACAGAGGTCTCGAATCGGCCCGTGGAACCAGTGGCAGATATGCACAGTTCAAGTTCCAAGGTACGACTGCCAGGCGTCCGTAGAAACTGCGGGAATCAGCTAGCCCGGCAGCCACAAACTACGGGATTGCGGGATACCGCCAGCACCACAATGGCATACAGTACAACTATAAACATAATGCGAGTTTAAACGATACAATACGTATAGCGAGTCGATCATTTACCAAAAGTTTTAATTCTATATAGAGGACACAGACACACAACCATGACAGTGCATTCAAACTGTAATGCGCAATGATACATTGAACATCCCTATACACCCATCCCCAATTGCCTGCCTAAGGGGTAAAACTAGATCGGTATTATTTATATTACATATCATTTCGCAGAAAGCTAACGGCTTTGTCCTCGCGTGATCATATCTCATGTTTTGTATCTAGGCTTGTAGACATTTATATTACTGGTGCGCGGGACAGATTGAGGCAGATCACGTTTGAAAACTACACAAGAATGGCACACGACCTCTATAGAGCTTCAAGGTAAGTCATTTTATAATAAAGTCATCCAAAGTCCTTTTGACAAATCGGTCCATCCGATAGACTAGTATCTGTGTCTCGCAACTAATGAACTATAAGCCAGTCTGTAGCTGTCTCTCTGTTCATCTATCTATCTCTACCTATCTATCTATCTATCGACCTGACTGTCGGTCTGGTGGTCTGTCTCCCCGTTCATCAGACTGCCGTTCAATCGATAGGTCTGTCGAATTTTTAATATTTCTGACAAAACTTTCTGCCTGCCTATGTCTGTAGCGTGTCTCGCTTGTTATTGTCGCAAAGAGGAGTATCTCGATATAGGATCCAAATGACGTCCGGCATGACAAGAATTAGGTAAATGTAGGATGGGGCACAAGGGAGATCACTCTTCCGGGCCAAAAATAAATGTGTTCATTTTTTGGTCAGAAAATGTCTGCGAAATGCCCAAAATACAACTAGGAGAAAAACAAATCCTTGAATCAAAGTGTGAAACACATCTGGGTATAGAACGTTCCCTACGGGGCAAAGAAAATGTGCAGAAGAGGATTCAAATGGCACGGAGAACGGTGTACTCCTTGATGTGAGCTGGACTGCACGGCAACGGCGGAATGTCTCCTGCACTAGCTGCACATGTATGGAAAATCTACTGTCGCCCAAGATTACTCTTTGGTCTAGAAATTCTGGAAATGAACCAAATCGAGATTAATCTCATGGAGCAATTCCAACGCAAAATTCTACGGCAACTCCAATCCCTTTCAAAGTGTACATCCTCAACAGCAACACTTTGCTTACTGGGCATAAGATCTATAGAAGCTGAGATAGACTGCAGAAAACTGGACTTCTTAGGAAACATACTCAGAAACCGAGAGACGCTAGAGTATCAAACAGCTGCGAGACAGTTAGCTGTAAAGAGTATCAGAAGCAGCAGCTGGTTTATGAGATGTCAACATCTACTCTCTAAGTATGATCTTCCAAGTATCTACCAGCTGATTGACAGCATCCCTTCAAAACCTCAGTGGAAAGCAGCAGTAGACACACAGATTAATAAAGTTGTTCATGAAGCCTGGAAGAATGACGCCAGCACAAAATCCACCCTCAAGTATCTTAACGTTCTCGACTGCTCAGTGAACAGTGGCCACCATGTCTGGAGCTCTACTGATAATACCACAAGAGATGTAAGACGTGCCACGATTAAAGCGAAACTCCTGGTTGATACATGCATTCTACAAGCTAATCGTAGTCGCTTTAATCAGTTTGCTGCACCTGACACATGCCAGCTTTGTCGGCTAACAAAAGAAGACAGAACTCACTTCCTCGTAACCTGTCCAATGCTGATGGAATCCAGAAAACCGTATCTAGAAGATATCCGCTCTGTTGTACTCCAGGAGATCGACCCAGTAGCATATGATAGGCTGATTGCTGACCCAGAAAACGTGGCTCAACTAATCTTGGACCACTCCAAACTTTTCACCTGTTCCGATATCAACCTGTCTGCAGAGAACTATCAAAAAGTATCCAGAATCACACACGCTCTCTGCTATGCCCTTTATTTGAAGCGAACTGACCTGGAAAGCCATTGTATATAACTAAATCTCCGTGAATGTGTACATTGTGCACATACACCTTTTGCCGCACTGACTTTTGTCAAGCTATCACACACGAACTATGTACAGTATGCACACACTTCTCAACACGATCGAATTGCTTGCCTGAGCTACGGTCTGGGAAATTAATATAACCTGGATACTCTCCCAGGAGTGTCAGTGTCGTGACGGATTCAATCCAGCTTGTGCGCGTGTGCTCGGCAACATCCGTTGCTTCTTCGTGTGTTCCGAACATTAGTTAAATTAATAAAAACTTTAATAATAAACTATTGTGCAACTCAAGTTGCAACTCTTCGTTACCCTGCTCGTGCCAGGGGTGAGCCCATCGAGGCTGGCGTTCCGAGTACAGATTACAGATTACAAAAAGGGAGTCCGTCGAAGGCATACATTAAATTGCTTGATATCCTCTAAATGTTAAGTACATACAAAATTAGTTGTCAAAACCGCTAAAAAATCGATCTCAATCCATAATGACCGCGAGCTAAAATGACCGCGGTAGGGACGAAAATTACCGCTATAGTATTCCTATGGTATTCCTAATAAGCCTAACAATAACTACTATCCGCTACGAATATTCTATATGCGTATATAAGTTACAATATATATTATATATATATTATATGGTTCCTACTACGAGTTCCTATCTAATTTAACTTATACAATTTGTGTGGGGGTTTTCAGGTACCGTCGGGTAGACTGTGGCTAAAGAAGGGAACGAAAATTCCGGAAGTAGCAATTTAAAAAGTGAACACTGTACGTCTGCTAGATAATGCTAGAGTGCGCAAAGATATTTAATGCCACAAGTTTAGTGCTACAAAAAGCTGTATTGAAACTGTTTTGTAAATATCTAACTTATGCAGAAGGCTTAACATTAAAACGCATATTTCAAATTTAAATGTGCATATTGACACGCGAAATGCCTGAAAATAAAATTAAGTAAGATATCTTAACAAGTGAGATTTCATTATGTATAAATTAATAATACTTTTAGTTGTGAATTTGATTTCCTTCTTTTCATCATATTTAGCTACGCAATTGAAGCCTCTAAAAGTATAAGATTTTAACGCTGAATTTTGAAATTGTCACTTAGCAAATAAATAAAATTGAAAAATTTCGCAAGTTTGATTATTTTCACTACAAATGAGTTTCTCAAGAGGTACGGAAATCTTTGAAACAAGAATGTCTAATACGCAAAGAAATTTGTGAAAAATTTGAGTCTGTAAGGGTCAAAAGTTTATTACATACTGATCTGCTACTTGAATCTGATAGACGACGCGCAAATGCATGTGCATTCTGATTCATTGCAATCGTTACTGATAGTTCATTGGACAGAGGAATCATCATTGTGTTTTATTATATGTCTAGTCTTAGATGTGTATTCAGGCGGACATAGGCTACCATTGTAATGGTTTTCTGCAATTAGGGTACATGTTATGCAAGCAGGGGGACTGGGTGGGCGAGATAACAATGCATACACTCCTACAAATCCCGCTGTGATTTTAACGCCAAAATTGCTAAAGTTGTACAATTTCTTCATACAAATAAATCCCTAAACCAATTATCGCTGACAGCAACTACTTTCAGCGTGAGATTGGAGCTAACTTTCATGCATAATTATGCAGTACTTTCCGCGAAGGATTGAAATACACAATGCTGAATATTATGAAACGTATTTCACTGGAACATATTGCTGTCAGTCTGCCAGTCCTAGTCAAATCTAGTTCAAAATATTCGCGACATGTTACCTGGTAAATAAATTGTTGTTTTTTATCCTAAATTTTGACACGTGAAAACACGTTACACCTACACCATATATTTCTTATGCATGAGTTTATTGAAATGATAGTGCCCATATATATAAAGAGATAAAGATTTGAAACCTATTTCGCTGGAACCTACCGGCTGCCGATGACAGTCAGATTAGTTTTAAAATAATCAACAATATTTAATACATCAATATGAATCATAAATAAGATTACATTTCTGATCATCGAAAACATGTTACACGTCTCGTTGCGGCGTCATACAGCAAGAACACGATATAGCAGGACAGATATAGGCCTACTGGAAAACCATTGAACATTTTGAATCCTATTTCGCTGACCCCGATAACTATTCAAACCGGCCTGCCGCCCATACTCAGTGCATGTTGGGATCGATTTATAACATTTTAATCCAGAATTCCAATTTCGTGGTAGCTATCCAGCTATCCTATTGACTATTTTGAAAATAATTTCACTGGTTACTGTTGCTGCCTTTGACAGCAACCGCTCCCAGTCAAATTAGTTTTAAAAGACTCAACAGAATATTTATTATATTGTTTATTAAATTCGTGCAACTGACAGAATATTCCAGTTTTATGACTGAATATTTCTGTCAATTATGATTGTGACGTCAACCAATATGATGTTAGCCCATGTGACGTAATTGATTACGTCGTTAATACGTGAGTGATATATCAGATTCGCCCCTTGCTATTCATAAGTTTCTTAAAATGACAGCTCGTTATACAGCATACATAATTTGTTTCACGGTACACGCCGTGTTGCAGCATACAGCAGTCATACAACAGTCATACAGCAGTCATACAACACAGGATGAATCCACTTTTACCAATGCTCCGCCCATGTCTAGCCCATACTTTGCGCGTGTTTGGAACTCTAGCCCATACTTTGCGCGTGTTTGGACCGATTTATAAATACAATAATTTCACTGGTTGCTGCAACCGCTCCCCAGTCAAATTAGTTTCAAAATTATCAACAGAATAGTGATTAAATTCAGATATATCATAATTGCTCATGAATATCTTCATCATAAGCAGAACTCTCTCTCTCTCTCTCTCTCTCTCTCTCTCTCTCTCTCTCACTCTTTTTTTTTTCAGCCAATCTACCCTTTCTACTTATTGACCGAGCTTCTGCATAAGGAAGCAGAAATGGTTAGCTTGGCGCTTGTACTCATCTTCCGTGGAGATTACACCCGTCAGCAGCGACATAAGGCGAAGGATGTAAATGAAACGCTGCATAAGTACTGGGACGAGTACCATCAATTGCAGGGATCGCCACGTTCATTGCTGTGTGCGGGTGCTCGCCTCATCTGCCCTGCTCCAAGATCAGGGGCGGTTGTGGATGATGATGCGGATAATGTTTAATGTTAATTTGTTGCTTGAATTTTGATCCCTTTTTACATGATCCCTTTTTGCATGATCACATTTAATGTTCTTTAACATCTTAATTTAACATTACAGCTGGTCAATAACAAGGTACTCCATCGTCAGTACCCGGAACTGTTTCATCATTAGCTTTATCTTAGTTGGCCGCGACGCCATTAGAAGCAGTTCACGTGTCAGTCACGATGACGACGTTTCCGCATCGATAATGTCCAGTTGCGGATAACTTACTAGAAGACCGTTTTCTCTTGTTTTGTAAACAGGCAATCATGATTACTTTTTTCCGCTGTAATAATAATAATAATAATAATAATAATAATAATAATAATAATAATAATTAAAAATACAAAGCCTTACATTTTTCACGAAAGATGTCTATATATATATGTACATAATGGTAAAATTAATTTAAAAAATTGTAACACTTTTAAATGTCAGATTTAATAATAATAATAATAATAATAATAATAATAATAATAATAATAAGTTATAATAATAATAATACTTAATTGATTTCACTCATTTCTATTTTGCATGCACATTCACGTGTTTATACTAACCTGACTCTCAATCAGGCTGACCTTCTCGTGGTGATAGTCGTGAGTAATCAATATGCATACACATATATTTATGCATATTCGATGAAACCAACTAGCCTTCTTATTAGCATGATTCCAGTAATAAACGGAGATTCTATGACCACCTTCCATCTAAAACATAAATAAACTAGTATATAAATCAAACACATGCTGAGCTCATAAAGTGATCACCTACCACAGGTGGTCTGTTAACACAGGTGGTTATCATAGCAGGTTAACCAGTCTGGATATTGACAAACTGGTTTGACTTTTGAGTCATATTATTTAATATCCAACAGTTAGATCTATGGATATCTATATCCATGGTATTATTAAATATCCAACAGTTAGATCTATGAATATCTATATCTATGACATTATTAAAACGAGACAACGATCACCTACAAAAATAACGTATTGTATTTATATATATATACATTTTATTATAACAGGTAATAGAAGTCAAAATGTAAATTCACAGTGGCGGTCATTTATGTCGTAGTCGCGGTCATTATCGCCATAATAGCGGTCATTCTTGTCCCGGGCGCGGTCATTTTAGCTGGCGGTCATTTTCGTCATACACCAATTGTGACCAAAAAATCAGCGCACGGTCATAAAATGTTGATTAAATTATCGTGGAATATTCTTAGAAAACAATGATATGTATTTGAGACTTGTATTTCATGATGATGATGAAATATGTTTTATGAGTAGATTTTGAAGGGTACCCAACTCAGTTTTTTGTCACTTGCCAAAATCAAAATGCTGGACATGTGAGGAGAATTTTAATGTTGTAGCGACTTCTACCACATTTAATTTGTTTTTATGCATATATATACACCTGTGCAAAAGTTAAGCACCACCCTATTTTTACGCACATGCGAGGGTATATTCATGTGCTATGAAGAAAGCAATAGCATAAACATTTATGTACCCATCCATCTTCGTGCAAGAGGTAATAATGCAACTAGAGGAATGCTGATTATGATGGTGGGGAAACACTGTATGTTTTTGTTTGAACTTGAAAACGAGGCCTGAATATGGTTACGTTGACACAACTGACAACTATTGCCCTACAGTTGACACACGTGGCTAGATTGTCATTAATGGTGTCTGAAAACGAAGTTTAACATCTGTGCACGAGTTTGAGACTGTCATTATTAATACCGGGTAGATCCACCTTGTGCCTGGATGACGGCCTGGACACGACGTCTCATGCTGGTCACCAACCGACTGATACGCCATTGTGGTATTCGTTGCCATTCAAGATGGAGTGCGTCTGTTAATTCCTGTAGGTTCCGCACAGGAGGATCCCTCCTTCTCACCATGTTTCCCAGAATGTCCCAGATATGCTCAATAGGGTTCATGTCAGGGCTCCTTGCTGGCCATGGTAGGGTTTCGATGGCATTCTGGCGGAGGTATTCATGCACAGCTCTAGCACGATGTGGTCGGGCGTTGTCATCCATGAATATAGGGTGGGTTCCAGATGCATGATTTACAAAATGAGGGACCACAACTCTATCCAGTATGGAATCTTGATATCTTTGTCCATTTAGTGTTCCAGGTACAGTCAACAGATCCAGCTTACAATCAAATGAGATGCACCCCCATATCATAACGGAACCTCCACCAAATGGAACTTCTTCCATGATGTTACGTTGGTCGTACGCCGTGCGTCTGGACCTCCATACACGAGTTCGACCATCTGTGGCATGAAGCAGGAACCGACTTTCATCGGACCAGTGTACCCGTCTCCAGGATCTCATGTTCCAGTGTCTTCTTTCGTTGCACCACCTCAGACGCTCCTCTTTGTGGTGTGCAGTGAGGAGAGGACGTCTGACAGGTCTCCTAGCTTTCATGCCAGCAGCATACAGTCTCCTTTTGACGGTAGACATTGACACTATTGCGCGTTTCCCATTGCTGGCTGAGCACTCTGCTGTTGGTGAATGGAGATCTCCTAACAAGGCGTACTAGGGCTCGATCATCACGGGCAGTAGTCTTCTTCGGTCTTCCAGATCTAGGCCTGTCCTTCACCTCGTTAGTTTGCCCATGTTTTGCAATCAAACGACTGATTACAGTATGGTTAATGTTCAGCTGTCTGCCAATCTCTCTGCATGACATACCAGTGGTATGCATGCCTATGATTTGCCATTTCACACTATCACTTAACCTTCGTCTTGCCATAGCGGTTCACAATCAAGAGCTAATTCTCTCTGTACAAATAAACCACGGTCATGAACACAAAATTCCTAATCTTGTCGCCTAAATCTGTATGTAATGTTCTACACCTCAAACTGGACTTTTACATAACTGAACACGTGTGCTGTTTCCCGTCACGCACGGACATCAAGCGGCGTGAAGTCATGCATGCATGTGCATTTCGTACTTGGAATTATGTCAGCTAACGCGGGGACAAAAAGTATGGCAGCCTAGTTGTACCATCATGTTTCTACGCTCTATTGTTTTTGCTGGTGCTTAACTTTTGCACAGGTGTATATTTAAAAGATACATAGGTAAGCCTTTTAACATGAAAATTTCTATTCATTCCATGTGTTTTTGCTACATATTTATATTTTTATTTTTATTTATTCAAAGTTTTAACATTGATGTAGTTACTAGTTTTGGTTTTTGATATTACTTCAAGTTCAAAGTTGCTTTATTTCATGGTTTTTCTATACATGTAAATATAATCTAAACAGGCAGTCCATCAAAGGCATGGCCTATTGAGTGATGGACTCAGTCCGAAACTCGTGAAATATGATTAGTGACTAAGGGCAGGGTTCGCACGGGTCATGGAAATCCTGGAAAGTCATGGAATTTGAAAATCTAAATTCCAGGCCTGGAAAAGTCATGGAAATTTGTCAATTTGATAAAAGTCATGGAAAATGATAATCTCCCTAAATAAAAATAAAATCTGATGGCATACAAATGTAATATGGGGAAATAAAGCTCGGAAATACACATTTCCAATTTCTTTATCGTGGCGATCACGTGATTTCATTCATTATCAAAGTCATATGTCCGACTAACATAAAATGACCCAAAACAACGTAAGAATAAAATGAGGTTAGATCGCTTCTTATGTTGGAAGGCCAAATTAAACTCATTTGTGATTGGAGGCATTCCACTGAACTATATCTGGACTGGAAGGCCTCCCAAATAAAAACAGGTTTTGTAACGCCGCGAATTAATAATAAATATGTACAGAAGAGAATGTTTTTAAAACAAGTTGAGCAATAAATTCAGTATTTCCTACTCAGCGTATGCATTCACCAGTATATTTAGTGGCAAGATTTTTGTTCATTTGAGCGATTTCGTCCCGGCCGAATTGGTTACATTATGACAATTAGATGGCGATGATATCTCGTTCTCGCTAGCGTATGGAGATTCTCCTGTATATTGAATGTATTTCTTGCTCAAAGATGGTTTTATGCGTTCTATTACGGTTAAAGTATGAAATAAACTTGTTAATATTAAAAGAATAACAAGATATTTTGATGATAAAGGATTATTATTATTTTGAATCTAGCGTTAAAGTTACCAATTTTCGTTCGTCTGAAAAATATGTTTTGCAATATTTCTAAACTCTGACAGCGTGTTATATACATGTATACAGCTTTTTTGGCTCATATTTTGTCAAATTTTCCCATGCGTGTTATCTATTAGTGCGCAACATATTCGCGAAAGTAACTATTTTAGGGATTAGATTTCAATTTTTTCTTGAACACCTGGCTTGTCCAAATAGAAGCCTAGGCTCTAACTCTAAGCCTTAAATTTGTTCAAATTCTTTTTTAAATTTC
Source organism: Chaetoderma sp. LZ-2023a (assembly GCA_034401795.1). Taxonomy (NCBI): domain Eukaryota; kingdom Metazoa; phylum Mollusca; class Caudofoveata; order Chaetodermatida; family Chaetodermatidae; genus Chaetoderma; species Chaetoderma sp. LZ-2023a. The sequence goes on along the minus strand of CM067360.1, from coordinate 9,610,948 downwards.
AAAGAAAATGTCAATTTGCAGATCAAGTGAAGACTATTTTAGAAAAATGTTCACCAATAGTCTTCTCTTGGTCTGCAAATGGACATCTCTCAAGACCACGACAGAAGGCAGCTTTGGCTGATATGAGTGTTAAAGGGTTAATAGACAATTTTTTGGGTTAAAATCTTAGATTTTTTACAAAATTTACTAGAAATGGCCATATTGCTTCTTACCATTTTGACCGATTTCAACCCAGTTAGGCTGAAAGGATACTACATGTATGATCATAGGCTCTAGAACTTCCATTCAGAATTTGTATTCGTCAATTTTTTATGTGAAATCCTCAGATTTTATTAAAAATGTACCAGATATTCTCTCATGTTGACCCTTTTCCCTAGATAAAGTTGTTGAACATTTTGAAACAAATTTGAGTGTCTTTGACCTAGCTATTGATTCTTGGAGGTCTTGGAATTTCTTAATTTTAGTCATGGAAAGTCATGGAATTTCAAATACTGAAAAGTGTACAAACCCTGTAAGGGTCATTAAAGTTTATTCAAAGCAACTTGATATGTCAAAAAACATGCCCATAATCAATGGGGCAATCAAAATGTAGTGCGTTTGGCAGCCAAAATCAATTTTTTCTTTGCTAGATTCTAAAGCTGAAATTGTTTTCATATAGGATTTTGGGTATCCTGATTTCAAATTTGTGGTCATCGAATCTGTCAGATAAATGGTCTGGCGGCCATCATGGATCTTTTCCCCGCCAAAAACTCACATGTTTTGAAGTATATTTGTCAGAAAGTATCCTTAATGGCAGAGCGATACAGGTTTGTTCAAACGGAGCTGGTCGATCAATTTGCCCGATGGTCATCTAGGATTTTGGCCAATTTTTGGGAATGCCTTCAAAATTTGAATTCGCTGGTGGGATTGATTCAAAACTCATGAAACGTCATCTATGGCAAGAGCTGAACCAAGTTTGTCCAAGGGAACTCGATTGACCTAATGCTTTAGCGACCATTTTAGATGGCCTAGTTTTCATGAAAAAGGGTACTTCTCCAGAGCGGCTGAACGGATCTGGCCGAAATTTCGGAGATATGGTTAGGAACTATGAGGACCATTAGAATTTGTTCATGGGAAGTTGAAACGTAAAAAAATATGGCTACTGTGATTTACAATTCTTGCCAACTCCTAAGGGGTCTACATAAATAGCTGATGGCCTTTCTAGTTGAAATCCCTATATTCCAGGTGAGCAATACAGGCACCTTGGGCCTCTTGTTTTCTAATATGATGTACCAGCAAATTAATTGAAGATTAGCATAAAATCAGTATTAAATGTGACTTGTAATATGATGCTTTTATCCCGAAAAATTAATCTTTTCAACCACTGAAATATTAAAATCTTAATTTTAAAACATTTATATTGAGTATTTTTTTACACTAATTTGACTGGGAACTCTTTGTGGCAGCAATTGTGTCCTCTCACCTTTCTGGTATATGATAGTTTTGAAATCGTGAAACTGGAATTTCAAGGCTTAAAGTGGCCCCTTTAACACTATAACTGACCAAAAATGGTTCCTGCAATGGCCATGTGAAACCATTTGTCCATTTGCAGGACAAGAAAACTATTTTTGAAAATTTACCACTGCTGTGGCTGGCTCGATAATCATATGAGTCATTCCAGTGGTAAATTTTCAAAAATAGTTTTCTTGTTCTGCAAATGGAGATTTTATATGAGAAAATCTAATTAGTTTAAGGGATAGTAAGTGTTAAAGTCTCAATCAATCTAGTTTAAGTGCTAATTTAACTGAGTGCTCAAAGTTTGAGTGTATTTCTCTTTATATAGGTAGAATCAACTTCTCGCAGCTCACATAACCTGTGTCAGCATGAACAGACCATTGACACAGAAAGTGCACTAAATTGGGGAAGCCTAGAAAGTGTGGAAAGAATTTGCAATCAAAATCAATGTCAGGTATGTGTTACTAGATTTATCATAATTTCATAGCTGTCTCGGCTGCGAAGCAGACATGGCAAAGGGAGACATAGAGATTTACTTTATATATATATAGATATAGATATATATATATATATATATATATATATATATATATATATATATATAGTAATCGCTTTGTCCATGCACGCATCTCTCTTCCTCCTAATTTTTTTGTCTGGACTGTATTTTAAAGGAGTTTTCACATATAGTCATTGGATGCATCATATGCTAAGGTATGACATGTATCAAAAGTAAGTCAGTGTGACCTACTTTTTCAGGTTCACTAAACATTAGAGCTTATACTTGACAGATCTGTAGTTTCAAGAGTTTTGTATACACTAACCAAACTTGGTGTATGCGTTTGTAGCCTACAGGTTTGTCATGTATCACATTTTTGCCTACCGGTTTGTCATGCATCTACTATCAAAAGGTGGTCAACCTGATCCACTTTTCACGGTTCACTAAGCATGATAGGAAATTCTTGTCTTTATTTTTATGAGTCTTTTGTATATAAACCAATCTTGGCTGCTGTATGGATGCATTCTACTTGTAGTATCAATCCATGGTTCACGCAACTTCAAAATTAATTGCGTGTGTTCAGCGAAAGGCAGGGGTATCCTTTGTGATGCTCTGCATCAGTAAACTTAATCCTTTAATTGTCAAAATCGACCTCCAGTGATTGTGAGAGATGTCCATTTGCAGGCTAAAAGAAGATACTCTTGACCATTAAATGGTTAAACATTGAATGAAATGTTGTAATCATTACTTAAGTTAGTTTAAAGATAACCTGAAATAGAAGTCGTGCTATAAATTTGTCTTCTTCTTTTCGATCGCTGGTATCACACTTGGAGAGCCGTTCTCAAGATGAAATCTGTGGTTTCTGCAGTTCTTCCACAGGCCCATACAGCTTTTCAAGAAAAGAGGTTGACAAAGGCCAGATCTCTTCTCTCAGCAGCTGATACGTACTGCAACATTGAAGTATGTGCTCTGTGGTCTGATCTACTTCTCCACAAGGACAAGCGGGCGATGTCGTAAGGTGGAACCACCTGTACATGTGTTGGTTTAGTCTGTTATGTCCAGTTCTGAGACGAAAAATGGTCACTTGCTCTGGCCTCGAGAGATGATGGTAGGCATCTTCTGATTGAGGTGTTCTATAGAGTGACTTGATGATAGTCTTCATCTCTGTATGGGTAACCATGTTTTCTGTCTGATTCTCTTCTGCACCCACCTTTGCCATCTTGTCTGCTTCCTCATTTCCTTGGACTCCACAGTGTGAGGGGATCCACTGCAATGCTATCCGAAAGCATTTGATGGTTTGTAGTGCATCTTCAAGTTGTGGCAGCTTACCTTTGGTGATAGCCTCAAGGACGGAGCGGGCATCAGATAAAAAGACAATCTGTGCAATAGGGTCTGCTGTTCGGCTGATGGTATTAGCTGCATAAACCAGCGCTTCGACTTCAGCTCTGTAGTTTGTGCAGTGTTTGCCTGTCGGTATTGCAGCTGACTCATGTTGTCCGTTTGGATACTGTATGTGCAGTCCGGCACCTCCGCTCCTAATTGCATCTTTGGCTGATCCATCTGTGTAGATCCTTATCCATGTCTCCTGAGGGTACATTTCTTCCAGCATGGCTATGGTCAGGGCCTTCTTGCTCACATCGCTGTGTTCATCTTTGGTTGTGAGATGAGGTACTGTGGTGCGAATAGCTATGCTTTCTAGTTTGTTTTCCCAGGGTGGAGGATCAAGGGTGTGGTTTGGGTCTTCTATTTGTGCTGGCAACATTTCTTGGTGTTTCCTTTGAAGTGCTTTTGTCTCTTTCACAAAACTTGATCCTTTAAGTCTTCCTGATGACAGCTGTACTTGCCTGATCTTCATCGGGTGGTTGTTGAACGATTTGAACTTTGCAGCTTGGATCAGTGCTTTGCATTCCCTTCCTTTGCTAAGGGGGGGGGGGGATGCCTGCTGTCTGCTCCATTTTTTGTATTGGTGTTGATCTCATTCCACCAGTGATGATGCGCAGTGCCTGGTTTTGTACTCTGTCTATTTGTAATTGCATGAAGACTTTGCAACTATTTCTGGCATGTAAATGTAGATTCCATAGGTGTGGAAATTTTGGAGATAGCATTTGATACTATAGCAGTTAGAGGGTTGACCGGGTCATAATCTATATGTTTATATGTACTTGGTTCTTCAAAATAGTTCAAACTTCTAACCTCTAACTTGATAATTTCATGCTTTCTAGTGCATAGCTCTTCATAAAACAATGCATGCCTAAACATTAGAATCTAAGTGTGCACTCTCCAGCATAAGTGATCTTATGTTTTGCATAAAAATAACTAAATGCTTGTCTTTCAATGGGCAAAATCGTGTTTCTCCTTGATCAATACTCACCATTCTGTTACTTCTGATATACAGCTGGCCCTGACAGCGGCTCTAGGATTATAGACTTAGAAAGCTTTACCGACTCCTGGGAACCGGGTACTCGGCTCCCAACTGCCGAGTACCCGTTTACCATAGAGCTCATTCTTGTTTGCATAGCAACAAGAGCAATACATGCTTTCTGCATTAGGGATTTTAGTGGTTTTAAATAAAATCTAAGTCTTTAAATCGGTGATAGTTTGTGTGTTCGTGAAAGGATTAACTAAGGACTATGGAGAATACCGCCCAAGATAACCAGGTTGTATTGTTCTTTATTATCCATAGTTAAAAGACTTAGGTCTCTAAATTTCGCTGTGTCGCATGTTCCAATTTCTGACCCCATAGAATCTGGGACGTGTGCTAACAACGATATATACCAGATGATCGCCTTCTTTAACCCCCAACAGGCGATCGGCAGATATGAAAATAGGTGTTTGCTACGGTATTTCTAACACGAATATCGGCTGACGTCGTTCTCCGTAGAATCCGAGCGGGTGACGTCACACCCGGTCGCTCGGATGTTTATGTGAAGAAAAAATTTTCATTAATTCGCGCATCTTATTCTGGGTGCTGCGTACTAAAAATGGTACCGGAAACTTTAGAATGATCAAGTTTACGTGCGATCACGATCGGTTTGCAATGATCGGTGGTTTCAAAATTCTTGAGTAGATGCGTGGTCTGCGGTTTTACCGTGTGAGACAGCAGTTTGTTATACATTTTGTTGTTTTCTTCACATATCGGGCTGCTTTCGTTAGGAGTATAATTTATATTGATTAGTAAATATACCCCGAATGCTATGCGATATGATTCCTGGAGCCATTACACATCCTGGAGGATCTATTATGGGTGTGTTTGTGCCCGCCGCGTGCTTGTCGTCATAATCAATGCGATCGTTGTTGTAACGGGGTGGGGTGCGGGGAGGTTACGGTTAATTTATGAGTCAAAATTATTTGTAAATTAATTGTCTGCCTTCCATCCGGGTCTCGTTCCGCTTGTTTATTGTAGGTTTGTGCTTATTTTATAGGCCAAGCCAGCCCCGCTGCCATAAGTTTGTCCGTGTAATGTTCAAGGACCATGTCTGTTTTAGGTGTTCCCTGTGTAATATAGATCATAGGTGTAATGTTTGTGCAGTGTGGTCCGTCGAAATGATGGTTAAGTTCCTTGCCCAGAAGGACTTGGCTGGGTCTGAAGCGGGGTCAGGCGGTCCGAGAGGAAATCGTGGAGCGCCCGGTTCGGCCGGTGGGGGTGCTCCACGTCCCCAGCTGGAGGTGGCGGAGATGGCACCGCCGGCGTGGTTTGGTCCGGCTATGCAGGGTTTTCTGCATAGCGTTCTGCCCACGCTGGTGTCGTCCCTGCTACCAAAGGTTGGGGGGCAGTTTCTCCCCATGCCTGGTACGGATCCTGTCCTCGGACAGGATTCTGGACTGGTTACCGAGGGGGCCGTCTCATACGGCCCCCTGGCAGACACGTCTGGCTTCGGTCAGACGGGTTCTGTCTCTACGGCCACCTCCGGGTGGTCCAGTAGCGGTGGCCGGTACGTCAGGTGTGGGAGCCGTCCGCCAGGACGGCTCCACGGTTGACTCGTCTAGTGACGGCTCTTCGGAGTCTGAAGACGAGGAGGAGAGGTTGCTGCGGCCCGTGAAGCCGCAGGTGGAGAATATGGAGGTTGATTCCGTCCTGGACGGAACCGGCCTCCATTTGTCTGGTTTGGCGCAAGCCAGGTCAGCGGCTCCGCCTGCGGCTGAGGCCAATCCGTTACCTTGCACCGGTTCCGGGCGGCTTGGTTTGTCACCAGCCGTCATGGGAACGGGTGTGCCGGGCCAGGCGTGGTACTCGCCTATCTCGCCTGGTCCGGCAGCCGGACGTGGGGTGCCGTTGGCGCCCGTGTCCGGCTATGGTTCCGCGACTGTTACGGGTCCGTACGGTTTTCCGTGCAGACCTACCCCATGGACCGGAGTGTTTCATGGGGTGGCGGCGGAACCGTGTGGGAGGCCATGGCTGGCAGACCCGTGAGCACGTCAACGGGTGACATGTTTGCGGGGGTGTCTTTGTCGGAGGTAGATTGGTCAGATGCTCTGGCGTGGCTAGCCAGGGTTGACCCGTCTGTGGTTTCGGCCACGGCCGATGAAGATGCGCCCCGTCCGTCGGTTGCGTCGATTAGGACGGGGATTTTGCCTGCGGCCCGGATCCAGTCAGTGGGACTGGATCCACGGTTCATAGATTTGTTGAATGCTATTTATAGCAAACAACTAATGACCAAGGGTCAGCTCCCTGCGGCCTCCAGGGAGGTGCGGGCAAGATGTCGTATTCCGCGGGGGGGAATACGACAGGTATGGTGTAGTCCCGTCGGTCACGGAGGATGACCGATGGGTACTGGGAGTCCAGAGTGCCGGGTCGGGTGGCCCCGGTCCGGCACTAGTGGATAAGTCCCAGGTACACCAGGAAGAAGTCCTGTCCCTATGCGATGAGGGTGTGAGGGCAGCGATGAGCGCTGTCAATCACTCTTATCGTCTCCTTCAGTCGGTGTGGGCTGAAGCGGGGGCAGGCCACCCTGTGCCACCTGTGGCGCTTTCATGTGTTAATGACGGCTTGGTGCTGTCAATGGACGCATTGGCAAGGGTGCAAGCGCGAGTGACGTAGTCCAGGAGGCAAATGGTCATTGACCATATGCGTCCGGCTACGGCAGTCAGGGAGCGTCTTCTTGGGATGCCCCTGACAGGGCCTAGCATCTTCGGTGGCCAAGCGCGGGCCATCTTAGAGGATACCGCCAGTATCGCGCAGAATCGGTTAGCGGTAAACCTACAGCTAGAGCTAGTGCGGCAAGCGCACGCACTAGGGGCTGTGGGGAAACCGCTAACGGGACAGCCTTCAAAGAAGCAGAAGAAGCATAAGAGCAAGGCGAAAGCCAGGCCTGTTGCGACTTCTGCTTCAGCTGAGTTCTCGGAGCCGCCGCCGGCGAAGAAGCCCAGGAAGGTTGTAGAGGCGCCTACCCTCCCCAATGTTGCTCCTGACCGCCCTAGGGGCGGGAAGGGGAAGGGTAAGGGTAAGGCCTCAAAGGGCGGACAGAAGGGGCCGAAGCGTACCTGAGGGTACGAAAGCTCCCTTCATATCCGCCTGGACCGCGCCTGTGCGACAGGAACAGCGGTGCCAGTTATACCCGTCGTGCCTAGAACGAAATGGTTCTCACTCTCTCTCGTTAAGAAAGAGGGGGGGGGGGGGGGCGGACTGCGAGCCGGACAACCCCGTTAGACGTCGAGGCGTCTATGGTGGGTGGAAGGCTCATGCGTTTCGTCGAGGCCTGGCGAGGTGTGACATCAGACAGTCTGGTCCTGGGATGGTTATCCCAGGGTTACATGCCGGAGTGGTGGGACTTTCCACCACAAAATCTGTCTTTGGCACCTGTCTGGACACCCGTACCAAGGGAGCCAGACAAGTTAGAAGCCGTTCAAAAGGAAGTGTCGGGTTTGCTTCTGAAGGGAGCAATAAAACCAGCAAACCGGAACACTCCAGGCTTCTATTCAAACATGTTCCTTGTCCCCAAGAGCACAGGGGGATGGAGACCCATACTCAATCTCAGGCCATTAAATTGGTTTATCCATACGCCTCGGTTCCAGATGGAAACGCCGAGGTCGGTAATGGCGGAATTGAGGAAAGGAATGTGGTGTGTATCGATCGATCTGAAAGATGCATATTTCCACATTCCGATGAATCGGAGTTGGCACAGGTTTCTGAGATTTGCGTTTCAGAATCAAGTATGGGAGTTTACAGTTCTCCCGTTTGGCCTGTCGACAGCTCCGAGGGTTTTCACAAGAGTGGTCCTTGCGGTGACAGCGTTTCTCAGAAAAGAGAACGTGGCGCTACACACCTACATAGACGACTGGCTGCTCAAGGCAGACTCGGCAGCCAGGTTGAACGTGGATACTGCTCTGACTCTGAAGTTACTTTCAGATCTAGGCTGGATAGTCAACGAGGAGAAATCCGAGTTGACGCCCACTCAACATTTCGTTTATTTGGGGATGCGATTCGACCTCGAGGAGGGCAGGGTTTACCCGTCAGAGCCCAGAGTGGTGTCTCTGTTAGCCATCCTCAGGAGTTTTCGAGTGGGAAACCACATTCAGGCGAGGCGGTTCCTTCAGATGCTGGGCATGATGGTCTCCATGGAGCAGGTTATCCCATACGCTGCTCTAATGCGAAGGCCTATCCAGTTGTATCTGATGTCTCAGTGGAAACAGAGAACAGAACCCCTGTCAAAACTGGTGCCAGTTTTGGAGCCGATAATATCGCATCTTCTATGGTGGAAACAGGGTCAGAATCTCCTATTAGGGGTTTCGCTGCACCTACCCCACCCCCAGCTGTCCGTCTACACGGATGCATCGCTGGAGGGGTGGGGTGCCTGCCTGGGAGAACACCAGGTCTCGGGCACATGGACTCTCCCGGAGAGTCAGCTGCATATCAATCTGTTGGAAATGATGGCAGTGGAACTGGCGTTGGAAGAGTTCCTTCCGATGATCAGGGGCAAGGTGATATTGATACGGTCGGACAATTCGACAGTAGTATCATATATAAATCGCCAAGGCGGGACCAGGTCGGCCACTCTGTGCATCAGGGTGTGGCACTTGATTCAATGGTGCAAGAATTACTCGGTTGTTTTGAAAGCAGCTCATATTTCTGGCCGATTGAACATTCTGGCGGATGCTTTGTCTCGCAGACAGAGAATCTTGCCAACAGAATGGTCCCTCAACCCTCCGGTTCTGCGACGGATCTTCGAGCATTGGGGCAAACCCAACGTGGACTTGTTCGCCACAAAGGAAAATGCTCAAATCATGACATATGTCTCGCCGATTCCAGATCCAAATGCCGTCGATACAGACGCTCTGGCGATAAGCTGGAGATGGATGCACGCTTACGCGTACCCACCCACCATTCTTCTACCGAAGGTATTGGTGAAGGTCATGGAGGAGCCATGTCTGGTCCTGCTAATAGCGCCGTATTGGCCGAGCAGGGCGTGGTTCACGGATCTTCTAGATCTGCTGGTGGAAAATCCTGTGCAGTTGCCCGAGATTCCGAACATAATCTCCCAGGCCAAGGGACGCTTCCTATACGAGCGTCCAGAAATGTTCAAATTGACTGCGTGGATGTTGTCAAACAACGTTCCACGTCGGAAGGCTTTTCTCGACAGGCTGCTGATTTCATCGCGGCTGCGAGAAGGAGGTCAACCTTCAAGTCATATAACAACAAGGTTAACAGATTTGCAGACTGGTGTGAAGAAAAGGGTATTGATACCTTTTAATCCACTATCAGCAAATAGCAGACTTTCTCTGTGAGCTGTTCTTTTGAGGACTAGCTCCCGTCACAGTTGCTGGATACAAGTCAGCTTTGGCATCAGTTATCCCTTGTCTAGCCAACAGGGATAGTCCAGAGGTGGCCCAGTTAAATGTGATGTTGAAGGGAATGAGCAATCTCCGCCCGAGACAACCGGTAGTCATTCCAGCCTGGAGTCTATCTTTAGTGCTTAATGTACTGGCCAAGCACCCTTTCGAACCGTTGCGTTCGGCTAGTCTAAAGCATTTGACTCTAAAGGCGGTCTTTCTATTGGCAGCTTCCTCAGCCAGGAGGCGCAGTGAGATCCATGCGCTTTCGGCAGAGAGGAACCGATTTATTGTTTCTGGAGAAGGTCTGCGTCTTCTGCCAAGAGCAGAGTTTATGTCAAAGAACCAATCTTTGAGATATCCCGGCAAACCGATCATTATACCAAAGTTAACTAGGTTTGATCGTGATGCCAGTGTCTGGTGCCCGGTCCGTGCTTTGACTAAGTACAAGAAACGGACTGACTCGTTACGGTCGAACGATAGACATCTGTGGATCTGCCATAAAAAGCCTTATGGCGCCGCATCCATGGATACTATCTCTCATTGGGTGGTCGAATGCATTCAGACTACTCACGAGATGGCGACTGGGCACCAGGTGCAGGGCGTAAGGGCACACGATGTTAGAGGAATAGCCGCCTCGACCGCCCTTTACAATGGTGTTCCGTTAGAGGACATCATGGCTGTTGCACAATGGCACTGTGAGTCCTCATTTACGGATTACTATATGAGGGATGTGTCAGACTCAGCCAATCCACTCGCTTTAGCTGTTTTGAAACGATAGTTAGTGACCACACTGCTTTTCCCCTTTTTTCACTTTGGTAAGAAAAGAACCTAAAGCAGGCATGGTCAGGTGAGAGGATGTCAACCAGATTGTGTCACTGATGGCCGAACCGGTGAATGGTTGGAGGCGGTACGTCTGAAGTCCTGTTATCATAAGGTAATTCAATAAGTGAGAGTTTTTTGTATTATGTATATGTATCATGTTCATTCATCTTATATATTCATGCTCATTCCCAGGCTAATACAGGCAATATGCAGGGAGTAGTTAACCCTCTTGGCATATTGGTGTTTTCAGGCGAGATACATGTTCATTAGTTCTCTCCCTTTTCTTAGGAGGAAGAAGGGGGGGGGGGCTGTGACGCGAATGTGATTCGGTTCCGTGAACTTGACGGTCCTTTTAGGTCTCCGTTAGTCAAGTTTGAAGTCTAAAATCTTTCTCCAAGGGGCAAAATTAGCATGTATGGCTTGCCCCTTCCCACCAGGTTACTGATCAAATCTGGTGTATATCAGAAGTAACAGAATGGTGAGTATTGATCGAAGGAGAATGCAGGAAATGTCAATTTCCCTTTCTCCGAGATCTAACAATACTCACCATTCTGTTACGGACCCAGCCTCCCAACCCCACAGAGGCAAGCCATAGTTTTCTCTTGTTTGGTGGCTATGCAAACAATATGAGCTCTATGGTAAACGGGTACTCGGCAGTTGGGAGCCGAGTACCCGGTTCCCAAGAGTCGGTAAAGCTTTCTAAGTCTATAATCCTAGAGCCGCTGTCAGGGCCAGCTGTATATCAGAAGTAACAGAATGGTGAGTATTGTTAGATCTCGGAGAAAGGGAAATTGACATTTCCTGCATTCTCCTTCGATCAATACTCACCATTCTATTACTTCTGATATACAAGCTGGCCCTGACAGCTGGCTTTAGGACTATAGACTTAGAAAGCTTTACCGACTCCTTGGAACCGGGTACTCGGCTCCCAACTGCCGAGTACCTGTCTACCATAGAGCTCATTCTTGTTTGCATAGCGACAAGAGAATACATGCTTTTTGCAGTTGGAAAGTCTTAAGATTGTTTAAGCCTAAGTCTTTTTACTGTGATTAATTGTGATAGCTTGTGCGTTCTCAAAAGGATATTTGGATTAATATGGATGCTTCCGATGATAACCAGGTCATATATTTCCATGTTATTCCATAGTTAAAAGACTTTCGTCTGTGTCGTATGTTCCAATTTCTAACCCCAAAGAATCTGGGACGTGTGTTAACAACGAAATATGCCGGATGATCGCCTTCTTTAAACCCCAACAGGCGATCGGCAGATATGAAAATAGGTGTTTGCTACGGTATTTTTAACACGAATATCGGCTGACGTCGTTCTCCGTAAGATCCGAGCGGGTGACATCACACCCGTGTTGCTCCGATGTTTATTCTAGGTGCTGCGTACTAAAATGGTACCAGAAAACTTTGGAATTTTCTAGTTTTGCGTGTTATCACGATCTGTTTGCAATGATCGGTGTTTTCAAAATCTTGATTAAGATGTGTGGTCTGCGGTTTTACCGTGTGCTACAGCAGTTTGTTTACATTTTGTTGTTTCTTCACATATTGTTTTGGCTTTCGTTAGGAGTATAATTTATATTTATTGGTAAATATACCCCGAATGCTATGCGATATGATTCCTGGTTCCGTGATACATCCTTGAGGATCGGTTTATGGGTGTATTATTGCCCGCTTCGTTCTTGTCGTCATAATCAATGCGATTGTTGCTCTAACATTGCGGGGTGAGGTGCGGGAGGGCTTTCAGTTAATTTATGGTCAATATATTTGAAAATTAATTGTCTGCCTCCATCTTTGTCTCGTTCCGCTTGCTTATTGTAGGTTTGTGCTTATTTATAGGCCAAGCCAGCCCCGCCATCATGTGACGAGTGCCACAAGTTCGTCCGGGTCCTGTTTAAGGACCATGTCTGCTTTCGGTGTACGTTATGTAACCTTGACAATAGGTGTAATATATGTGCAGTGTGGTCCGTTGATATGATGATGAAGTTCCTTGCCCAGAAGGAATTGGCTGGGTCTGACGCGGGGTCAGGCGGACCGAAATCAAATCGTGGAGCGTCCGTTTCGGCCCGTGGGGGCGCTCCACGTCTACAGCTGGAGATGGCACCTCCGGCGTGGTTTGGTCCGAGTATGTAGGGCTTCCTGCATAGCATTCTGCTCACGTTGGTGTCGTCCCTGCTGCCGAAAGTTGTAGGGCAGTCTCTCCCCATGTTTGGTGCGGACCCTGTCCTTGGACAGGGTTCTGGACTGGCCACCGAGGGAGCCATCTCGTACGGCCCCCTGGCAGTCCCGTCGGGCTCTGGCCTGACGGGTTTTGTCTCTCTGCGGCCACCTCCGGGTGGTCCAGTAGTGGTGGCCGGTCCGTCAGGCATGGGAGCCGTCCGCCAGGTTTCCTCGTCTAGTGACGACTTCGGGGTCTGAAGATGAGGAGGAGAGGTTGCTGCGGCCTGTGATGCCACGGGTGGAGAATATGGAGGTCGATTCTGTCCTGGACGGAACCGTCATCTGTCTGGCTTGGCGCAAGCCAGGGCAGCGGCTCCGCCTGTGGTTGAGGCCAATCTGGCACCGGTCCCATGATGGTTGGTTTGACGCCAACCGAGACGGTGACGGGCCAGGCGTGGTACTCACCTATCTTGCCTGGTCCGGCAGTCAGACATGGGGTGCTGTTGGCGCCCATGGCTGGCCACGGTTCCGTGACTGCTATGGGTCCGCACGGTTTTCCGTGCAGGCCTACTCCATGGACTGCTGTGTTCCATGGGGTGGCGGCGGAACCGTATGGTACCGGAGTTCCTGGCGTGTCAGCCGCGGCTCCTAGCCGGAAGGCCATGGCTGGTAGGTCCGTGAACATGTCAACGGGTGAAGTGTTCACGGGTGTGTCCTCCTCGGAAATAGACTGGTCTGAGGCTCTGGCTTGGCTAGCCAGGGTAGACCCATCTGTGGTTTCGACCACGGCCGAGGAGGATGCGCCCCGTCCATCGGTGGCATCGATCAGGACGGGGATCTTGCCTGCAGCCCGGATCCAGTCCATTGGACTGAATCCACAGTTTATTGAGTTGGTAGAGGCTATTTATAGTAAGCAACTCATGACCAAGGGCCAGCTCCCTGCGGCCCACGGGGGGAATACGACAGGTATGGTGTTGTACCGTCGGTTACCGGGGATGACCGATGGGTTCTGGGTGTCCAGAGTGCTGGAGCGGGTGGCCCCGCCCCGGCACTGGTGGACAAATCCCAGGGACACCTGTCCCTTTGTGATGAGGGTGTGAGGGCAGCTATGAGTGCTGTCAACCATTCTTATTGCCTTCTTCAGTCGGTGTGGGCTGAAGCGGGGGCAGGCCACCCTGCACCGCTTTCGTGCGTCAATGACGGCCTGGTGTTGTCTATGGACGCACTGGCAAGGGTGCAGGCGCGTGTTACGAAGTCCAGGAGGCAAATGGTTCTTGACCATATGCGTCCGGCTACGGCCGTCAGGGAGCGTCTTCTTGGGACGCCCCTGACAGGCCCTAGCATCTTCGGTGGCCAGGCGCGGGCCATCTTAGAGGACACAGCTAGCATTGCGCAGAATCGGTTGGCGGTGAAGCTAGAGCTGGTGCGGCAAGCGCACGCACTAGGGGCTGTAGGAAAGCCGCTGACCATGCAACCTTCCAAGAAGCAGAAGAAGCATAAAGGCAAGGCGAAAGCTAAGCCTAGTGCGGCTGCTGCTTCGTCTAGCTTTTCTCAGCCGCCTGCGGCGAAGAAAGCCAAGAAGGTTGTGGAAGCGCCTACCCTCCCCAATGTTGCTCCTGATCGCCCAAGAGGCGGGAAGGGGAAGGTGAAGGGTAAGTCCTCAAAGGGCGCAAAGAAGGGTGCGGATCGTACCTGAGGGTACGAGAGCTCCCTTCGTATCTGCCTGGACCGCACCTGTGCGACAGGAACAGTGGTGCCAGTTAGACCAGCCGAGCCAAGACCGAAATGGTTCTCTCTCTCTCGTTAAGAGAGGGGTGGGGGGGGGGTGGGGAGCGGACCGCGAGCCAGACAACCCCTTTAGGCGTTGAGGCGTCTATAGTGAGTGGAAGGCTCATGCGTTTCGTCGAGGCTTGGCGAGGTGTGACGTCAGACAGTCTGGTCCTGGGATGGTTATCCCAGGGTTACATGCCGGAGTGGTGGGACTTTGTTTCTTCACATATCGTTTTGGCTTTCGTTAGGAGTATAATTTATATTGATTGGTAAATATACCCTGAATGCTATGCGATATGATTTCTGGTTCCGTGATACATCCTGGAGGATCAGTTTATGGGTGTATTTATGCCCGCTTCGTTCTTGTCGTCATAATTTATGCGATCTTTGCTGTAACGTTGCGGGGTGGGGTCCGGGAGGGTTACAGTTAATTTATGGTCAATTTATTTGAAAATTAATTGTCTGCCTTCCATCTTTGTCTCGTTCCGCTTGCTTATTGTAGGTTTTAACATACTCCCATCAAATGACCATTAGCACCATGGAATTAGTTTCAACAACAAGGGTAACTAGCTTACTCATGTAGACGCATTAATTACAAATGCGCAACACACACCTTCGTTACTTAAAGGTCTAAAATATAGGCTCGATAGGAAATGCTTTGAAATTATGTATAAAAGCTTTATCAGGCCAGCGCTGGAATATGCCGATGTTGTATGGAAACAACATACCCCAATAATCTTGTAATTAGATGAGAAAACATTCAAAAAGACGCGCTTATCACAAGCGGATTAACCCGTAGCGCCCACACCGAAGATCTATAAACTGAAACACTTTCCCATAGACGTGAACATCATAGACTAGTGATGCATTTTAAAATCATAATGGAATGACAAGCGAGTCCCTGGTAGACCACCTTCCATTACGATCACAATCTAGAAACCTGCATACTACGCCATTCCAACATTTTAACTCCATTCCGCTGCCGCGCAGAGCTTCGTCTTAGTTCATTTTTCTCAGCAACAGTCAGTAATTGGAACTCCCTCCCTGCGCCTGTTACAATGTCTAGGACCTTGGAAGAATTTAAATGCAAATTCAAAGCTATGTCACCAATACGGCCACCTCGTCCTTGGTACTATGCAGGTTCTCGATTCGCCAATATAACCCTAAGCAGGCATCGAAATGGGTGCAGCTCCTTAAATAAACACATAATTGAAAGCTTTTTGTTAGATAACCCTAGGTGTGCATGTGGACACTCAGACAAATCTGTTAACCACTATCTGTTCCACTGCCCTATTTTAACGACCAAAGAGTTCTCTTGCAAAACGACCTTGCACTAAAAGATATCACCCTTATGACTTCAACGGCTAAGCAGCTCCTATACGGCAATGAAAATGTGGATGCGAAAACAAATATTCTAACATCCTCCATCCTTTGTGAATATATAATTAGAACTAACCGCTTTAAATAATGCGACAAATATCTTCTAAACCTTTCACAACAAGAGATAAAGATATATTATGTAACAACTACAGTACCCCATACGTTTTCCTAATTCATTTCAAATAATCAATTTCAAGAATCGTGCAAGCGTAAATACTAATCTGTCTACAATATTGTAGCGGAATTTGAGCATTGGGATATTGAAGATGGTATGAGCTACGATGTTTATATGGAAATGCGATTGCGCTACCTAAGATCTCATGATCGTGGGTGAGAGATCTCATCAATCCTAAGAATGTATATGCCTGGGATGTCTATTTGACAGTGGATGCTACATTTTCATTGGTTGTCTATGTTCAGACCTAAATCCTTTTAGACAGTTGTTTCTTGAAGTTCTGTGTCTGTGTTGAGATCATTCATAAAGTATGAATGCTTAATGTTAGTGGTACTTAGCTGCGTTGCACAGCATTTGGCGGCACTGAATTTAATTTGTCAGGTACTAGACCAGTTCGTGACATTATTTAAATCATCTTGCAGATTGATTGCATCACTAGGCGGTCTAACTTTTTGTAAATCTTTGTATCATCAGCAAACATTAATTTCGGAGTGATTTATTACTTCGGGTAGGTCGTTTATGTAACTGATGAAAAGGAGTGGCCATAATACGGTACCTTGGGTTACACCACTGAAAACTGATTGATGATGATTGATAATATTGTACATGTTATAATGTTACAACATTAGGCCTACATGATGATGATGATGTTGATGTTACATTCCCAACAAACCGATAAACCATACCAGCTCTAATCAGTGTACCGTAACGACATACACATCCTCCTTTCCAGTTTGGGACATTTTTTAGAGTCAACCCGCGAACCAGCCGGTCGATAACAAGTCTGCTTCGCCAGTTCTAGCTATGCAGTGGCAAACATGTGTTAGTATTAGATTGACTAGGTATACTCTCTCAGGAAGGACGATAAACGTCTAACTCTTCTCAACTTTGTCATTCTAGTATCTCAAATTGGGATAACAAGTTAAATATTTTAAATTCAAGTCTTATGTTCTTGCTGTTAATTGCCTCAACGTTTTAAAGTCAAATTAGATTCAAAATATTCAACAAATAAATTCTTACGTCATAAATAATGTAAAGTGCGATATTTTTCGGGTTACAGGGCTTAGTTCCTTTCTGTTCTTTTCTATTCAAGCATGCCTACTAAGAATCATCCGTTTTCTGATCTGGGAAGACATTTTCTATATTGGCTGACTTATATTACGAGATCACTGGTCAGGTCAAATGCGAAGGCAATACGGGTTACCCTATTCACGCCCTCGCCGCCTCTTAATGATAGCAGATATCAGGGCCATCGTATACAGTAGAAACTGTTTATAATGGACCCATTTTGGAGGGGCACCCGGTGGTAGCGCTTTAAGTTAGGAGGTCATGAGACCATGTATCTTTAAAAAATCAGCGTTCTTGTGGCAACCAAAACATTCACTGCGAAAGTGTTTTCTTAAGCCACAGGCTGTCTTGAATGAACGCTCTTTGATGTTCCATAATGTACCCGTTATAGACAGGTGTAAAATTCGGTATTGATTTTCGTCAGCTCCAAACTCATTGATAAACGGTTTTGTTCTTCAGTAAATTTCTAATGTCTTTTCATCCATCCATCCATCGATCTATCTGTTTATCTCCTCCATCCACCCATGCATCTATTTCTACCACTACACCAACCAAGTTCGTCAACCTCCAATTCAAACACTGATAGGATTGTCTGTGAATCAATAGCAACTATAATTGTCGGTGTGGTAAAACAATCAGTGCAGCTTGACGCACTTTCGCACGTGCCTACCACATTTAATGTTTTCACCAAAAATTTTGATTTTGAATATGATTTCAAACATTCAAATGCAAGAGGGTGTAACAAGGAATTATCACAAAGATATCTACAGGTTCGTAATCTTGGATCTCTATACTTTCTGACACATAGCGTTAATAATTTAGAGTTGTTGTTAAAGGTTACAAATGCCTGTTCAAAATAGTAAGATGCTCACATTTTCCTAGAATATTTGTGGATTTAGGGAAATAAGGATTGAATGAACATCTCCTCTTTGTTATGTAGCAAATTTTTGACAAAGTTAGGTGAGAAATACTGTCCAATGCATACTTGACTTCCGCTGTCATTGCTGGTCATGTATTTTAGGTTGCTACTGAGTGTCATTATTGCCAGATTGTGTGTCTGATTTCAGGTGTTTGGAAATTGCGCTAGTGCGATTTTCATATATTCTTCGTTACTCCGTTCATATCAACTGATCTTCAATCTATCCCACCCACCCCCTCAAACACTGCAGAAAAACGTTTAACAAAATGGCACTAGGACGTTTTGCTACAAAGATTTTGTGAATTTTCCAATTTTAAAAATTCCATGCAGGTTAATCAACGTGCATCCTCAGGGATTAGACGCAAACACCGTGATTTTACCACACCCTCGTCATCATCGAAATGGCAACACTGGGCCTAGGCCTACCATCATTGCATCTAGTCTCCATAATTGAAATGGTTTTCATATTTTTCCATATTTTTTAGTTTGGACATAACTTATTTGCATCAAGAATTACGTCAATATTAAAGTTTTTCAATGGACATTTAATTCATCAACGGCTTATCCGATCACGGGGAAACTTTACAGATTCATTCTTTATCAACATTTCATTCAGTTTACAGCAAAATTAAAATGATTTTAATGTTGTTTTCCTACGTGTACATGGTTCAGACTTAGTTTATTTTTTGTGTGATTTGTCTACTTTTCAAGAATTAGAAAAATGTTAAGAGTTTTTCAATAGACATTTGATTCATCAAGTGTGTATAGGCCTCTATTTTATGAAAGCCTTATTTCTAGACACTAGCACACATAGTCACTCGAATCTGGGAAAAATCAACATTCTCGAGGCATTTTCAATGTTAAGATGTAACAATATGTCCCTGGCATGTACCTTATTATATTATACAACTTAGTATAACCTGTCTTAAGGGGCCACCTTATTGTGCAAACGGGTAGCCACTATAATAGGAATCTCATAAGTGACATGCTATAGCATGTTTCCTTTGAAGCCAGAACATGTGGTTCTTTAATACAGGTGGTCGTTAAACCACTGTCGTAAGGAACAACCGTGTTAGTGGTCAAGTGAGCTTATGTCTTGGCGATCATCCATCGTCCAGCCACTGTTCATCCATCCATCCGTCATCTGTCATCCCGCCACTGGTCATCCATTCATTCGTCATCCGTCGTCCAGCCACTGGTCATCCATCAATTCATCATCCGTCGTTCAGCCACTGGTCATCCGTCCATTCATCATCCGTCGTCCAGCCACTGGCCATCTGTCCATTCGTCATCCAGCCACTGACCATTCGTCATCCAGCCACTGGCCATCCGTCCATTCATCATCCAGCCACTGGCCATCCGTCCATTCATCATCCATTGTCCAGCCACTGGCCATCCGTCGTCCAACCACTTACCATCCGTCCATTTGTCATCCCTCATCCAGTCACTGACCATCTGTCATCCAGCCACTGGCCATCCATCCATTCATCATCCATCGTCCAGCCAATGGTCATCCGTCATCCAGCCACTAGTCATCCATCGTCCAGCCACTGCTCATCCGTCCATTCATGATCCGTCATCCAGCCACTGGCCATCCGTCCATTTGTCATCCCTCATCCAGCCACTGACGATCCGTCCATTCATCATCCGTCGTCCAGCCACTGGCCATCTGTCTATTCATCATCCATCGTCCAGCCTCTGGCCATCCGTCCATTCATCATCCGTCGTCCAGCCTCTGGCCATCCGTCCATTCATCATCCATCGTCCAGCCACTGGCCAGCCATCCATTCATCATCCATCATCCAGCCACTGGCCATCTGTCCATTCATCATCCGGCGGCCAACCACTGGCCATTCGTCCATTCATCTGTCATCCAGCCACTGGTCATCCATCCATTCATCATCCGTCGTCCAGCCGCAGGTCATCTGTCCATTCATCTTCCGTCGTCCAGCCACTGGGTATCCATCCATTCATCATCCGTCGTCCAGCAACTGACCATCCATCCATTTATCATCCGTCTTCCCACCACTGGTCATCCGTCCATTCATCATCCATGTCCAGCCACTGGTCATCCATCCATTCATGATCCGTCATCCAGCCACTGGCCATCCATCCATTCATCATCCATTGTCCAGCCACTGGTCATCCGTCCATTCATCATCCGTTGTCCAGCCACTGTCATCCATCCATTCATCATCCGTCGTCCAGCTACTAGTCATCCGTCATCCAGCCACTGGCCATCCGTCCATTCATCATCCATTGTCCAGCCACTGGCCATCCGTCGTCCAGCCACTTACCATCCGTCCATTTGTCATCCCTCATCCAGCCACTGGCCATCCATCCATTCATCATCCATCGTCCAGCCAATGGTCATCCGTCATCCAGCCACTAGTCATCCATCCATTCATCATCCATCGTCCAGCCACTGCTCATCCGTCCATTCATGATCCGTCATCCAGCCACTGGCCATCCGTCCATTTGTCATCCCTCATCCAGCCACTGACGATCCGTCCATTCATCATCCGTCGTCCAGCCACTGGCCATCTGTCTATTCATCATCCGTCGTCCAGCCTCTGGCCATCCGTCCATTCATCATCCGTCGTCCAGCCTCTGGCCATCCGTCCATTCATCATCCATCGTCCAGCCACTGGCCAGCCATCCATTCATCATCCATCATCCAGCCACTGGCCATCTGTCCATTCATCATCCGGCGGCCAACCACTAGCCATTCGTCCATTCATCTGTCATCCAGCCACTGGTCATCCATCCATTCATCATCCGTCATCCAGCCGCAGGTCATCTGTCCATTCATCTTCCGTCGTCCAGCCACTGGGTATCCATCCATTCATCATCCGTCGTCCAGCAACTGACCATCCATCCATTTATCATCCGTCTTCCCACCACTGGTCATCCGTCCATTCATCATCCATGTCCAGCCACTGGTCATCCATCCATTCATGATCCGTCATCCAGCCACTGGCCATCCATCCATTCATCATCCATTGTCCAGCCACTGGTCATCCGTCCATTCATCATCCGTTGTCCAGCCACTGTCATCCATCCATTCATCATCCGTCGTCCAGCTACTAGTCATCCGTCATCCAGCCACTGGCCATCCGTCCATTTATGATCCGTGTCCAGCCACTGGCCATCCGTCGTCCAGCCACTGGTCATCCCTCCATTCATCATCCAGCCACTGGTCATCCATCTATCATCTGTTGTCCAGCCACTGGTCATCCATCCATTCATCATCCGTCATCCAGCCGCTGTCATCTGTTGTCCAGCCACTGGTCATCCGTCCATTCATCATCCATCTAAAGACTATGCCTCATTAACCCCTTGATTGATTTAACACAAACTTAGTTGGAACCATCCTATGCCAATAACTTCCCAAGCATGTATACATAATTTTGATTGGTCGATTTTACCGTCGGCTACCTAGTCTATTATTTATGGGAAATCGGTTAATTGAATACCTTTGATTAACAGATTGGGCAATTTCAATCAAACTTGGCTGGAAGGATCCTATGATTGGTCAATTCTTATTGCGGCGATATTAGATTTTCCAAAGATTTATGGAAAATCGCTGAAAAGACTACTCCAGTACTCTCCAAAAAACCTTTTTTTTGCTGGCAGCCTTCCAAAGCACTAGTTAGCTCACCTGGCCAGAACGGCCAAGTGAGCTTATGCCGTGGCGACCGTCTGTCGTCTGTCCGGCATCCATCCGTCCGTCTGTTTGTCTGTCAACTTTTTCTTTAAAAGACTTCTCAAGTACTGCTGGGCCGATTTCAGTCATATTTGGCAGGAAGCATCCTTAGGGCATACAGATCTAAGTTTGTTCAAAGGAAGTGGATCAATTTTGCCGGTGACCATCTTGGATTTTGCTCGAATTTTAGAAACCTCTTAAAAATATTCTTCTCCGAAACCGCTTGGTGGATCGATTCAAAACTCATGAAATATCATATATGGCAAGAGCGGAACCAAGTTTGTTCGAAGGAACTTGATTGGCCAAATGGTTCGGCGGCCATCTTGGATAGCCTAGTTTTCGTGAAAACGCTTTCTGCAGAACCGCCTAACGGATCGGGCTGAAATTTTGGGGATATGATTACAGACTAGGGGCCATAAAAGTTTGTTCATGGGAAGTTGATACGTTAAAAAACATGGTCGCCGTGGACCAATCAAATTTTAGCGTGTTTGGCTGCCATATTCAATTTTTTTATTTGATGGATTTTGAAGCCGAAATTGATTTTCTTAGCTCAGCTTACTTGTCAGTCAGCTGTCGTATAGCGATAACCCCATCCGTCTCCTGTATGTCCATCCATCTATCTGTCTGTCCATCGCCAACAATGGCAGCTCATTTTATTTCTTGATGGATTGACACCAAACTTGGTCACAATGTTAATGTCGGTATCTATACACCTGTGCAAAAGTTAAGCACCACCCTATTTTTACGCACATGCGAGGGTATATTCATGTGCTATGAAGAAAGCAATAGCATAAACATTTATGTACCCATCCATCTTAGTGCAAGAGGTAATAATGCAACTAGAGGAATGCTGATTATGATGGTGGGGAAACACTGTATGTTTTTGTTTGAACTTGAAAACGAGGCCTGAATATGGTTTCGTTGACACAACTGACAACTATTGCCCTACAGTTGACACACGTGGCTAGATTGTCATTAATGGTGTCTGAAAACGAAGTTTAACATCTGTGCACGAGTTTGAGACTGTCATTATTAATACCGGGTATATCCACCTTGTGCCTGGATGACGGCCTGGACACGACGTCTCATGCTGGTCACCAACCGACTGATACGCCATTGTGGTATTCGTTGCCATTCAAGATGGAGTGCGTCTGTTAATTCCTGTAGGTTCTGCACAGGAGGATCCCTCCTCACCATGTTTCCCAGAATGTCCCAGATATGCTCAATAGGGTTCATGTCAGGGCTCCTTGCTGGCCATGGTAGGGTTTCGATGGCATTCTGGCGGAGGTATTCATGCACAGCTCTAGCACGATGTGGTCGGGCGTTGTCATCCATGAATATAGGGTGGGTTCCAGGTGCATGATTTACAAAATGAGGGACCACAACTCTATCCAGTATGGAATCTTGATATCTTTGTCCATTTAATGTTCCAGGTACAGTCAACAGATCCAGCTTACAATCAAATGAGATGCACCCCCATATCATAACGGAACCTCCACCAAATGGAACTTCTTCCATGATGTTACGTTGGTCGTACGCCGTGCGTCTGGACCTCCATACACGAGTTCGACCATCTGTGGCATGAAGCAGGAACCGACTTTCATCGGACCTGTGTACCCGTCTCCAGGATCTCATGTTCCAGTGTCTTCTTTCGTTGCACCACCTCAGACGCTCCTCTTTGTGGTGTGCAGTGAGGAGAGGACGTCTGACAGGTCTCCTAGCTTTCATGCCAGCAGCATACAGTCTCCTTTTGACGGTAGACATTGACACTCTATTGCGCGTTTCCCATTGCTGGCTGAGCACTCTGCTGTTGGTGAATGGAGATCTCCTAACAAGGTGTACTAGGGCTCGATCATCACGGGCAGTAGTCTTCTTCGGTCTTCCAGATCTAGGCCTGTCCTTCACCTCGTTAGTTTGCCCATGTTTTGCAATCAAACGACTGATTACAGTATGGTTAATGTTCAGCTGTCTGCCAATCTCTCTGCATGACATACCAGTGGTATGCATGCCTATGATTTGCCATTTCACACGATCACTTAACCTTAGTCTTGCCATAGCGGTTCACAATCAAGAGCTAATTCTCTCTGTACAAATAAACCACGGTGATGAACACACAATTCCTAACCTTGTCGCCTAAATCTGTATGTAATGTTCTACACCTCAAACTGGACTTTTACATAACTGAACACGTGTGCTGTTTCCCGCCACGCACGGACATCAAGCGGCGTGAAGTCATGCATGCATGTGCATTTCGTACTTGGAATTATGTCAGCTAACGCGGGGACAAAAAGTATGGCAGCCTAGTTGTACCATCATGTTTCTACGTTCTATTGTTTTTGCTGGTGCTTAACTTTTGCACAGGTGTATAATATCTGTGTTGTGAAAATGAAACTGATAGGACGTCAAATGCCAGAGTAATCACCCCTTAAATATTTTCAGTCTCACTTTCATAGTGGAAATACAGGTTTATTCCCACAGTCCACTGATTTATCACCATGTCAGATTTTATTGCCAAAGTAGATTAAACTCAAATTAACAGATTAACCTTTTCCATCCTAAATATTTAAGATATGTATTATGTGCTCTGACATCTATGCTCTTAAAAATATTTTGAAATGTATTCGATTGAAAGTCCAAATTATTTTCTAAATCAACTCCAGCTCAGCCTACCCTGCTGCTAACTTGGTGATTCAGCCAACTGTTCATGCGTTAACCTGCTATAAAGACCACCTACCTGCCTTTAGAGACCATTTTCTTCAATTGTATTTAAACCTCTAGTAACCGTCTGACTGCTGAGTTTTTGTAGACAACATTCCAAAGGTTATGTCTCTGAACCTGATAAGTATTTTGAAAACAATTGGACTGAAAGGTGTTGGTGGCTAAGCCGCCAACAACTTTCGGTCGAATTGTTTTCAAAATATTCAACAAGTCCAAGAGCTTTTGAAAAGTGAAATTATTGGCTGCACTGGCTTGCAGCAGTGAGGCAGTTAAGAAACCAGCTGTTGCTAGCACTGATATCATCTATTTTCGCTTAAACATTGTTAGCTCACCTGGGCAGAATGGCCAAGTGAGCTTATACTGTGGCGACCGGCCGGCGTCCGCCAACTTTTTCTTTAAAGTGGAGATCATGGCTGGCATTTTCTTTTGAAAACAGATAGAGTGATGCTTGATTAACATGTTATCATGCACTTTTATTCTTTTTAAAACGTGTATGCTAGAAGAACGTGATTATAAATGTTGAAAATTATGCCTTTTGCTGCTTCCTAATATCACTCGACAAGTTCCATAAAACCGGTGAAACGCACCACGTGAAATGCACCACGTGACACGCGTCACAATTGGAAGGGACGAGGGAATTCCCTCTAGTCGTTGACGTGTTATTTAGTCCGACTGGCAAGAAGAGTTGCATTTAGATATATTTATGCAACTCATTTTGTTAAAATGACACAAAGATGCGTAGTATGATATCGAAACACACGTGAATAATTTATCCTTTGATTAATTTCCATCAGATTAAACTTTGGCAATGTTTGCCGAGCGATAGTATTGAGATTTCGGGGGTCTCGGCGGTAGGCATACATGTGTTAAAAATACATGAATTTTCACATTCAACGCTAGAAAAATGCGTCGTACTATTGATTCTGATATAAAAAAAGAATGGCTCAGTGGTGGATTATCTTACCAGAGGAGGAAACATTGGCAATCTTCTTGACTCTTCTCATGCACCCAATCGTTGCCTATCTGTAGTGAACACTGATAGCGCACAATCAGATCGAGTGAACGGTTCCATTGAACCAATAAAGAACCAACATGGCCACCAAACAGTAAATTATGATTGGTCCATGACAGCCATGTTTTATCACTGATCAATTTCTTTTGAACAAACTTTAATCACCCTTAGTTATCGATGAAATATCAGGAGTTTCAGCCTGAACCGTAAGCACTTCCTGTGATGTCATTTTCAAGAACAAGATGTTCACCTGAAAATGGATCAGTTAAAATTCCAGGCACTCAATATGCGGTACTCCTGTCTGAATTTGGTTAAAACTGGGAATTGATTAACCCAATAATACTCATGCCGCCCCAAAAATTGTTTCTGCGGTAGATCTGAGAAATGTCCATTTTCAGACCAGGACTCCAGTAGAATACTATTTTGTAAATTTACTACTGGAATGACTGGTTCGATAATCAAGCCAGTCATTCCAGTGATAAATTTTCAAAAATAATCTCGACCTGCAAATGGACATTTTCTATGAGAAAATTGATACTTATTTTGAAGAATTTTAGGGGTAAATGGTTAAGGATGAGACATCTGACCAATCAAATTTCTGAATAGAACTTCTGGAGCATACCACCATAGGGTCCATCTAGTTAAATTTGGTTAAAATCAACCAAGCGGCTGAGGAGATGCATTTTGACAATTTCCCGGAACTTTTTCATATAATCCAAGATTTTCACCCCAAAACTGACTAATCGAAGTTCTGAAGCGGAGCGCCATATGGTTCTTATAGCCAAATTTTGTTGAAATCCACCAAGTAGATGCATTTTGACAATTTCCAGTAAATCATTTATAAAATCTAAGATTTTCACCGATCAATTTATGGATCAATCAGAATTCTGAAGAGATGTTCTGGAACCTAACACCCAGGGGTAGATTTTAAGGATTTGTTCCGAAGCTGATCACTTCTTTAATCCAATCACTGATACAGAGAAGCCATTGAATATTTTGAAATTAGTTTGTCTGGAAAGCCATTGCTGCCTTTGGTGGGTACTCAACATAATGACATTAGAATAGTGGTTTTTTGTATTTCCTCTTTTGAGAGCAACTAACCCAGAGAGGTTAGTGCAGGTGCAGTTTTACTAGCGCATGTGAAGTTCTACTATCCTCGGGTTAGCAAGTTAGTCTTATAATCGAGCCCTGCTAACACGATAAGATTCTCCCAGACAAATTTGCCTGAAATTGGTCATAGAAGATGCGAATTGACAGACAGCTGAATCACGACCACCACTGCATAAGCTCACTTTGTCAGCATTTATCTCATAATCGGCCATTACTGTCATGATTTTTAACTTGCGTCGCAAGGGTTAACATGAGAATGGAGTGCTTCGACTTCTTTTGGGTAAAAATCACAATGCAACAGCTTTCAGCAAAAATTTCTTCAAATTGGACACTGAATAACTCTGGTTCTACTGGCCGAATGTTTGTCCATGGGGTCCCGAATATGTGCACCAATTTTGAGGTCAAAGCTAAATCTCAAACAGTAAAAGCTTTCAGTTGGCAACATTGCTTCAAAAACAGACACTTTTGACGTCATAGCGGCCCAATTGAAATATATAAATGTATCAACGACATGAATATTGTGCAAATTTGTCCAGGTTATTCATTACAACCGAATTACGATTGCATAAGCTGACCCAGAATATGCAATTTGACCGACGGACGAACACCATGGCATAGGCTCACTTGGGCCTTCAGGTCAGGCGAGTTTATAATGATCTGATATTTTCCGAATAGTCTCAGTTTATTGAAATTTAGCCATGCACAAGAATCATAGTAATTTCAATAGTTGATGCAACAACAATCTTCTATGATTTCACATAGAAGGGCTGTACTAATACCAGAGTGTACTGTGAAGGCCCATGCTTTCATTGTGCTATGATTTCACATAGAAGGACTGTACTAATACCTGAGTGTACTGTGAAGGCCCATGCTTTTATTGTGCTATGATTTCACATAGAATGACTGTACTAATACCTGAGTGTACTGTGAAGGCCCATGCTTTCATTGTGCTATGCTTTTCTGACCCCTGTTTGCTTTAACCCTTTCACGGATGAATTCTCCATATCTCATTTTCAAGACAACCATAGAGGAAAACTGTTGAATATTTTGAAATTGATCTTCCAGTTAAATCAATTTCAAAATATTCAACAGAATAAGTTTTAGGGCGTAAGGAATTTATTTTTTCAGGGATTTGTCAATGAAAGGGTTATGCTAACACCGCCTTCCAGTAATATTATTTGCTGAATATCCAACAGCTTTCTTATATTGTATTAACCCCCTTGAAAAAGCTATAGACTGTCAGACTGATACTGGAGTTTCATGGATAAAACCAAAAGAATTAAGAGACTCATGGACAAAACATCATGGATAAATCTTGCCCACACTTGATGCATGTGGTTACGGTAAAGGAAAAGGGAGCTTCCAAATGGTGTTGATTGGTAACACCATACAGTAATGTAACTACTATCACCAGTAAAGAAGATACAATGAATCAGAATAACTTAAAGCAACTAAACTACCTTAATATGCCTCCCAATGCTCAGATGCGTGAGGAGAGATAAATCTAATTCTGTTCCTTTTTACAAGCGGTCCTGTTATTACTGTACTTGTTATAACTGTACTTGTTATAACTGTACTTGTTATATAACAGTGATCTACCAGTATATCTGCTAGTTACAGCGATATAAAATACCCAAAACTATTCTGAAAACAATTTGACAGGCCACTGGTATATATGCAGCAAAGAATTTCAGTGAAAATGTTTTCAAATTATTCGCTGGCATCATTTTGTGACCATAGAAACAATCAGTGAAAATTACACTAGCCAACTGGAAAACATTTTGACTGAGAATCCTTGCTGCTGCTAGCAACTACTTCCAGTCAGATTGTTTTCAAAATAATCAGCAGTATTGCACCAGTAGCAAGCAGTAAATAAGCTCTGTTATAGGTATCAATGCACAAATGGAATACTATTTGCGCGGCACTTAAACCCCACTGATAGGCACTTAGGTCCACTTACATATTTGATTGTGTGCAATATGGGTAAAATGATTACTCTGATTATTCAGATAAATACATGTTTAATGTCTATGTTTCGAAGCATCGTTTTAAGTTATTCTGATTCATCTCTGGTATTTTACTGGAGTTAGTAGTTTTATTCCTCTATGATGGTACCAATCAACAACATTTCGATGTTCATCTTTTCATTTTCTTTAAATTATAATATATTATGGTGGCTGTTCTGGAGGTAGCGTTGATTGACACAAATCTTTGAAATTAATGATAATTTCAACAATTTCAAATGACTAATAATGAAATTTGACCATTTAAGCAATAATAAAAGTTTTTATTGTGAAAGATTATTAAATCTGTTGTATCGCAACAGTATATATATATGATAATATTCTCAGAACATAGTCATAGACAGTAGAATTCCGCCTGGTGATTAAAGCACAATATGTACCGAATTTTGTCCCATATAAATCAAATCTACAGACAGTGAGTGAAATGTAGCAGCATGTGTGATTACTGCATATTGTTCACAGCAGGTTATCAATAATAGGTGTGTGTCACTGAAGGAAGCCTCCACACTGAGTGTCCGACATGGCGATAGTTCTCATCCTACCAGGGGATTATAGCAGTTCTTACTAAAGCACACACTATAACATCACATATTCAACTAAGCAAAGTTATGCACATGACACGTCGTTATCTCAGAAAGTGGGTCTAGTCCTCTAGATAAATGGTTAAACCACCTAAAATCACATAGATTTCCTCACTCTGCTACAGAAGACTTCAGTACATGAGTAACACGACTATCACAGACCTGCAAAAGAAAGGACAGTTAAAGAGAGATGTTGAAATACATGTATGAAGCATGTTCCCCGAGTTTGTTGAATCGATATGAAGGATATTGAAGCACTTTCAGAAGTCTACTCGTTAAGTGAACAAGAATTCAAACTGAAACATATTTTGAAATAATACTGCCTTTAAACTGTTATTGTCTTGAATAGCTTACAGCATAATTCTTTCTAAAATATACATCAGTGTATCTACTTTCATAAAGACCTGACCTTTTTAATTACAGCCTCTCGATATCAAGAGCTATTCAATAAAGATGTGAATATTTTGAAGCTAATAATTTGACTGGAAGTTGTTGTTGCCATAGAGAGCAAAAGTTCCCAGTCAAATTAGTTTCAAAATATTCAACAGAATCTCCCCTACATTATAACCCTACATTATAACAAATCGGTAATAGCCGGTCTGTGAAAGATAAAGGATTAATATCCTAATTATTATGCTTTGACTAAACAGAATTTAATCATCTTGTCACCTTTAGGCGTTTTACTTTCAAAATATGGAGACACTAGTGCTTCAGTTATTGTACCTGTAGGCTTATCATGATTGTCTCATTACCCTTGCCCTGTTAAGGTAATAAGGTATTGCATTTAGATCTGATAGTGTGTCTGGAGCTCAGTATCGCTCACCTGGAGTACTGTTGCCAGCAATAGTTTTTAGTTTTAAAAGCACACATTGTGGCCAGACATTTGTAAGAGTAACCTGTTATAACCTTTAATGGTCAAATTTGGTCAATAAATTTTAATATCTGCCTATTGAATGTCTATTTACAGGCCAAGGGAATACAACTTTTGAAAATTTATCACTGGAATGACTGGCTCGGGTATAAACCCAGTCATTCCAGTGGTAAATTTTCAAAATTGTATTCTCTTGGTCTGTAAATGGACATTCCTCAAGACCATAACAGAGGCCGGTTTTGGCTGGTATGACCATTAAAGGGTTAAACAATTTTGGGGGGATTTCTGGAAACCCAAGATAGCTGCTGAAATAAATCCACCAATCAATTTTATGTATATTCTATTTGGATGCCTAACACTATAGCAGCCAAGTTTGATTGAAATCGGCCCAGTAGTAAAATGTATTAATTATTGATAAGTATTTTTTACCAAATTTCATTCCTACAGGGTTTGTACACTTTTCAGTATTTGAAATTCCATGACTTTCCATGACTAAAATTAAGAAATTCCATGACCTCCAAGAATCAATAGCTAGGTTAAAGACAGTCAAATTTGTTTCAAAATGTTCAACAACTTTATCTAGGGAAAAGGGTCAACATGAGAGAATATCTGGTACATTTTTAATAAAATCTGAGGATTTCACATAAAAAATTGACGAATACAAATTCTGAATGGAAGTTCTAGAGCCTATGATCATACATGTAGTATCCTTTCAGCCTAACTGGGTTGAAATCGGTCAAAATGGTAAGAAGCAATATGGCCATTTCTAGTAAATTTTGTAAAAAAATCTAAGATTTTAACCCAAAAAATTGTCTATTAACCCTTTAACACTCATATCAGCCAAAGCTGGCTTCTGTCGTGGTCTTGAGAGATGTCCATTTGCAGACCAAGAGAAGACTATTGGTGAACATTTTTCTAAAATAGTCTTCACTTGATCTGCAAATTGACATTTTCTTTGAAATTTAAAAAAGAATTTGAACAAATTTAAGGCTTAGAGCCTAGGCTTCTATTTGGACAAGCCAGGTGTTCAAGAAAAAATTGAAATCTAATCCCTAAAATAGTTACTTTCGCGAATATGTTGCGCACTAATAGATAACACGCATGGGAAAATTTGACAAAATATGAGCCAAAAAAGCTGTATACATATATATAACACGCTGTCAGAGTTTAGAAATATTGCAAAACATATTTTTCAGACGAACGAAAATTGGTAACTTTAACGCTAGATTCAAAATAATAATAATCCTTTATCGTCTAAATATGTTGTTATTCTTTTAATATTAACAAGTTTATTTCATACTTTAACCGTAATAGAATGCATAAAACCATCTTTGAGCAAGAAATACATTCAATATACAGGAGAATGTCCATACGCTAGCGAGAACGAGATATCATCGCCATCTAATTGTCATAATGTAACCAATTCGGCCGGGACGAAATCGCTCAAATGAACAAAAATCTTGCCACTAAATATACTGGTGAATGCATACGCTGAGTAGGAAATACTGAATTTATTGCTCAACTTGTTTTAAAAACATTCTCTTCTGTACATATTTATTATTAATTCGCGGCATTACAAAACCTGTTTCTATTTGGGAGGCCTTCCAGTCCAGATATAGTTCAGTGGAATGCCTCCAATCACAAAAGAGTTTAATTTAGCCTTCCAACATAAGAAGCGATCTAACCTCATTTTATTTCTTACGTTGTTTTGGGTCATTTTATGTTAGTCGGACATATGACTTTGATAATGAATGAAATCACGTGATCGCCACGATAAAGAAATTGGAAATGTGTATTTCCGAGCTTTATTTCCCCATATTACATTTGTATGCCATCAGATTTTATTTTTATTTAGGGAGATTATCATTTTCCATGACTTTTATCAAATTGACAAATTTCCATGACTTTTCCAGGCCTGGAATTTAGATTTTCAAATTCCATGGCTTTCCAGGATTTCCATGACCCGTGCGAACCCTGTTCCTAATTTCAGAAATCCAAAATGAGCACAAAAGATTTAACAACCAGATTCTGTATAAATGTCAAGAATCATACATGTCTCTCCAGGAGAATTTCGAAGCGGAGTAATCACCTGCTCTCCTGAATTTAAATTTAAACCAGTGAAGCGAGCAGTGTTAGTACTCGCCTCTATATTCTATCATCGTTACTAAACAATATAGGCAATCTATGAGATGTTTGCCTAGAATTAACCTTAGGGCATAGGCAAGAGGAGAGCAGCCATTCGTCTCTCCATAAGTCATGATCATATAATGTAGCATCTTAGAGGTAATTACATACAGGTCTTGTTGAAATATACTGTCATCTTTAAGACAAAAATGTGCTTTGAAAGATTTTTGAAATCCTAGATAGCCATTGTAAAAATCAAGTAATAGTTTGTATCAAAAAATTCCATAAGGTTTACGGTCATGCCAGCCAAGCTTGGTTAAAATTGGGTCATTTTTAAGAAGAATTACCGTAATTATACGTTTTGAAAGATTTAACATTTTTTTAGTACAATCCAAGATGTCCAGGTCAAATCTTCAGGTGGCCATTGGAAAATTTACCAATCAAATTTCTGGATAAATTCTGGGAAGCCTACTATCATAGAGCTATCTAAGCAGAGTTTGATTAATATCGGTGGTTAATGGCCAGAGGTATTTTCATAAAAAGAATTATAGATGGGCAGGCGACAGAGGCAAAGGTCACCATGGTATAAACCCGCTTAGTCACTTGTCCCTTCAGAATGGGTGTGCTAAAAATTACTGATCAAATTTGGATAAAATTTTTGGCTCAAATTTTAATAGGAAAGTTTGTAACCGTACATTAGGCTTCCACAACATTGCCATGTTTCATAAGGAAAATCCGTCATTAGGTGGAGGGTGATCTTGCTCGCTCTGTAGTTAATATTTACTGGTAAGCAAATGTTAACATGCATGATGGTCAAGAGATTAATTTTTGAAAACTTATCACTGGACTGGATGACTTGATAATGGAGCCAGTCATTCTAGTGGTGAATTTTCAAAAATATAATTCTCATGACCTGCAGATGAACATTCAGTAAGGAGATATGCTGATTTTTGTTACCAAATTTAACCATTAAAGTGTTAAATATCCAAACATTTATCCAGACAGACGAGATCTCTCTTGACATTTAAACAAAACATTTGTACTACAATCAATTCCGGAATCATAGTTTAATCCTCATCCCGTAGGTGGTAATTCATTTGGTATCCAGAAGTGTATCTACTACTGAGCTGATTTGGCTCAAATCTTAGCAACAAACAAAGGTCCATTCAGACTTTGGCCGTGATCCGACCACCCATGAAAAATGGAGATGTACATGGCCTACAAATCAAATAATGGAGTTACGGATATCCCAGAAGCTACTGGTGTGATTTGGGTTAACACAGGGAGGTGTGTGTGTTGGGGTGGTGGGGGGGGGGGGGGTTGTGTGGGTGTGGAGTGATTGTACACTAATTCCACTACTTTGTTTATGTTAAAGCCCATTTTCTAACTTCAATGAAACCTTCAGGGTCAGTGAGGTCACCTCTAAAAACGGCTTCTGCAGCGGTCTTTGGAAATGTCCATTTGCAGACCAAGAAGGCTATTTTTGAAAATTTATCATTGGAACGACTGGATCGATAAGCGAGCCAGTCATTCCAGTGGTAAAATTTCAAAAATAATCTCTTGCATCAGTAAATTGAAATTTCAAAGAAATTCAGGGGTTAAAGGGTGAGGAGACTGTATACAGTGGCTACTTGTTTGTGTTCCATAAGGTGGTCTCTTCATAGGCATATAATTTCCACTCTGTGATAATATTACGGATTAACTTGATGGAGGCAATTCAAAATTAAATGGAAATCTAAACTCAACCATTCATTGAAGAGGCTAAGGGACCAGTTAGTGGTGGTCATTGTCTTTATCTATGCCTGCTCATTAAAAATAGAGAGAACTGACATGGCAGATGCCAGTATAGACTGGCGGTATAACCTTTTTTATTTTGGCCTTAGAGAAGATTGTGTGCACTATATCTGATATTATTTACACCCTCTATTGATTTTTTTAGGAAATTTTAATTTATGACGGTAGTAATCATTACACCACTCGGATAATTCTCATGCCGGTTTGTACATGTAGCAAAATAACCTAATGCACAGCAAACATATACAACAGCAATATGTTTTAACAGTAAATCAATATACATATATCATTATTATAGTTTTCTAACAACACACCTTTCCAGTTTTAGCTATGCCCCACTCATATCTAGCTAAGCTACACCAACACAATGCTACACCAGCACAATGCTTGTGTGGGGGATCGATCCATCCCTGGACTTCTTGACTATCAATTTCCAGAAAACTATACAGGGAAGCTGTTGAATATTTTGAAACTAATGTGACTATTATTAAATAGCAAATACATACAATTCATGCAATGTGTCAGACTGTTATACATTTAAATGGACTAAATTGAGTCATTCTTGCTGTAATTGATTACGACGTCATACTATGTGTCACATAGTTGATTATGATGTAGTATGATGGATGGATAAATTGGAAATATCCATTACGCTTATGTGTGTGAACAAAAGTAAACCTCCATCAGCGTGCTAATGTCTATAGACCCATTTCTTGTTGTTGTTTTGGTGACGTCATAAGCGCATGCGCATTATAGCTGGTTGGCAAAATAAACGCGCTCACTTGTTTTATATATGTGATAAATACGTGCGCCAACTATGTTTAATTGTTATATCTCTTTGGTTTAATTGTTATATTTCTTTGGGAAATGATACGAAATAAAGATATGATGAGAAGGATCCTTAAAACATTCAGACTGGCTGTGATCCAAATATCTCTGTGGCCGCCGATAAATTATAGTTACAACATCTCAAGAACCACTGTGCTGGTTTCAATTATATTTGGCAGGAAGCATCCTAGGGCATGGGGACCTATGTTTGTTCAAACGAAGACGATCGGCCAATTTAGCCGGTGGCCATCTTGGATTTTGGCCGATTTTGCGAAAACATTTAAAAATCTTCTCCGAAACCACTTGGGGAATCGATTCAAGACTGATGAAATATCATATAGAGCAAGAGCGTAACCAAATTTGTTCAAGAGAAATTAATCGTTCAAATAGTTTGGCGACCATCTTGGATGACCTAGTTTTCCCAAAAACAATTTCTTCTCCAGAACCGCCTAATGGATAAGGCCGAAATTTTGCAGATATGGTTAGGGACTAAGGGATATTAAAGTTGTTCAAGAGAAGTTAATCCGTCCAAAAACATGGCGCCCCTGGGCCAAGCAAAGTGTAGCACGTTTGGCGGCCATTTTGAATTTTTTTTATTTAATGGATTTTGAAGCCGAAAGTAGTTTTATTTTTGTTTTTGGGCATTCTGATCTCAAATCTGCCCTGTTCGAAACTGTCGGACAAACGGTTTGGTGGCCATCTTGGATCATTTTCCCGCCAAAATCTCTCATACTAAAGCAATGGGAAAATTAAAATGTCTTATTCTCGAGAACTATTTAGCTGATTTCAAGTATATTTTACAGGAAGCATCCTTAGGCCATAAGGGTTCAAGTTTGTTCAAATGAAGCCAATCAGCCGATTTGGTCATTGGCCATCCTGAATTTCGGCCGGTTTTAGAAACGTCTAAAAAATCTTCTCCGAAACCGCATGAGGGATTGATACAAGCCTCATGAAATATGATCTATGGCAAGAATTGAACCAAGTTTGTTCAAGACAACTAGATTGTTCAAATGGTTCGGCGGCCATCTTGGGTGACCTAGTTTTAGCAGAACCGCTAAAGGGATCGGGTCGAAATTTAATTTCTAAGGTCCATTAAAGTTTGTTCACGGTATGTTGACCCATCAAAAAACGTGGCCGCTGTGGGCCAATCAAAATATAGCGTGTTTGGTGGCCATATTGGACTTTTTTATTTGATAGATTTTGAGGTCGAAATTGGTTTTATATATGTTTTTGTGTATTCTGAGCTCAAATTTGCCATTTTCGAAACTGTCGGATAAACCATTTGGCGGCCATCTTGGATTATTTTCCCGACGAAGGCCCCCATACCAAAGCAATTGTAAATTTTAAATGTCTTCTCGAGAACTACAAGGCCGATTTAAACTATATCTGGCAGGATGCATCCTTAGGACAAACGAATCCAAGTTTGTTCAAATGAACCCGATCAGCCAATTTGGCCAATGGCTCAGCCAATTTGTCTGACGGCCGTCTTCGATTTCGGCCGACTTTAGGAAATGTCTTAAAATCTCCGAAACTGCTTGGGGAATCGATTCAAAACTCATGAAACTTCATCTATGGCAAGAGATTAGCCAAGTTTCTTCAAGAAGACTTGATTGACCAAATGGTTCGGTGGCCATCATGGATGACCTAGTTTTCCCGAAAACAACTCTAGACCCACTTAAGTGATCAGGCCGAAATTGGGGAGATATGATTAGATACTAGGCGCCATTAAAGTTTGTTCAAAGCTATGCGATTTCAAGAAAACATGGCGACCATGGGCCAATCGAAATATAACATATTTGGCGGCCATATTGGATTTTTTATTTGATGGAATTTGAGGCGGAAATTGGTTTTATATATGTTTGTAGGTATTCTGATTTCATATTTGCCATTTTTTAAACTGTTGGATGAACGGTTTGGCGGCCGTCTTGGATCTTTTTCCAGGCAAAAACTCCCATACTAAAGCAATGGGAAATGTAAAATGTCTTCTCGAGAACCACTGGACGGATTTCAAGTGTATTTGGCAGGAAGCATTCTGAAGGCATAGAGGTCCATGTTTGTTCAAACAAAGCTGATCGGCCAACTGGGCTGGCGGCCATCTCAGATTTTGGCCGATTTTTAGAAATGTCTTAAAATCTCCGAAACCGCTTGGGAGATCAATTCAAAACGCATGAAATATCATCTAGGGCAAGAGCTGCACCAAGTTTGTGCAAGGGAACTTGATTGGCCAAATGGTTTGGCGGCCATCCTGGATAACCTATTTTTTGCCAAAACAACTCAAGAACCACTGAACGGATTGAGCCGAAATCTGGGACATATTATTAGGCTCTGAGTGCCATTAAAGTTTGTTCAAGGGAAGGAGCTACGTCAAAAACATGGTCGCAGTGGACCACTCAAAATGTAGCGTGTTTGGCGGCCATATTGGACTTGCAAAAATGTCCACAAACTTATTTAAGACTACTTCTAAACAACCCACCAACAATTTTGACAAAATAATTAGAGTGCTCCAGGAGTCCACGTGACTGACACAGGCCCCTTGCACCTCTTGTTTACATAATTTCAATTTGTTAATTTTTTTATGCGATCATCTTGGATTTTCTTAAAATTTATGAACCAACTACTTATTAACTGATTTCCCGATTTCAACCAAGTTTGGTTGTAAGGATCCTATAGTCAAAGGCTCCCTCCCGATCTTGTATGCAGGATTGCCGTTGGCACCAACATCTGCTCTGGTTAAGTTTTTTCAAACAACGTTTACATCAACAAAGTTTTATCCAATTTCAATAAAATTTCAGAGATTCATTATATGCGATCACTAGAACTATTCTGCATCAAAATGAAATTTGGAGAATGGTGGATTTAGACAGTGGTGCCATGGCTGTTGGTGCCGGGGTCCGCTCTGGTTAAGCTTTTTCAAACGACATTTACATCAACGAGGGCTTATCCTATTTCAATAAGATTCGTTCTAAGCGATCATTAGAACTATTCTGCATCAAAATGAAATTAATTTTCACAATTTGTCCATTCTTTTACATTCTTAGACTATTTTCTGGGGCCAGGTTAAGGATCATTGGTCCAATTAGGGTTATCCAATTTCAATAACGTTCACTACCAATCACTAGAACAAATGCATCAAAACGATATTGATTTAAAAATGACACATGCTTTTACACGATTTAAACTTCAATTATTTTCTGGTGGGGTGTATCTCGGTCGGTGTTATTTTGCATTATATAGCGTTTCTCAGAAGGCTAACCTTGGATCTCACGTGATCATATCTCATGTTTTGTTTCTCTAGCCTGGTAACTACGATGGCATGCACGTGAGGCAGATCGCAGCTACATAGGAACAGGACGTGGTTGTTTATATCGCATGTGTTCTTAACTGTCCAGCGTGTTCGTGAATATAACAGCAACACACGACTTCTAGCATCACGGTAAGTCATTTTCAATAAGGTGAGCCTGAAGGTTTTTTTACAAATTGTACTATCTTATAGATTATTAGTTGTGACTCGCAACTAGTATAATTTGGTACGCATGTCTGTTTGTCCATTGCTGTGTCTGTCTGTCCATCTGTCTGTTGGTCGGTCAGTTGGTTTGTCAGTCGGTCAAATTTTTGGAATTTCAGAACAGGATTGTGATTGTGTCTCTAATAGTTGAATCTAGATCGGTATTATTTACATTATGTAGCATTTCTCGGAAAGCTATCATTATAATCTTTGTCCTCACGTGATCATATTTCGTGTTTTGTATCTCTAGCCTGGTATTTCTGACAGGTGTGCGTAAGACAGATCACATGTTTTACAGCTATACAAGAACAGGACGAGACTGTTTATCTCACCTTTTTTCTCAAGAATCGTGTGTTCCTGAATAAAACAGCAACACACGGCTTATAGTATCAAGGCGAGTGGGGCCTCAATCTCATCTGTAGCATGTCTCACTTGTCATGTAGTGAATGCTGAGTAATCCCTGAGTGAGTTTAGGCCCTAAGTAGAGTAGCGACTCGAGTTATTAGAATAGCGCCAAAACGACTTGAATAGGCCTAAGTACTCTAGTACCTAGTCGAGGATACCCACCCATGAAACAGGGTAAATCGAGTAAGTCACGTGTTTGTATTGGAATCAATGTCATTTAAATATGTGGTACATCTACCCTCGTCTACTCAAGGGTAGATGATTTACACTAGAGTAGGTACTCGCCTAAGCCCCCCCCCCGTCTGTAGAATAATAGTTAGACACTCAAATCTGGGAAAAATCAGCATTCTCGAGGCATTTTCAATATTCAGATGTAACACTATATTCCTGGTAAAATACGTCTGTGTAACTTATTATTGGCTAAAATTAGAATTTTCGCCAATATAGCGATTTGTTTGCTTACTCCGTCTACCTGTTTGTCGGCATCCAATCTCGGTTAAGGTTTTGGTTTAGCTCAACATATTGTCTCAACATATTGTCTCATATCTCTGAATTGTTTCATCCTATTAGGACTAACCCTGGGCACATGTTTCCCTATATCAACAGGGTGGAGGGCAATGATATTGCGGTCATATATCAAGGTCACTGTGACCTTGGTATTAGATTTATGAAAAACTTACTGGAAATTGTCCAAACACTCTTTAACGTCTTGGATGATTTCAAGCGGACTTGGCTGGATGATTTTGATGAATTCTTGCATGAAAATTTGGTATTTTTTGACAAATGTACCGGAAATTTTCAAAACGCTTCTCATTTGATTGACAGATTTACACAAAATTTGGCTAGAAGCAGTCTATTATGGTAAGTTCATTTTGATTGAAAGTTCTGGAGGTGAAAATCTTTGATTTTATGAGGAATTTATTGGAAACCTCCAAAACGTATCTGCTCATTAATCACTTGAGTGATTTCAAGCAGACTTAGTTAGAAGTACCCTGAGGTGGCAGGCTTCAAATGATATATTGTTTATAGTTTGTGGGAAAAATTCTTTGATTTTATGGAAAATTTTCTGGAAATGCTCAAAATGCTTCTCGTTATCCATCATGGTATGCTTCAGAACTTGTATACAGAATTTTTGATTGTCCAATTCTTTTGGGTGAGTCATATTTTGTGATAAATTTACAGGAAATTGTTAAAATGTTTCTCCTGTTCATCGGTAGTTGATTGCTAAATTTTTGTGTGCAAATCTTTAATATTTGACCAATTTACCGGAAATTGCTAAAATGTGTCTCCTGCTTAATGGCTGAAGTAATTTCAAGCAGACTGGTCTGGAAGGATCCTGGAGTGATAAGCTTCGGAACTTGTATACATAATTTCCATTGGCGAATCTTTCTAGCGGCCATCATGGCTTTTTAAATCTGGAAATCAGTTAAAAGCCTACGCCTGCATTGTTTTGGCGACAATCTAGGATTTTCCGACAATTTTCGGCAAATCATTTAAGACTACTCCTTATTAACTGGCTATGCGATTTCAAGAAAACTTAGCTGGAAGGACTGCTTTTACACGATTTAAACTTCAATTATTTTCTGGTGGGGTGTATCTCGGTCGGTGTTATTTTGCATTATATAGCGTTTCTCAGAAGGCTAACCTTGGATCTCACGTGATCATATCTCATGTTTTGTTTCTCTAGCCTGGTAACTACGATGGCATGCACGTGAGGCAGATCGCAGCTACATAGGAACAGGACGTGGTTGTTTATATCGCATGTGTTCTTAACTGTCCAGCATGTTCGTGAATATAACAGCAACACACGACTTCTAGCATCACGCTAAGTCATTTTCAATAAGGTGAGCCTGAAGGTTTTTTTACAAATTGTACTATCTTATAGATTATTAGTTGTGACTCGCAACTAGTATAATTTGGTATGCATGTCTGTTTGTCCATTGCTGTGTCTGTCTGTCCATCTGTCTGTTGGTCGGTCAGTTGGTTTGTCAGTCGGTCAAATTTTTGGAATTTCAGAACAGGATTGTGATTGTGTCTCTAATAGTTGAATCTAGATCGGTATTATTTACATTATGTAGCATTTCTCGGAAAGCTATCATTATAATCTTTGTCCTCACGTGATCATATTTCGTGTTTTGTATCTCTAGCCTGGTATTTCTGACAGGTGTGCGTAAGACAGATCACATGCTTTACAGCTATACAAGAACAGGACGAGACTGTTTATCTCACCTTTTTTCTCAAGAATCGTGTGTTCCTGAATAAAACAGCAACACACGGCTTATAGTATCAAGGCAAGTGTCTCGATCAGTTAGTCGGATGTTTCACATTTCTGACAAAGCTGCCTCAATCTCATCTGTAGCATGTCTCACTTGTCATGTAGTGAATGCTGAGTAATCCCTGAGTGAGTTTAGGCCCTAAGTAGAGTAGCGACTCGAGTTATTAGAATAGCGCCAAAACGACTTGAATAGGCCTAAGTACTCTAGTACCTAGTCGAGGATACCCACCCATGAAACAGGGTAAATCGAGTAAGTCACGTGTTTGTATTGGAATCAATGTCATTTAAATATGTGGTACATCTACCCTCGTCTACTCAAGGGTAGATGATTTACACTAGAGTAGGTACTCGCCTAAGCCCCCCCCCCCCGTCTGTAGAATAATAGTTAGACACTCAAATCTGGGAAAAATCAGCATTCTCGAGGCATTTTCAATATTCAGATGTAACACTATATTCCTGGTAAAATACGTCTGTGTAACTTATTATTGGCTAAAATTAGAATTTTCGCCAATATAGCGATTTGTTTGCTTACTCCGTCTACCTGTTTGTCGGCATCCAATCTCGGTTACGGTTTTGGTTTAGCTCAACATATTGTCTCAACATATTGTCTCATATCTCTGAATTGTTTCATCCTATTAGGACTAACCCTGGGCACATGTTTCCCTATATCAACAGGGTGGAGGGCAATGATATTGCGGTCATATATCAAGGTCACTGTGACCTTGGTATTAGATTTATGAAAAACTTATTGGAAATTGTCCAAATACTCTTTAACGTCTTGGATGATTTCAAGCGGACTTGGCTGGATGTTTTTGATGAATTCTTGCATGAAAATTTGGTATTTTTTTACAAATGTACCGGAAATTTTCAAAACGCTTCTCATTTGATTGACAGATTTACACAAAATTTGGCTAGAAGCAGTCTATCATGGTAAGTTCATTTTGATTGAAAGTTCTGGAGGTGAAAATCTTTGATTTTATGAAGAATTTATTGGAAACCTCCAAAACGTATCTGCTCATTAATCACTTGAGTGATTTCAAGCAGACTTAGTTAGATGTACCTTGAGGGCTTCAAATGATATATTGTTTATAGTTTGTGGGAAAAATTCCTTGATTTTATGGAAAATTTTCTGGAAATGCTCAAAATGCTTCTCGTTATCCATCAGGGTTCGCACAAAAATGAATAGTGCTTGAATATTGCCCCTTGCCTTGAAAAGTGCTTGCATTTTGTGTCAACCTTGAAAAGTACTTGAAAACCCATGAGCTGCCTTGAAAAGTGCTTGAATTTGACCACAATGATGCACACACCCCCTATGTTTAACCGTGAATCACCGAAAAAACAGTCTTGCCGTGATTAAATACCTTCGTTATAAATATATTTTAAGACCAAATTTATGTACCAAACAACAAGGACTGGAGAAAATGTGCATCAATTTTGTAACGCCGATCAACATTAAATGATCCAAATTGAATTATTATGAACGACAATATAGCTGGCTTCTTAAGTTGGCGAGCCAGCGGTTCTTGCGAGATATACACTAATGGGAGTTTATCAAACGGGTACCCGTTTTTAAAGATCACTATAACACTCAGTTCCTATTGCGCAATGATAATATATGGATATTCCCGAGTTCCGAGTCCCCGATTCCAGCATATTTATATCCGAGTACTCGCTCTAAAATAAACTCTTCAATTGGAGGCGAATCACGTGATTTGTATTTTTTCGCGACGCCATTTTATATCAAAATGTGGATTAATCTTGATGTAATAAATGAGCTTTATTAAAGGATACGCAATATTTAGGCGCTAAAATCAAATAATTTCACTTCCCTGGTGATGTTTTGAGGTATACATTAAACATAGGCGTAGGCTGTGGGAATTTTTACGGTAGAAAATACGTTGAATTTCCGTGGTTTCAATTTTAGAAAACTTTTTTGGGAAAACTAATATAAGCCCACCCCCTTTCTCAGAGATGTTTGGTTGGAAATTGAAGACCTCTTGTCCTAATAGAAGCCTATGCTACGAAATTGGTGCCATGGCAGAAAGTGGTCTCAAATCCCACTCAAAAAGCGAGAAACATTGCAAACTTGAAAAAGCTACTGACGGTTCCCTATTGGATTTATTTCTGATTAAAAAATCTCCAGTTGCATATACGAGTTGGAGCAATAGCTCGCCACCGGATCAAATGAAGCAGGCCAAAACTGGCCTCTGCAATTGTCTTGAGCAATGTCCATTTTCAAGCCAAGAGAAGACTATTTTTGAAAATTTATCACTAGAACGACTGGGTCGATAAACGAACCAGCAAATCCAGTGGTAATTTTTTTTAATGCTCTTCTAGCCTGCAAATGGGCATTCATTAAGCAATGGTGTTAATTTTCTTAACCTGTCTTGATCTATAAAGGGTTTAAGAATAAATAAAAAACAACATTACTGCCTTTTAGATTTTAGGGTAAACTCAAGGAGATCGATCATTTGCTTCAAATTTTGTTGTTCAGAATGGGAAAATAGTCCTTGAAAATGATAAATATTGTCCTTGAAAAGTGCTTAAATAGTGCTTGAATTTGATTTTCTCAAACCTGTATGAACCCTGTCCATCATGGTATGCTTCAGAACTTATATACAGAATTTTTGATTGTCCAATTCTTTTGGGTGAGTCATATTTTGTGATAAATTTACAGGAAATTGTTAAAATGTTTCTCCTGTTCATCTGTAGTTGATTGCTAAATTTTTGTGTGAAAATCTTTAATATTTGACCAATTTACCGGAAATTGCTAAAATGTGTCTCCTGCTTAATGGCTGAAGTAATTTCAAGCAGACTGGTCTGGAAGGATCCTGGAGTGATAAGCTTCGGAACTTGTATACATAATTTCCATTGGCGAATCTTTCTAGCGGCCATCATGGCTTTTTTTTAAATCTGGAAATCAGTTAAAACCCTACGCCTGCATTGTTTTGGCGACAATCTAGGATTTTCCGACAATTTTCGGGAAATCATTTAAGACTACTCCTTATTAACTGGCTATGCGATTTCAAGAAAACTTAGCTGGAAGGACTCTATGCATACCGAATCCCTATGGTGATAAGCCTCAGAATTGGTATACTGAAATTTAATTGGTCGATTTTTTCGGGAACCGTCTTAGATGTTCCAAATGTTTCGGGCAAATCATTTAAAATATTTATGTACAACAATCTCATTGCGCAATGTTCCAGTTGAGCGCCACCTGCCCTTAAGCCTCTTGTTACAGTTAAGGTTTTGGTTTAGTTCAACATGGTTTTATATCTCAGGATTGATTCACTCTATTGGGACTAGACTTGGACACTCTATTGGGACTAGACTTGGACACTCTATTGGGA
Organism: Chaetoderma sp. LZ-2023a; assembly: GCA_034401795.1. Lineage (NCBI taxonomy): Eukaryota > Metazoa > Mollusca > Caudofoveata > Chaetodermatida > Chaetodermatidae > Chaetoderma > Chaetoderma sp. LZ-2023a. Next base: position 9,566,589 of record CM067360.1, on the reverse strand, counting down.
CTAGACTTGGACACACTATTGGGACTAGACTTGGACACTCTTGGGACCAGACTTGGACAGTCTATTGGGACTAGAGTTGGACGCATGCTTCCTTATACCAATGGGATGTAGTACAATGATAATGAGGTCATTAAGCCGATTTCAACCAAACTTAGTTGAGAGAAACCTACGTTTAAAGGTCTCAAAACTTTTATACAGAATTCTCATTTGACTCTTAAAACTTAAAACTCTTTGTTTTAAAACTTAAAATTGTGTTCTTACATAATGAATAATTTTCATCTCGTCTTAACAAAGTGAGGTGATATATCGAGGGAGAAGTGGGGTGAGATATCGGGAGAGAAGTGGGCTGAGATATCGGGTGAGAAGTGTGGTGAGATATCGAGAGAGAAGTGTGGTGAGATATCGAGAGAGAAGCGGGGTGAGATATCGAGGGAGAAGTGGGGTGAGATATCGGGAGAGAAGTGGGGTGAGATATCGGGTGAGAAGTGTGGTGAGATATCGGGAGAGAGTGTGGTGAGAAATCGAGAGAGAAGTGGGGTGAGATATCGGGAGAGAAGTGGGGTGAGATATCGGGAGAGAAATGGGCCGAGATATCGGGAGAGAAGTGTGGTGAGATATCGAGAGAGTGGTGTGGGGTGGGGTATCGGGAGAGAAGTGGGGTGAGATATCGGGAGAGAAGTGTGGTGAGATATTGGGAGAGAAGTGGGGTGGAATATTGAGAGAGAAGTGGGGTGGGATATCGGGAGAGAAGTGGTTTTTGGCGACGGCGCTGTCTGTCAAAGTCGCCCTGCAAAGATGGTCCATGTTCTTACATAATGAATAATTTTCATCTCGTCTTAACGAAGTGAGGTGATATATCGAGAGAGAAGTGGGGTGAGATATCGGGAGAGAAGTGGGGTGAGATATCGGGAGAGAAGTGGGGTGATATATCGAGAGAGAAGTGGGGTGAGATATCGGGAGAGAAGTGGGGTGAGATATCGGGAGAGAAGTGTGCTGAGATGTCGAGAGAGAAGTGGGGTGAGATATCGGGAGAGAAGTGGGGTGAGATATCGGGAGAGAAGTGTGGTGAGATATCGGGAGAGAAGTGTGGTGAGATATCGAGAGAGAAGTGGGGTGAGATATCGGGAGAAGCGGGGTGAGATATCGGGAGAGAAGTGTGGTGAGATATCGGGAGAGAAGTGTGGTGAGATATCGAGAGAGAAGTGGGGTGAGATATCGGGAGAGAAGTGGGGTGGGATATTGAGAGAGAAGTGGGGTGGGATATCGGGAGAGAAGTGGTTTTTGGCGACGGCGCTGTTGGTGCTGACGTCCGCTCTGGTGAAGCTTTTGCCGTTTCAGTTCAAGAGTATGCTTACCATCACAAATCGTCATTGATATATGCTAAGACATAACTGGCTCAATTTAACACAGAATATAGAATAAACGTGACCTTAATAGGCAGGTAGCCTAGCTGTCAGATCAGCACATGCGCAAACCGAGCCACGCATCTGTGACGCATGCGCCGGCTGAGACAACGCAATACTAATGAATTGGCTTCAATTCGCAATTCGCATGTGTTTTTTAGTCAAGCTTAATCATTGAAAATCTAATCTATCTTTTGGAGTGATAGAGCTATTCGTTGAATAATGGAAACTACCATCAACGAGCGATGTGGTGGTCAACTGCCTTACTTCTCAGGTGTAACACATCTAATTCCGGTGGCAAGTTTAGTATCACTTGTTTTCGGGATTGCTAAATCTCTTTCAAATGTCATGTTCAGTATCAAATCTGGCTGATATGTTACTTGGTATGGAGTAATGTGTTTTCTGTGAACATTTGTAAGGGTGAAGTCTAATTGTTCAGTAACCGCTGGGTTCCAGTTATCCACTGTTAGTTATCATAGATGGATGATGATGAGGGTAGGCTGTCATCAGTGGAAGAAAGTGGTACAAGTCGGCCAGAAACAGGAAACGTCGGCAGATGAGCATCAGTGGAAGAATCTCCATGGTGCTGGCTACTGACAGGAGAGGTAACGGTGGGACGATCGACAGCAGAAGGAATCAGTGGTTGGCTCGTAGTGAGTGTAACAGGTGGAAGTTCGTGGGCAGCAGAAGAGGCTGATGGCTGATCCTCTTCAGGAGGTGTCGTGGCAGAGAGATCTATCGCCGCAGATTAAGTCGCCAGGCTCTGGACTAGGCATAGCACGACAGCCGGGATGTGGTAGCCAAGTTACTTAGCATTACGGTGGCCCTGTGCGACACAGATAAATACAGCTTTGCATGAAAGGCGGACTGCCCTATTCTCAAGATGTAATTGCTCATTATGGGCTCGTAAATCGTTTGAGCTGGTAAATACGATGGAGCATGTCACACAGTGGTAGGTTTTGCCCATGATGGTAGTGATCTGGGCGTTTAAGTTTTTAACGGAACCGTTCAGGTTTTAAGAGGCTGACAAGTGTGATGTATGTATGATTACACGCTTTAGCTGCAAGCAGTCCTTTTTTGCATTTGTCCGCTGTGCCTTGTCCTCAGCCGAAATTCTTAGCTTCCTCAGGTCCATTCTTGACTGTACCGAGTCCTGCTTTCTTGAGGTCACTTCGTAGCACGCTTAGCAGATTTATGCAATGACGTCCTCTCCTGGCGTTGTATTTGTTGGCTCAGAGTAGGGCGAATTCCAATGCTCTGTGTGCTGGTGTGTCTTCTGGCATCCTTAGCACATGGCCAAACATGGACCATCTTTGCAGGGCAACTTTGACAGACAGCGACGACGCATTACACATCTTGTATAGTGCATCGTTGGAAATTATGCTGTCTGGCCATCTGTGTTCCGTGATGGTGCGTAAGCATTTGCGGTGGCAGGCATCGAGTTTGTCTAGAGCTGCTTTTGGAGTTGCATCAAGGATACGCAGGTCGCATTGTATAAATACGATAGATAAATGCTCATTATCTATATAAGATTATACATACAACCTCATTAAGTACGTTTATATATCACCCAAGTAACTCTGAACTTCACCTGAACAGCCTCCTAATCTATTAATACATACTTAAACATAGTTACCATAGTTTCAACCATTAACCCGTCACACTATTTAAATAGATCATTATCTATATAAGACTATACATCATCATTATCATTAACCCTCTTCTTTCAACCACCTCTTTACCTTAGAGCATATATTATCATGTATGAACATATCCTAATTAACATGAGGCACCTGATGATATTTGTTTGCGAGAGGGATGCTCATGCTTGCATAGCCAGCTCATTACTGGGTTAAAATGCAGGTCTTGTTCTTGGGCAGTGCTTAAAGAATCGATGTCCCACTGTTCAGTGGAATGAAGTGAGAATTGCGGCATTTCGCTCTCTTTGATATAACTACGAGGGCGGCGGTTGGGGATATAGGCATGGGTGCGTCTTTGTAGTCATCCAGGACTGAAAAGTCTCAGGAAGTGTACGGGACAGCGTGTCAGCATTCCATGTATGTTCCCTGGGCAGTGTCTTATGTCGAGTTGGATACTTTGTAGAGTTTCTTGCCAGCATGCAATCTGTCCAATCTGTGGTCGGTTCACAATGTAAAAGGTTTCCCATAGAGAAAATGTTTGATGAAAGTGCTTAATGAAATGGATGTCAGCGAGGAGCTCGCGTTTGATGGTAGCATAACGCCACTCAGTGTGTGAAAGGCGGCGAGATCAATAACAGATGACATGTTCATACTAGAGCTGGGCGGTCTGACGGTAGTACCGTGAGTACCGCGGTAAACCGTGAACCGATACCGTGACCGTTGACATTTCCAAATACCGTGAATACCGTCCATAATGTTTGAGCAATATTTGAGAAATATATTCATAAAATCTGACTTGACCAAGGGTAAATAAGTGCTAATAGTGCCAAAAATACGGGTATCCCTAACTATTAGCCGAGTTCAGGTGAAAGTGTTGTTGTAAAAACAAACGTCAAGACGTCAATTACAAAATAATGACAGGCAGAATTGTATGTCAAACGTACGTCTTGAAAGTCTCACGGTAAAATTTCCTTATTTAAAACATCTAAACTCATTCTCTGGCCGTCCGCCGGTAGTAATTACACTATAATATATTCCCTATTCCCGTTTCTATTATTTGTAATTTATTACTCCAAGCATTTTGTCACCGAACAAACACGCTAGAATAACAAAATAACATACAAACTGCGTGCTATTCAAACACAACAGCAATCTCGCAAAGACGTATCTGATTGGTTGTTCATGAACTAGACCATGGGAAAATACATTACTATGCTGAATTTATCAATGAAAATTTACTAAAACGTAGTATTTGCTCGCGCCGTTTTGATCACGTGCCATTTTGATCACGTGCTAATTTATTAACAACGAGCAGCGTTGAAGTCGTTATTTTTTATTTTTCTGGCTTGTTTTAAGAAATTTCTTTACGGATTAAATCCAGTTTAAGTAACGACACCTAAAAATTATAGTGTTTTAGTTTTTGTAATTCATTTTTCAACTGGCTACACGTCGGAAGTTCGCGGAAAAAGCTTTTTACACGCATTGTTCACGTGAAGCATGGCGAGTAACGAGTCTGCACATCGGGTACTCGGTAATTATCAGAAGCTTTGGAATCGACTATATTCAATGTTGTGTTATATGTATGTGTATAGGCCTTTTTTCGCGAGTAACAGAATATACGACTCCAACAGAAATAAAAGCGTACAACACTCGCCCCGTTTAAATACTCGCGGATTTTGTCTGGACTCTGTTTATCAAAGCGCTCGACTGCCAAAATAAAATTTACTGTTTGCTGGTCGCACGCATTAATAGCAAGAACAATCCAGATTGAAAATAGTGCACCCCAATGTCTCAAACAGCGGGTTATAGTTAGCGAGTCGACCACACCCTTTGACCGATATTCCCGTGAATGATATTACGTCAATAAAAATAGTGACCTCATAAAATCGTGAAACTAAACAGTCGCAATAGCCATGTTTTTCTTTTCTAAATCAGGAAGCCGATTTATTTATTTTACCTATATTTACCGTTGATTGGAGATGGAAGTGAAAAGGAAATGGAAAAAATTGTTCTAATTTCGTGGCATGCCTCAAGCTCAGATGATGGTATACCGTGGTACCGCAGTATTTTTTCATGGTACCGATACCGTTATGTAAATATCAATACCGCCCAGCTCGAGTTCATACCCGTCGTGGTCGATCTGGGATAGAACAGCGCTGAGGCTGGTATCCGATATATTAGTGTCCAGTATAAATTGGCACAAATTATCAGGGTGCACCAATATCAGAGTGGTAACAATCTTTTCTTTGAGGAGTTCAAAAGCATCCTCGCATTCTGTAGTCCATTCGAAAGGGTGGTGTTTTAGCATACGTTGAAGGGTGGGGCGGGGGTGCAGCGATCTTATTAAATTTGGGTACATAGACATGGTAGTATTATATTGGCAAAGTTCCAAGAAACTGCAAATTTCTATAATGGTTCAGGGGTTTTCCAAGTGGCAGCAGTGGCGATCTGTGCGGGCTGCATAGAGACACCTTGGGCAGAGACAACATGACCGAGGAAGTCTACTTCGTCACGGAGCAAGTTAGACTTCTTAGATTTTAGTTTAATTTTGGTGGCAGAAAATCGGTCCAGTACTTAGCAGGGTTTGTTTACTGTGTCAATAAAAGGGGTCCCAAACACTATTACGTCGTCTCTAGATAACAGAGACAAGTCTTCCACTGTGATTTACAGAGTATGCGTTCCAGGAAAATTCCAGCAGCGTTGAAGAGGCTGTAGGGTATTTTCCTAAATTGAAAAAGGCCATCACGACAAACAAAAGCAGTCCATTTCTGCTTGCCAATATCTGCTGGCCAAGTCCAGCATACTGAAGCAGGTGGCACTGGTGAGAGAGTCGGGTGTGTGGTCTATGCGCGGAAGATGGTAGGTGTCCTTGACTCTGCGGTAGTTTAGGCGTACATAGTCAATACAAAAGTGGAAAGTGCCATCCTTCCTACTGGCTAAACGATGTGACTGTCCCACGGTAAGGTGGATGGGTCTATAGAGCAGGATTGCAGCATCTCTGTCACGTGGTGGTATGCTTCCTGCTCTTTATGTATAGGGAGGCTGAAAACAGATTCTTTTACAGGGCGGTAATCCCCTGTATCAATGTTACGTCGTGCTAGATGGGCCTCTCCCAGGTCAAAATCACCGCTAGAGGTGTTTGCATGTTCATGTAGCATCGCTTATACGGGATAACTCTGTTCTGGGTTTAATCCTTCGTAGCACAGCAGTACCATTCCTGCAGATGTGGCATCGAGGAAGGGGAACGGTCGGCATCTTCAGGGCAGCAGAATTCTCCAGGTAGATGATAGTCGTCATGGATAGTATTGGGTGCGAAACTTCGGCCACACATTTGTCTGGCTTCCAAAGTAGTGGACGTATTAAAAACTATGTTGGCGAATGTGGTTGGTGTCACTAAGACAGGACAGGCGATCTCAGATATCTGCATAAATTCTCTGTTGTGTTCCAACTGGGATCGTACCTACTGGGTGGAACTTTCATCAAGGGTACTAGTTCCTTAAGCGGGGCTTCTTGTTTTCTTCAGAAATCAGGGGGTGCCGGTGGTTGTGGGTCAATGTTTCAGCATTCATGTCTGGTTTGGTGGCAGTTGTGGTTGGGATGGTGCGGACATCATTCTATCACCTTTCATATGCCAGCGGTATTCACCGATGTGGTGCTTATTGAGAGGGCAGGGCCTCTAGAAAGCTCTGAGCTAGAGACCAGAATGGGTTTAAATCATTCTGCAGGTATTCTGTGGCAGGCTCTGTGTCCGGGTATTCTGGATATTCCACTGGCCTCTTGTTGACGTGAGGGGTGCCTCTGCACTGTCACCGAAGCGTTCTTGAATGACGGAACAGATATTTCTCCCATGGTGACTACCCATCATATTCTAGCAGCGTGGGTGTCTTCAGTCTATGAAGCAGTGAGACGGATCCATACACCTTCGGTGAGGTGCTGTAGGAGGTGTGATTTCTGGTGATATAGCCCAGAGATGATATCTCCCTCTTCACTGTCCATGGACGGAGGTCTCCAGACAGGATTTGCTTCATCTGGGCGGAACAATATAACAATCAGGTGTTGCAGACACTTGCCCTTTCTCATATTTTCCAGAATTCAAAGTTTATCTATGGAATTTGCAACAATGAATTTACATTTTTTCAGATTTCTTTAGATTTTCACATATTTCAGATTTCTTGCGGGTCTACTAGTTTGCTGAAAACAGCATTGTGGTAAAATTTGAGGAAAATCTGATTGATAGTTTCAGAGAATGAGGACAGATAAAAAACCATTAAACAGTCCCAAATGAAATCCCCTCCCCATTTACATCTACTGGTGAGCCGACGACGACGACAACAAGAGCAGCAGCAACAATAACAACATCAGCAGCTTCAGATTCAGTTATTTATTTCATATTTAAACATGACAGAAAAATTACACAGGCAGTCTATCCAAGGCAAGCCTATGAAGTGATGGACTCTTCACGTCTAAACATTAATTGCATTATATCGTGTAACATAGATAGTATGATATATCATAAATAGACTTATAATAACATGAACAATAGGTATAAAAGATACAAACAGTAGACAGATAATTACATTCATACACATAAGGGGATGGAGTGTGGAAGAGGGATGTGGGTTGGGTGTGTGGGTGGGGGTGGTGGTGTTTCATTGCTCATCTTGCTCATTTTTTTTATTGCTACAATTATTACTATTATCATCATCATTATTATCATTCTCACAATGATATTATTATTATTATTATTATTATTATTCAGTTTTATATTACAGGTTTTGTCCTGGTGACTAGGTAGGTGCCTTGGTATAGTCAGTCTACAGCACAGCTCGTAGGACAGTTGACACACTTCTAAAACGCTGTTAACACTATTGGTATGTCAGGAAAATGTGTGGTCATAACTATTGCCTGCTTACAGTAACTGACCACTGCGATGTCTGTATGTTCTGTCTTGCCAATCTATGGTCAAATTAATTTACATATTCGCACCACACAAATTTCGTGTCTGGTGTAGATTTGTACCGCGCGTCTGCCGCCCTCGCCGCATCCAATGTAGATTTGCCTTTAGGCAATAGCTATCCAGATTTTCAATGTTTCAAGTGGCCATTTCTGATTTTGGCCGATTTTTAGAAACATCTTTATAAAAAGTTGCGTACAAACCCGCTTGGGGGATCGATTGCAAACTCATGAAAGATCATCTAGGGCAAGACCTGAACCAAATTTGTTTAAGGGAACCTCATTGGCCAAATGCTTCGGCGACCATCTTGGATGACCTGATTTTCTCGAAACCGACTTGTCCAGAGCCGATGGATGGAACTGGCCAAAATTTGAGACTAAGTGCCAAAAACATGGCCGCCATGACCAATCAAGATACAGCGTGTTTGATGACCATATTGGACTCCTTTATTTGATCAATTTTGAAGCCGAAATTGGTTTTTTATATATATATATACAGTACTGTGCAAAAATCTTAGCCCACCCAAGAAAATTTTAATTCAAAACATTTTTCTGATCAGCTAGTATTTATATTTCATAGGAAAAGTATAATTTCATTTTCTAATTCATTAACAAATGATATAACAAAATCTTTAACAAATAATATAACAAATAATAGCTAGGCAATCATAATTAAAGACATATATCAGTATTTTGTGTGGCCTCCCTTGACACGCTTAACTGCTGCAACTCGCTTTGGTAGACTTTCCTGCAATTTTCTCAAGTAATCCTGTGGCATGTTATTCCATGCGTCTTGTAGAACGTTCCAGAGCTCTTCTTTGGACTTTGGTTGCTTCTTGTTCTTTTCTCTGTCTAAATGTTCCCATGCTGCTTCAATTATATTAAGATCAGGGCTCTGGGGTGACCATTCTAACACTGTCAGAGTACCATCTGCTGTTTTTTGCTCCAAGTACCTTTTAATTATGTTGGCAGTATGTTTGGGATCGTTATCATGTTGAAATGTAAAATTCCTACCAATAAGTCGCTTTCCGGATGGCACAGCGTGATGTATTAGAATCTGTCTATATCTCTCAGCATTCATAATTCCATAAATTTTCACCAGATCTCCTACTCCATCTGCTGACATGCATCCCCAAACCATCACAGAGCCACCTCCGTGTTTTACAGAAGGTTTTAGACAAGCATCAATGTACTTTTCACCAACCCTTCTGACATACTGGCGTCTATTTGAACTGAACATTTCGAATTTTGATTCATCACTCCACAGGACATTCCGCCACTGGTCTGCTGTCCAATTGGCATGTCTTTTAGCATACTGTAGTCTCTTTTGCTTGTTCCCAGTCCTAAAGTATGGCTTCTTGGCAGCAACACGCCCAACAAGACCATTTTTGATAAGACTTCGTCTCACAGTCGAAGCATGTACTTGGTGTTACTCAACTCTGCCAGATCTTGAGCAAGTGCCTGGCTAGATCTCCTTCTGTCACTCAAGGAAGTGACTTTCAAATAATGTTCATCAGCTACAGAGAGTTTCCTCGGTCTTCTACTGCGTTTTTTGTCTACAACCGATCGAGATGCTTTGAATTTCTTAATAACACCTTGAATAGCACATCGAGAAAATCCAGTTTGGCGGGATATAGCTCTGTGAATTACCTTCTTCATGCAAAATTACAATTTTATGCCGGTCATATTGTGTCAGTTTTGCCATTATACCAGAATTGAGCTTCTTTCACTATCTAATACTTGTTATTCCCTATATAACACTAATATTCACTCATTCATATCACTGCACATTTGGTACTAAGTATGACTACGTTCTAACTAGAATGCACTCAACAGTGGTGTTAAAACTGCATATAGACTAGCTCTATTGATATGCAAATGAGGCCACTCGTTACCGGGGACTACAAAACAGCTTACAGGTAGAAAATGTACAGGTATTACAGGGTGGTTTAACAAAACAAAATGAAAAATAGCATTTAATGCTGCAATGCATTCTAAGGGAGCAACCAAAACATTTATTTATTTCTGAAATCTTAACAGCTTGTATTATTTTAAAATTAAGGTTTCATTTTGATTATTACATACTAATTTTACAAGCAATTTTAATATCTACTGCCTAGAAATTACATTTCAACACCAATTCTAGGGTGGCCTAAGACTTTTGCACAGTACTGTATATATATATATATATGTTTTACATATGAAGATTTCAAATTCACCATTTCTGTTGTGAATGCCAGAGCCCACCTGCCCATCTTTTCAGCTGCCCTATTGCCCGCTCACCCACTCAGCCATCAGTGCATACATCCATCAACCCTCCTGCTTGCTCGCCTGACTGTCCATCCACCTGCCAGTAAATCAGTCTACTTATCGTTTGTAGATTACTGTAGATAAAGCTAGTGAATCAGTCCCCTTGTCCTCTGGAGAATACATGTACTGTAACCCATGCTAGAAAATCCTCCCTCTTGCCATCTGTAGGCTACTGTAGACCAAGCTAGTAAATTGGCCCTCTTGTCATATGGAGACTACTGCAGACCAAGCTAGTAAATAAGTCCTCTTGTAGTATGTAGGCCACTGTAGACCAAGCTAGTAAATCAGACCTCATCATCTCTAGACTACTGTAGACCAAGTTAGTAAATCCGCCCTCTTGTCATATGTAGACTACTGTAAACCAAGCTACTAAATTCGCCCTCTTGTCATACGTAGAGTGCTGTAGACCAAGCTAGTAAATCAGTCGTGTTGTCGTCTCTAGTCTACTGTAGACCAGGCTAGGAAATCCGCCCTCTTGTCATATGTTGACTACTGTAGACCAAGCTAGTAAATCAGTCGTCATCTGTGGCTCCTGTAGACCATGCTAGTAAATCAGTCCTCTTGTCATCCATAGACTACTGTAGACCAAGCTAGTAAATCTGTCCTGTTGTCATCTGTAGCTACTGTAGACCAAGCTAGTAAATCAGTCCTCTTGTGAGGGGGGAGGAGGGGGGGTGGGGGGGCGGGGTGGTTGGCTACTGTAGACGAAGCCAGTAAATCAGTCCTCTTGTGAGGGGGAGGGGGTGGCGGGTGGCTACTGTAGACGAAGCCAGTAAATCTGTCTATTTACAGAACACATTTGATGTTGTACAGATATTGCATTGATGAATGTGTGATTGTGTTTTGCAGGGACTGACTTTACACCATGGCTGAAGCAGCTGACACTGGTGATGCTGATATGGCAGGCCGCACCAAACGGGCACTAGAATGTCCAGTTTGTTTGGAACGATTCAAAGATCCAAAAGCTTTGCCATGTCAACATACGTTCTGCAAAATGTGCTTGGAGAACTTGGTAGTCAATGACAACAACATTCGATGTCCACAATGTCGCGCTGTTCATATTCTCTCAGCAGATGGAATATCGGGATTGGTTACCAATTATACAATTGCCGAATTTATGGATATCAACCCTGAAAGTAATGCACACCAAAAGCTTACACTCAAACACGCATGCGCAGAGTGTGCAACAGAAACAATCCAATCTGACCTGACAGCGTGTCTACATTGTGGTGACGTCATATGTTCAGTCTGTAGTGGCTCACATTTCATAGAGGTGAAGGAGTCTTTGATCAATACAGCACAACATATTCATGCTGATGTGGGACGTATTCGTGATGCGAGAAATAAACTCGCGGCTGACTTATGTCAGTTAAAGCAGATATCTGAAGCTGTTAAAGCAGAGATAAAGGAAAGTATGGATAGATTTATTGTGGAAATAAGCGAGAGACAGAAAAGTTTGTGTCAGCAAGTGGATGCGTATGTAAACAACATGTCTTCCTCGTTACAATCAGACATTGAACGTTTGGAAGCAGAATTATCCAGCAGGTTAAGTTTGTCTGCATCTGTAGACTCTGTCATGGCGAAAATACTCAGCAATATAGAATCCGGGATAGAGAGCTTAATGTCAATATCCGCACAATGTTCAAATTATAATGACCAAGATGATGTAAATTTGTCTAGTAATTCTCAGAACAGAACAAACCCGAATGTTAACTTTGTACCTATAAATGCACAAGAACTGAGTTTGAGTATATTAAAGTTAGGTAAAATCACGACAGAAACACGTGAGAGTAATCTCAGTACCAGTAGTCAGGGCTGTGCCATGGTAACGAGGCGCGGGAATGTCTATCATGAGAGACAGGGGAAGGTATTAATAGATGGGAGTCACAGTGGCAGTTTGAGATGGCTTCGTCAAAGTGGCGTGTTTAACGTGCTTGAAGGTATAGCTGTTAGTCCTGCAGGTGACAGGATCTATGTAACAGACTGTGACAATCACACACTGCAGATATTTGATGCAGGCGGGAGACACATAAAAACACTGCGTGGTCCTGGTGGCGGGGTGGGTGAGTTTAACAGGCCTACAGGTATAGCGGTTAATAATGACGGTGACGTTATGGTGTCAGAATCAAACAATCACCGTATTATCATACTGAATAGAGAAGGAGAATATATGTTCTCGTTTGGTGAGGAAGGTGCCAATGATGGACAGCTTAACATGCCACGTGGCTTGGCAGTAGATGTCACACACAATATATATGTGTGTGACACACAGAATCATCGTGTCCAGGTGTTTAGTCGTAATGGCACCTTCCTCAGGAAGATGATACTGCCAGGAAGTGTATCAGGTGTATTCAAGCCACGGTATATAGCCATTTCTCATGATACAGGCCGTGTATACGTCACAGACTGGGCTAACCACAGAGTGCATGTGTACTCTACACAAGGTGTATATATCTCATGTTTCGGTAGGCGTGGCTCAGCTGATGGTGAAATGAAGTATCCAGGTGGTATATGTGTAGATGATGCAGGAGATGTGATCGTGGCTGATTGCCGCAATCATCGTATACAAGTATACCACGCTGATGGTACATTTCACTGTAACCTCAGCAGTGTTTGCGCAGACAAGACACAGCTCTCCTATCCTCATGGTCTGACTGTGGACAGGAATCAGCGTGTGTTTGTTATTGACCACGGAAATAATAGAGTTATTGTATTTTGATACAAATACCTCTTATAATTATGACATCATAACAATGTTAGTCGTGTTAATTCCCTTTAATGACCATATTTGGAGAGGCCAGTTTTGTCCGGTTTCGTTATTAAAGGGTTAATGACGTCAGACAGATATATACGTTGTCAATCACAGGCTAATCCATTTCATTCAATATCGTCTGAATGATATTTACTACAAGCCTATTGTAGATTCCATGTCAATTTTTAACTCCAATTTCACATAAATTGTTTGCTCGCAATGCCATCAATAACTTTCAGTCAAATTGTTTTGAAAATATTGACTGGATTTACATATATATGTATATGTAATACAATCTGATAACGGAAATGGGCGACTGAGAACCTCTGGACAGTATTCAGTAATCAACATCATCTTGATAATTATTATCATAGCGCGCAGCTGCAATGAACAACATGTCAGTTCAGTTCATGACCGGTGTACAGTTCGCTTGGAGCAGCAATGAACAACATGTCAGTTTAGTCCATGGCAGGTGAACATTTCACTCACGTCTGTTGCTGACCATATAGCTGCCATTGACTTGGCGTTTATTTGTAGCAAAAACATCTTGTCACGAGAACATGGAATATGCTGTCACTCCATCATTCTGCAATCAGCTTCAAATAGAGCTGTCATTGTTGATGAGTCAGTGACAGGTGTACATTTCACTCACCATCGCATGGTCCTTGGCAAGATGCCATATATGTGAAACCAACCTGGCAGGATTTCCGGGAGTGACGCAATGCGCATGTTTGCACTCGGGCGTGCATGCTTGGTTTACGTGCGTGCGTGCATGCATACGTGCGTGTAGGTATACATGTATGTGCATAAATGTGTATGCACATACTTAATTGCTTGTGTATGGCATTACGGCTAATCAGCACAGTACAGTTTACAGTTATGTAAGGAGCATATAGAAAACAATATAGCAAAATACAGACTTAATCTTAAACAATTCATAAACCCTACAAGATCATGTACCAGATGTTACCACGTCTTAATGCTGTGAAAATAATGACATAAATATTTTCAACCAGCCTGCCTGGAAGCCGTAACTACAAAGAAGCACCATGGAGCAATCAAACCATGGGGACTCCTATCTAGGCAACAACCCAAATCCCCCCCCCCCCCGGGTAAATCAAACAACTCCGATGCGGTTGCACCCATTATAACCTATCACCCACGCACACGCTCACTTGAGACCAAAGGTTTCATTGCTAGAAGGGTCAAGATTAAGTCGAAACACCGAAAATAAAATCTAAATGTATCTATATCTATGTACATATGTATGTGATGAGGTCAGGCTGTATATGATCATTTAAGATGTATACTTAGAAGCTGGTCAAGGTGATGTAATATTTCTGTATGTATACGTGTATGTATTGGTGTGTATGTAAATGGATATATAGATATAGGTACCGGTTTCTAACAGGGTATTGACAGTTTTGCTGGTTGCAGAAGAATGTACAGCTTTTGTCAAGAAATGGCATCTATTTAGTAATTATCAAGTGTTCAGTCAAATAACACGTGCATTAAAATTTTTTAATTCCAAATAAATTTACCGTGTGTAAATATAGAGTATTGTGTTTCAGTGAGTTTGTGTGTATTTAGGAATCAGTTTCTAACAGGGACGTAAATTTGTCATTTCTATAGCGACAAGATGGTTGGTGATATGACATTACTGTCTATGATATGATAACAGGAGAGTTTGTCAGCAAAAATAATGATACAACACCGCTAAAAAGCGACTTCAGTTATTGTAGTAAATCTAAACCTGGTCAAATTCCATTTTTCATAATACCAGGTATACATAGGCAGCAGCAACACCATTTTCAAAATCAAAATCCTGTATCCTTGCTTTGTAATGTAGTAAATCTGGTGTTTAAATTAAAAATAAGGATTGTTATGCAACCATAAAACGTTACAATTATTTTGGTTTTTACAATCTATAGGAGGGCCTAACTATGGCCGCGTTTGGATTGGACATGTGGTTGAAGAGAATCAATCTAGATTTGAAAACAATATAAGCACCCGATGCCCCTTCAGTGTATCCGTAGAAAAGAATTATTGTTATGTTGGTGAAATGAACACCCCGTGTTTGACAGCAACTGACAGTTTGTGGTTCATTGGTTTACCACTTATGAACATTTTTATGGAGTCTGACTCTTAACTATTTCTGCTGCATTTTGATAAAATCTTCAAATGTGTAAACATGATGGATCTATTAAAATAAGCATGTCTTGACGATATCACCAAAACAACGTGTGAGAGAATGCAGCAATAGCTAGAAATAGAACCGTGTTAGAAACAGGTACCCTCACCATAATAGGATATATATATATATATATACTGAGCCAAAAAAGTTTAGCAAAAGTGAAGTTTGGTTTGTTGTATTAAAACTATGCGTCTATTTATAACCAAATTTGCAGACATGTTTCGTCAATGTAATGTCTCGCTGATCATGAAGAAATGCAAATCATTTCTTGCATTTCTCGGCCGCACGCTTACTGCATGTGAAAATGCGTTTTTCATGCATTGGCCCACATTGGCGGGTAGCGAAAGCAAAAATTCACCATATTGCAAAAGCAGATAACGAATGTTAACAGAAAACACTTAAAAGTTTACCCTACCGAACATGGGCCACCGCCCAGGACTACCCGAAAATCAGCGCCATGGAGCAATGGGAAGACTCGCTACTGGGCAGAGCGTTTGCGCTGTTGCTCAACATTATAATGTTCACGCCTCAACCATTTCCCGTCTCCACCAACGTGAGCAGGAAACTGTACATGTTAATGGCCAACCACGATCTGGCAGACCGAGAGCAACAACACCACGAGAAGACCGCTACTTAGTGACGTCACAGGTTTGAGACTGCGCCACAGGTGTCCCGTAATTAGCACACGGCTACCGGCGCTACAGTGCATCCATAAACTGTGCGAAACAGACTCCATGATGCTGGACTGCATGTCCGTCATCCACTTGTTGCTGTTCCGCCTACAGAGCGTCACATCGAGAATCATTTTGCATGGGCAAGAACTCATCAGCGATGGCGTGCTCAATAATGGAGCCACGTTTTGTTCAGTGATGAGTCGAGGTTTTGTGTGGATGTGGCGGATGGTAGGCAATGGGTTTGGCGACGTTTAGGAGAACGGTATGATGCAGCCAACATCATTCAGCACGACAGATTCGGTGGCGGCAGTGTCATGGTGTGGGCTGGAATCCATGAAAATGGCAAAACTGATCTTATTGTGATTCACGGAAATTTAACGGCTCAACGTTACTGTGAAGAAGTTGTTGTCCCTGTTGTCATCCCTTTTATGCAGCATCATGCAGACTTTGTTCCAGCAAGACAACGCCCATCCACATTCAGCTAGGGTCACCAGTGATTTCCTTGAGGCTAACAACATTCCGGTGTTGGACTGGCCAGCACGCTCACCGGACCTGTCTCCTATCGAACACGTGTGGGACATTCTTGGCCATATGGTGCGTGAGAACCATCCACATCTTCACAACGTGCAGGAGCTGGAAGCTGCACTGCTCCAGGAATGGGATGCGATTCCTCTTCGTGACATCAGGTGCTTAATTCGAAGCATGAGAAAGCGATGTACGGCAGTGGTTAATGCGCGCGGAGGTCACAACCGGTATTGACAGCTCAGTGTCATTATTTAAATTGGACCCTTCCGTTGAATGATGCCGTGTTAAAGGCGCGATGCTAGCATTACAGTAACAAAAGACTTGTTCAAATTGGAAAATGACCTATCAATTAAATAATATATTTGAATCAATTTATTGTTTTTGTTAAATAACATTTATACAGTAATATTCTCAGTGTTGCTAAACTTTTTTGGTTCAGTGTATATATAAATATATATATATATATATATATATATATATATATATATATATATATATATATATATATAGACGTACATTTCCTAAATATGTTATATATTTAACTTTTGCTGGTTTAAATCATTGCTTGTTTTAAACATTCACCCAAGTGACAGTGGCTAGAAGACATCCAAACATAAGGACCCAGGTCTTCTTAAACAGGGGACATGCACACTTAAGGACCCATGTCGTCTTAAACAGAAGACATCCAAACATAAGGACCCAGGTCTTCTTAAACAGAGGACATCCACACTTAAGGACCCATGTCGTCTTAAACAGAGGAATGTAAATATAAGGACACAGACATTTTTAAACAGAGAGCATCCAAACTTAAGGACCCAGACCTTCTTAAACAGAGGACATCCAAACTTAAGGACCCAGACCTTCTTCAGCAGAGGGCATCCAAACTTATGGACACATACAGTCTTAAGCAGAGGGCATCCACATTTAAGGACACAGACCTTCCCAAACAGAGGACATCCAAACTTAAGGCCACAGGCCGTCTTAAACAGAGGACATCCAAACTTAAGGCCACAGGCCATCTTAAACAGAGAACATCCAAACTTAAGGACACAGACCTTCTTAAACAAAGGGCATCCAAACTTAAGGACACAGACCTTCTTAAACAGATAAGCAAATTTGATATTGTTTGTTTGGCCGCTACGCATTGTGATCAACACGACAATCTTTTTATACCTGATTTCCACAAACAAGCAAATCTTCAGCTAAAACTAGCCACTACAAAAGACTATGGCGGAATAGCTGTGTGTAAGAATAGAGATATGCAAAGGTATCAGATTTCTTCCTTCATGAGATACAAATGTCCTGTAAATCAAACTCTTCAGGACCTTTCTTTAATCTACAGAAGGATTGATATATTGGCTTAGTCCGTATTAGTTCATTAGGCGGATCAAACTCCTCAGGACCTTTCTTTAATCTATAGGAGGATTTATACATTGTCGTAGTCTATATTAGTTCATTAGGCGGATAAAACTCCTCAGGACCTTTCTTTAATCTACAGAAGAATTTATACATTGGCGTAGTCTATATTAGTTCATTAGGTGGATCAAACTCCTCAGGACCTTTCTTTAATCTACAGGAGGATTTATACATTGGCGTAGTCTATATTAGTTCATTAGGGACACTGTTTGCTGCGAGGCATGAAGACTTTCGAAATCATCGAAAACAACATTGCAACTCTTAATTCTAAAACTACCAATAAACTAGACTTGTACTGGAGAGGAATCCTGCTTCATTCACTTTCAACCAGATTATGTGTGTGATATAGAAATCCCTAGAAATAGCATTGCTTCTCATGATGGTGATACCCATTGTAAACCACTATTATCCCTCTGTAAGTCTTCTGGTCTGCTTATCCTATGATAACTACATATTGTAAACCACTATTATCCCTCTGTAAGTCTTCTGGTCTGCTTATCCTATGATAACTGTACATATTGTAAACCACTATTATCCCTCTGTAAGTCTTCTGGTCTGCTTATCCAATGATAACTGTACATATTGTAAACCACTATTATACCTCTGTAAGTCTTCTGTTCTTATCCTATGATAACTGTACATATTGTAAACCACTATTATCCCTCTGTAAGTCTTCTGGTCTGCTTATCCTATGATAACTGTACATATTGTAAACCACTATTATCCCTCTGTAAGTCTTCTGGTCTGCTTATCCTATGATAACTGTACATATTGTAAACCACTATTATCCCTCTGTAAGTCTTCCAGTCTGCTTATCCTATGATAACTGTACATATTGTAAACCACTATTATCCCTCTGTAAGTCTTCCGGTCTGCTTATCCTATGATAACTGTACATATTGTAAATCACTATTATCCCTCTGTAAGTCTTCTGGTCTGCTTATCCTATGATAACTGTACATATTGTAAACCACTATTATCCCTCTGTAAGTCTTCTGGTCTGCTTATCCTATGATAACTGTACATATAGTAAACCACTATTATCCCTCTGTAAGTCTTCTGGTCTGCTTATCCTATGATAACTGTACATATTGTAAACCACTATTATCCCTCTGTAAGTCTTCTGGTCTGCTTATCCTATGATAACTGTACATATTGTAAACCACTATTATCCCTCTGTAAGTCTTCTGGTCTGCTTATCCTATGATAACTGTACATATTGTAAACTACTATTATACCTCTGTAAGTCTTCTGGTCTGCTTATCCTATGATAACTGTACATATTGTAAACCACTATTATCCCTCTGTAAGTCTTCTGGTCTGCTTATCCTATGATAACTGTACATATTGTAAACCACTATTATCCCTCTGTAAGTCTTATGGTCTGCTTATCCTGTAATAACTGAACATATTGTAAACCACTATTATCCCTCTGTAAGTCTTCTGGTCTGCTTATCCTATGATAACTGTACATATTGTAAACCACTATTATCCCTCTGTAAGTCTTCTGGTCTGCTTATCCTATGATAACTGTACATATTGTAAACCACTATTATCCCTCTGTAAGTCTTCTGGTCTGCTTATCCAATTGAACATATTGTAAATAGTAAGCTTCTCCAATAAGTTTGAAGAAGTCATGAAGAATAAACAAAATTGAATCTGAAACGTGTAAATTGTAGACGCCATAATTCAATCAATGATATGTGGCTAAAAGTCACCTGCTATAGAAACTGTTTCCATGGCTACCCCATTCTTCCGCTATGGTAGCCTATAATTACCATCGGCCTGTAAGTGGTAGAAGATAATGTATTTGGCTCTGTTCATACCTATAGATATCTTGAAAATTACGGGGTCGATTTCGTTCAAATCTTAACCCAAGAAATGGCATGACTATATATTTGGATTTCATGTTCTCTCTGTGTCATTAATATGAATTTATTATTCAGTGGGTAATCAGCAGATAATCAGCCTGCTTCTATTTTATATACCAATAAATTGTAGGCACATATACTGAATAATATACAGAATGATATATGTCTTGTATGACAATATATTGTAGACCTATATACAGAATAATATCAGCTATACAAGTGCCGTGTGGGATGTACAGGCTTGTATGACAATATATTGTAGACATATATACAGAATAATATTAGTTATACAAGTGTCTTGTGGAATGTACCGGCTTGTATGACAATATATTGTAGGAATTTGTGTGAGTAATATGGCTAAATACTATGACCATGAACCTGGTGATTGACATGTGCCTGGGAAATGTACATATAATATATATCTTTTCTTTCTACATGTTCATAGATTATGTTGCTAAATTCACAAGTGAAGAAAAAGGACTTGATAGAAATTATTGTTGTTTACTGCATATTTGTTAAGTAGTATTCTATGATTTTAGTTTGCCTTTGAAGTATGAAAGATCTGTTTGTTGATTAACACTATGCACCAGAACTTACCCCCTGTCAATGACAGAACTGTAATGATATATAGAGGATCTGTTTGAAGATTGAAGATTAACACCATTCACAACAACTTACCCCCCCCCCCCCCTGGCAATGACAGAACTGTAACGATATACAGAGGATCTTAAGCGAGATCCCATTTAATATCAATATTATCAACCGAGTTGAAGATTATCACTTTGCACAGATTTAACTAGTTGATAATAGTGATATGAAACAGGACCGAGGTTGAGATACTATTTATCATATAACCTGAAGTTTTGACATTTTACAATAACGTTGGTCTCTAAAATCCCAGTTTAGACCTTTCCATTAGTGTATGATCGTCAAGGGCGGATAATCACAACCTGACAACTACCAAATTACGACGAAAAATACAGTACTTGTAATTTGAACTATGAGGAAATTGTGCACCAATCAAAATTTTGTTATTTATATATCGAAAAATATACATTGGCAAAATATCGAAATATACTATGGGACGTCACACAGGATTTGCTATGTCATCGATGGTCGTGATGCTTGGAGATCGACAGTATTCTGATTGGTACATATTAAAAATACGTATCCACGCTAACAACCAATGACAGTACTTAACTCCATTGTTACCCAGATTAATATTGTTAATATTACATGGGATGGATACTTTTGATAAATCAGTTTACCACAATATGACTTGACAATACGACTCTTGACAATATGGCTCTTGACAATACGACTTGAAAATATGGCTCTTGACAATACGACTTGATAATACGCTGGTGTAACAGCGACACCCGTAAGCGCTTCTTCAGCATAAGGGTAGTCAACTACTGGAACAACCTACCAAAGAACATCGTATCCGCTCCAACTCTCAATACTTTCAAAGGAAGACTTGACAAGTACTACGTCAGCAGAACATATGAGGCCCATTTCCCGATCAAACCTGTCGGCACCCAGTCAGTTCAACAGGTTAAAAATTCTTGTGACGAAGAACACAGTGAAGAACTGCTACAGGCTGTGTAGCCTACACAGCAGAAGAGGACTATGTAACTAATACGACTTGATAATATGACTCTTTATACTATGATTCTTGATAATATGACTTGACAATACGACTTGATAATGTGACTCTTGACAATACTACTCTTGATAATATGACTTGATCTGACTTGATAATATGACTCTTGGGAACATAGCACTTGATAATGACTCTTGACAATACGACTCTTGATAATATGACTTTTGACAATATGACTCTTGATAATATGACTTGAAAATACTAGGTGAAGGGTTATAACAATTATTCAGTTGTATGCACCTTAGTTACATCTAGAGGTCTGTCTATTTGATGGTCAAATCGTTTACATTTCTGACAAAGCTACTGATGTAACAACTAGAGTGTGTTACCTTGTTTAATTATATCACAAACATGGTCATAGATGCTATGGACAAATTAATAAGCTAGTGGAAAAACATGTGTTACAAATTATTTTTCATTACAGTTTATTTGATCATATTAATTAATGGTCTATGATGTTAGTCTTTCTCTGTGATAGATCATACTTTTCAAATTCGGTCAGTACATCAATTTGTATTTGGGCGAATTTGCAGTGTGTGAACACTCTGGCTAAATACCATAACAATGAACAATAACATTAACAAGACGGTGGGAAATGTTGATAATGTATATCGTCTTTCTACATGTTCCTTGGTTTGTGCTAAATGGCAAGTGGAAAAACAATTGTTATAAATTATTCTTCATTCCTGATTACTATGCTCCATTTCAAGGCCCCTGTACAGGAAAGCTGTTGAATATCCTGAAATTAATCTTACTGAAACATGCTCCTACCACAGGCAGCAACAACTCCCAGTCAAAGTTGTTTCAAAATATTCAACAAATTATTACTTACATCATAAGGAATGTGTCATCTCTGTTAGGGTTATTTGTTAGCTAACCTGGGTGAGCTTATACAATCACGATTTCTCTGTCTGTCATCTGACTTTCTATCATTTGTCTGTTGTTTGTCATCTGTCAACACTTGTGGTACATTTCGTCATTTTGATGGCCTAGAAGCAAATTTGGCAGATATGTTCCTTCCTGTCAATGATGCCAATATTCTTGCATTTCCTAATCCAAATTTTGACCCTGACCATTGCCACTTTGCTAAATGGCAGTGGTTGGGCACTTACAATTGGCCAATCGTCCCATTGATCAGTTGCGTCATTCAAGGACACTAATATTTTTCCATTTCCAGCTGGAATTCTTGCTTGTGACCAGTGCCCTTTTGATAAATGGCATCTCTTGGTACACTTGAGACATTTGATAATAGAGTCAGAGATGACTGACCAATGATCAATGGTACTTTTCCCGTTGGTCATTTATGCAAAGGACGCCAATGCGCTTGCATTAATTTTCTCATCGAAATCTTTCACTGTGACCATTGTCTGGTTAGTAAATTTCATGTGTGGGGACTATTGAAAAATAATCAATAGTTGGGGGGGGGCACGATTGGCCTTTTCTGTTGGTCAATTGTGTAATGGACACCATATATATTTGTATTACGGGCACAAAGTCTTGCTTATGACCATTGCCACATTGATAAATGACATGTGTTGGTACCCTTGAACCATTTCATTTTCGTGTCCGGAATGGCTGCCCCAGTGATAAATGGTACTTTTCTCGTTGGTCAATAATATCGACGACACTGAAATTCTTGTATGTCCTTATCCAAATTTTTTTACCATTTGTAAATGGTGTCCATTGTGGGCATTCCTTTAGCCAATCGCGATATCTCTAGTCATCAATAGTGGCAGACATACACAGACTTTGTTTTCCCATGCAAAATTCTTCGCATTTCCAGCCCATTTGTTTTCCAGAGACCCATGACATCAATTAACCAATGACATCAACTAAGCAGTGACATCAACTAAGCAGTGACATCAACTTAGCAATGACATCAATTAAGCAATGCCATCAGTTACGCATTGACAACCACTGCTTGTCCCATTGGTAAATAGTGTAAATGGTACTTGATTTGTTGGTTATTAGTGTCAGATCAGGTACCCTTTCCACATTGACCAACGGTACTTGATCCTTTGATCAGCACTATTTATTGCTCTAGTGTCCGGGATGTGGTTCTATTGGTCAGCTGCATCAGTTGTTCTTGCCCCATTGGCAAATGGTGGTGTCTCATTGGTTAATAGTGTCAGTGACACTTGCGTGTTTGTCAATAATGATAAGGACTATTATCTCATTGGTCTATCACAACAGTTATGCGTGCACGATTGACCAATTGTGCATTAATTAATGTACACATATTTACAGTTCTTCATCAGCCAGTTGAGCACTATAGACATTGGGCCATTAATTTTATGTACTGTATGCTTTTACTTAAGCACTCTCAATCATGCTGTTTCTACTTTCTAAGTTCTGTAATATATTAAAATTGACTCAGATTTTGAAATTTAAATAAATATTGTAATCCTATTGCGTTATTGTCTATTAATTTAATGTCTTCCACCTTTCTGTGCAATCCGTTACCGTGGTGCTTTACTTCAGCTTAATGAGTTGTGATTCTGCACGCGTATGCATGAATTCCCGTCCTATTTTACATCGGATTAAGGAGTCAGTGTAATACATTAGGTAGTTCCTGGCTTGTGCGATTTTCTGACACTTGACGTAACACATTGGGTAGTTCTGGGCTTGTGCTGTTTTCTGACACCTGTCGTCAATGTAATGCATTGGGTAGTTCCTGGCCTGTTCTCCTTTCTGACACTTGTTGTTAGTACAATACATTAAGTACTTTCTGGCCTGTGCGGTTTTCTGACACTTGTTGTCGGTGTAATACATTATGTAGTTCGTGGCTTGTGCTGTTTTCTGACACTTGACGTAATACGTTGGGTAGTTCCTGGCTTGTGTTTTTTTCTGGCACTAGTTGTCAGTGTCCATGAATGCATTAGGTAGTTCCTGGCTTGTGCTGTTTTCTGACACGACGTAATACATTGGGTAGTTCCTGGCCTGTGATGTTTTCTGGCACTAGTTGTCAGTATCCATGAATGCATTAGGTAGTTCCTGGCTTGTGCTGTTTTCTGACACTTGACGTAATACATTGGGTAGTTCCTGGCCTGTGATGGTTTCTGGCACTAGTTGTCAGTATCCATGAATGCATTAGGTAGTTCCTGGCTTGTGCTGTTTTCTGACACGACGTAATACATTGGGTAGTTCCTGGGCCGTGATGGTTTCTGGCACTAGTTGTCAGTGTCCGTGAATGCATTAAGTAGTTCCTGGCTTGTGCTGTTTTCTGACACTTGACGTAATACATTGGGTAGTTCCTGGCTTGTGATGCTTAATGGCACTAGTTGTCAGTGTCCATGAATGCATTAGGTAGTTCCGGGAATGCGCTGTTTTCTGACACTAGTAGGGGATAGAAGGACGTCAAATAGTTTCATTACTATTAGGCAATCGACTATAAGCTTGCTTATGTAATAATATGATATACATGATCGTAGTTTTTCAGAGGTCTTGCATGTAGAATGTGCCAAATACCTTTCTAAACATCAGGATATACGTCATCTGTTGGTCTGCAATAATTGTTATTATTTGCAGGGCCAGTAACGACGGCAGCTTACATCTGTCAGCTCTATGTACACCATCAACAAGAGGGGTTTGTATCGCTCACCTCGAGTTTTTGGCCACTGGCACAACCGAACAAGAATAGATGACCACTGGAAAAATTTACCAATCTAATTTCTGTGAAGAAGGTTTAGACACGTTTTATTACAATTGGCCAATTGTTTAATAAGTAGTCTTTATGATTTTCCCAAAAACTTGCGGATACAATATGTCCGCCAAAAACACCAAATCTTGATGGATTCATGGTGGACATGTTTTTGTTTGTCTACTTTCCATTAACAAACCTTAATTGTGTCTAGGCCCTAAATTTCGTCCTGATCCATTCAGTTGTCCTGGAGACATCATTTTAGCGAAAACTAGGTCATTCAAGATGGCCGCCGAAGCATTTAGCCAATCAAGTTCCCTTGAGCAAACTTGTTCAGCTCTTGCCATAGATCATATTTCATGAGTTTTGAATCGATTCGCCATGTGGTTTCAGAGAGGATTTTTAACGACGTTTCTAAAAATCTGCCAAAATCTAAGATGGCCATCCGGCTAAATTGGCTGATTGGATTCCTTTGAACAAACTTGGATCTCTGCCCTAAGGATGATTGTACAAATGTACTTGAAATCGGCCCAGTGGTTCTTGAGAAAAAGATGTTTAAAGGAAAAGGTGATGGATGGAAGGCGGACAGTCACCATCGCTTGTGTTTTGATGGTTCAACTTCCCTTTAACAAGTTTAATGACCCTTAGTCAATAATTATATGTGCTACATTTTGGCCCGATCCGTTTGGCAGTTCTGGAGAAGTCGTTTTCACGAAAACTAGGATGGCCGCCAAACCATTTGGCCAATTAAGTTCCCTTGGTTGAGCTATTGCTCTAGATCATATTTTTTTAGGTTTGCATCGATCCCCAGAGTGGTATCAGAGAAGATTTTTAAAAACGTTTTTAAATATCGGCCGAAATCCAAGATGACTGCCAGCCAAATTGGTCGATTGGCTTCCTTTGAACAAATACTGATCTCTATGCCCTAAGGAAGCTTCCTATCAAATGTACTTGAAATGGGCCTAGTGGTTCTTAAGAAGACGTTTAAAGGGAAAGTTAATGGATGGACTGACGGACGATGGATGAACGACGGACACTCACCATGGCATAAGTTCACTTGGCCTTTCAGGCCAGGTGAGCTAATAATTATTTCCAGGTATAATAACGACTTGGTCTTACGAGATATTTCTGTTCTATATCCATTATCCATAATAGGTGTGTATAACAGGCTTATATCTCCGAAACTTTAACCTCGCTGTCAACATTTTAAGCATAAAATCTCATCAAATGCATCCTCTGTCAGTCTGTCTTGGGCATCAGCTTGGCCTATTTAGACATGCAGTCTCATTAAATGCATCCTCTGTCAGTCTGTCATGGGCATCAGCTTGGCCTATTGAGGCATACAATCTCATCAAATGCATCCTCTGTCAGTCTGTCTTGGGCATCAGCTTGGCCTATTTAGACATGCAGTCTCATTAAATGCATCCTCTGTCAGTCTGTCTTGGGCATCAGCTTGGCCTATTGAGGCATACAATCTCAGCAAATGCATCCTCTGACAGGCTGTCTTGAGCATCAGCTTGGCCTATTGAGGCATACAATCTCAGCAAATGCATCCTCTGCCAGTCTGTCTTGGGCATCAGCTTGGCCTATTTAGACATGCAATCTCATCAAATGCATCCTCTGTCAGTCTGTCTTGGGCATCAGCTTGGCCTATTGAGGCAGACAATCTCATCAAATGCATCCTCTGTTAGTCTGTCTTGAGCATCAGCTGGGCCTATTGAGGCAGACAATCTCATCAAATGCATCCTCTGTCAGTCTGTCTTGGGCATCAGCTTGGCCTATTGAGGCAGACAATCTCATCAAATGCATCCTCTGTCAGTCTGCCATGAGCATCAGCTTGGCCTATTGAGACATACAATCTCATCAAATGCATCTTCTGACAGTCTGCCATGAGCATCAGCTTGGCCTATTGAGGCATACAATCTCAGCAAATGCATCTTCTGACGGTCTGCCATGAGCATCAGCTTGGCCTATTTAGACATGCAGTCTCATCAAATGCATCCTCTGTCAGTCTGTCTTCAGCATCAGCTTGGCCTATTGAGGCATATAATCTCATCAAATGCATCCTCTGACAGTCTGTCTTGAGCATCAGCTGGGCCTATTGAGGCATACAATCTCATCAAATGCATCCTCTAACAGTCTGTCTTGAGCATCAGCGTGACCGATTGAGGCATACAATCTCATCAAATGCATCCTCTAACAGTCGGTCTTGAGCATCAACTTGACCCTTCCATGGTAGTATCACTTATTATGCTGCCACTGGAAGTCCATGTTAAGCTGCTGTTGTCCTCGGTATCTTCGGCTGCATGGCCTAATGTGAGGATAGATTGAACAGCAGGTTATGCAATGTCTTCCTGTGGTACTGTCTATAGAATCATCTGTTAGGTTTTCACTGTTAACTTTAACCTGTGTGCGTGATGTCATTGTTCCGTCAAGTTCCTGTATCTTGGTTGGTACCATGGTTTTGTTACAGTCAGTTGAGTTTGTCTGGTGCTGTTATGGTGTTGATGTATTAACGTCGTATACAGCATATCGTGCTTATATAAGTGCTAAGCCTGAAACTATGTGGTCAGAGATACCTGCGATTTGAAGATGTCACGACTGCAAGCATGTAAAGGGGGGGGGGGGGGGTAAGGATGTACCCGTATAATGCGTCCAGCCCTTACAGTCATAGCACCGCATCATATAACTGTTGTCATGTATAATGCGTCCAGACCGTACAGTCATAGCACCGCATCATATAGCTGTTGTCATGTATAATGCGTCCAGACCTTAGAGCCATAGCACTGCATCATATAGCTGTTGTCATGTATAATACGTCCAGACCGTACAGTCATAGCACCGCATCATATAGCTGTTGTAATGTATAATGCGTCCAGACCTTACAACCATAGCACCGCATCATATAGCTGTTGTCATGTTTAATGCGTCCAGACCTTACAGTCATAGCACCGCATCATATAGCTGTTGTAATGTATAATGCGTCCAGAGCTTACAGTCATAGCACCGCATCACATCATATAGCTGTTGTCATGTATAATGCGTCCAGCCCTTACAGTCATAGCACTGCATCATATAGCTGTTGTCACGTATAATGCGTCCAGCCCTTACAGTCATAGCACCGCATCATATAGCTGTTGTCATGTATAATGCATCCTGACCTTACAGTCATAGTACCGCATCATATAGCTGTTGTCATGTATAATGCGTCCAGAGCTTACAGTCATAGCACCGCATCATATAGCTGTTGTCATGTTAATGCGTCCTGACCTTACAGTCATAGCACCGCATCATATAGCTGTTGTCATGTATGATGCGTCCTGACCTTACAGCCATAGCACCGCATCATATAGCTGTTGTCATGTATAATGCATCCAGACCTTACAGTCATAGCACCGCATCATATAGCTATTGTCATGTATAATGCGTCCAGAGCTTACAGTCATAGCACCGCATCATATAGCTGTTGTCATGTATGATGTGTCCTGACCTTACAGCCATAGCACCGCATCATATAGCTGTTGTCATGTATAATGCATCCAGACCTTACAGTCATAGCACCGCATCATATAGCTATTGTGATGTATAATGCGTCCAGACCTTACAGTCATAGCACCGCATCATATAGCTGTTGTCATGTATAAAGCCGCGGCTAACAGCATCCAACACGCAATCCTAGAACATTACTACAAAAAACTACACTACCACAAACAGCAAGCACACACAATTGAAGGGAATCTGTTAGACTCACACATACGAAGCGGACGGAGCTGTTGCTAAGGCACACAGGATAGCTGCTAAGTTCGCCACAACCAGCATAAAGACACACAAAACAAACACAAACAGGACACACACAAACAAAGCACACAAAACCCAGTCATGCGAAAGGCAAACATCCCGCCTTTGATGGATCTACAACATCAAATAAACCACACGCAGAAGCAAGCACACCCAGCACAACACGCACCAACAGAGAGACGCCACAGACCACCGCTGTTGCCAACACCTCAACCAGCACAAAGACAACACACAAAGCAAAACCCACATACATACACAAGACCACAAACACCACAGAACAACCAAACGACAACTCAATGGTTTAGACCTACACAGCTCAAACAGCAACCACAGATCAACACAGAGAGACAACCGCGGAGTAACCCACTTCCCCTGCCAAAAAACGGGGGAGCACCACACATACAGAACAAACCACATTCATCACAAACCACCTTCAAACCAGGTCAAGTTGGACCAAAACAAACATCACAAACCAACCGCCACTACACAAACAACCGACACTTTATAATATCCTACTCAAGACAACCACCTCCCATCCACCACGCACATCCATCACCACCAAGAGAGCAGATGTACCTTCCCAGAACACAACCTATCACACACTCAACACACCAACCCAGAACCCAACCCATCCAAACAACATCACAGACAAGTACAAGCACACCACAAACCAAATCATATGCCGAAGCCATAAAACAATCCAAAAACGAAAATGTGAAAAACTACTCTTAGAAATAATCGGCCAATTAGACGTTTAACATCAGGTACACAACTACAAAAACGCAGAAAACAACGCATCATCAACAAACAAAAAACAACACCAGATATTGTCGTTAACCTGTCCAACCACAAACTTACCAAAACAGAAGATTCCATTCTAAACAAAGGCCTTTCATTTGTACCCACACCACACCACATATCACCAGACACACAAATACATTGCATAGATCAATTCATCAGGAAGTTAGAATGCAAATACTACTTTTACAGCAACAACCTTAAAAAACCCACAGCACCATCCAAATTCAAACTACCCTCAGAATGGAGACCAAGCACAACACCCAATGCCATCAACAAACTCCGGTCATCACTCACCAAGCTTATCACCAAACCACCCGACAAGTCACCACGATCCAACATCACACACCATGAGAAAACAGCCCTCAAAACATTAGCTAATAACACAAACATAGTCATCAGACCAGCAGACAAAGGCTCCGCAATAGTCATTCTCAACAAAACAGACTACATTGCAGAAGTACACAGACAACTTACAGATGTCGCTTACTACACCAAACTCAGTGAAAATCCCACTTTAGAATATAAAGACACCATAGATGCATACATTAACGAACTTCTAATCACCGGAGCCATCACAGGACAGACACACAGATATCTCACCGAATTCAAAGTCAGAACTCCACGCATCTACATTAACCCTAAGATACACAAAGGCAAAATACCACCACCCGGACGCCCGATTGTATCCAACTGCGATGGCCCCACGTCACGCATTAATGAATTCACAGACCACCTACTAAAAAACACGGAAAATGATATCCCAAATCTACTACGAGACACCACTGCATTCATCCACCATATAGAAAACACTACAGTGGATGCTGGCTCAATCCTATGCACAATGGATGTCAGATCACTATACACAAACATCCCACACGAAGAAGGCATACAGATTGTCACAGAACATTACAGACATACACTTGAAAAAACAAACACAAACAACAATAACCACACACCTGCACACATCTACCCAGACGAATTGGCCCAAATAATGAGATACATTCTTACAAAAAACAGCTTCCAATTCAATGAAGACTACTACATACAAACACATGGAACAGCCATGGGAGCCAAGTTTGCTGTCAAATATGCTAACATTGACGTGTACACCATAGTAAGCAGAATGTTATCAACATGGATGGGCAGCACTCCATCTCACTTAGTTAGATACATAGATGACATATTTTTCATTTGGAACACCAGTGAGAACGAACTACTTGAATTTCACGCACACATGAATAAAGAGCATCCCACAATAAAATTTGACTTGGAATATTCAACGGAAAAAATCCCATTTTTGGACACAATGGTATACAAAGAAGATAACAAGCTTAAATTGGACCTATACAGAAAACCTACAGACAAACAACAGTATCTTCACAAACAATCAAGCCACCCTAAAAACACAAAACATTCCATAATCTACAGCCAAGCATTAAGATACAAACGGAGCATCACAGATCCCACTAGATTAAAACAACGCACACAGGAACTCACAGATGCATTCATCCACCGGGGATACAAAGAGACAGAAATTAAAGCCATCATAGAAAAAACCGAGAACACACAGAGAGAAGACATTCTTTACAAACAACCCACACAAAAACAGCCTAGGCCAGCTTGCATACTACAATACCACCCATCATTAGAACACATAGGCAAATCCATTCGAACCTACTGGGAAAAGTACATTTTGTCTTCTTAGCACCAATTTTTCCCAACTACCCAGTAGTAGCATTCAAGAAAAATAAAAGCATTAGGGACCACCTAGTCCACTCTAGCCTAATTAAAATAAAAAATCCAGATGCTAACAATAAGATCGTACCGACACCAGATGACACTCACGACATAGTAGGGACACTCCAAAAATGCAACAACAGCAATTGCATCACATGCAAACAATACATGAACACTGCTGACAAATTCACTAGTTTCGTCACTGGTAAAGACTACAAAATCACCACACAAATGAGCTGCAATACCACCAACATTATTTACCTCATAGAATGCAAACAATGCAGCTCTCAATACATAGGAGAAACAAGTCAAACACTCAGCAAACGACTCGCACAACATATCCATGCAATCCGACACCAAACAGACACGAGAATCTCATGGCATTTCAACCATCCAAGACATTCTATGAAAGACATCACGATAAGACCAATTGAAAGAATTTTTACAGATAACAAAAAACTAAGATTAAACAGAGAACACTACTGGATCAAAGAACTCAAAACGATTCACCCGTTCAGAATAAACAAAAAAGCATAACACACTCACTCACTCACTCACTCACCCACCCACCAACCCACACACCCACCCACCCACCCACCCACTCACTCACTCACTCACTCGCTCGCTCGCTCGCTCGCTCCCTCACTCACTCACTCCCTCACACACTCACTCACTCACTCACTCACTCACTCACTCACTCACTCACTCACTCACTCACTCACACATAGGAGGTTTGACGGAAGTTTGCAGACTGGCAGGTATGCATAGGTAACTATGTAAATACCTGGGTCGGCGTTTTTAAATACTTATGCGTCCTGACCTTACAGTCATAGCACCACATCATATAGCTGTTGTAATGTATAATGCGTCCTGACCTTTCAGTCATAGCACCGCATCATATAGCTGCTGTCATGTATAATACGTCCATACCTTACAGTCATAGCACCGCATCATATAGCTGTTGTCATGTATGATACGTCCAGACCTTACAGTCATAGCACCGCATCATATAGCTGTTGTCATGTATGATGCGTCCTGACCTTACAGTCATAGCACCGCATCATATAGCTGTTGTCATGTATAATGCGTCCTGACCTTACAGTCATAGCACCGCATCATATAGCTATTGTCATGTATGATGCGTCCAGACCGTACAGTCATAGCACTGCATCATATAGCTGTTGTCATGTATAATGCGTCCAGACCTTACAGGCATAGCACCGCATCATATAGCTGTTGTCATGTGTAATGCGTCCAGACCTTACAGTCATAGCACCGCATCATATAGCTGTTGTCATGTATAATGCGTCCAGCCCTTACAGTCATAGCACCGCATAGTATAGCTGTTGTCATGTATAATGCGTCCAGCCCTTACAGTCATAGCACCGCATCATATAGCTGTTGTCATGTATAATGCGTCCAGCCCTTACGGCCATAGCACCGCATCATATAGCTGTTGTCATGTATAATGTGTCCAGCCCTTACTGTCATAGCACCGCATCATATAGCGGTTGTCATGTATAATGCGTCCAGACCTTACAGTCATAGCACCGCATCGTATAGCTGTCGTCATGTATAATGCGTCCAGCCCTTACAGTCATAGCATCGCATCATATAGCTGTTGTTCTCTTCCTTACAGCTACATTTTGGTTGATTTGCTGTCCCTGTGCATATCTCTGACTTCAGGAGCCGCCAATTTCCAGGCTTACAGTTGTGTCTCTTGTGTGACCATCATCTCCTCATGCATGCGACTGCCGCTACAGCATCATCGTTTTCAGCAGGTGATGTAATGGCAGCTTCATTCTGTTCTGGGGATCGAACATCATTTATATGCTCAGTGGGGATTCGAATGGGTACTTGGGATAGAACGTTGTTGCTCGGCTCCGCTATGGCTGTCGCTGCTTCAGCATCACTGGCCGTGGGGCGTCATTGATCTGCTCAATGGGAGCCTCTGATGGATATATTGCCAGTGATGGGAGGTGTTGCTTACGCTCTTCTACCCGCTTCTCATTACATTCCGCACGCAGCCACAACTCCGAGATCTTAAAAGCTACAGGCTTCCTTGCTCCAAGAAATACTTTTGAAATTCATTTAACTGCTGACATAGATAACAACAAAACCTCGTCAAACCAGCCTCAAAATGATGCCTGTATATAGTTTCTCTGACATTGAGAACCAAAGCATCCGAGGGTGGGTGGAGCTTAAACAGAAATGGGCGGTGCATAACTAGAAAGCCTGCAACCAAACAAGACAGGCAAACGCTAGACACTAGACACGTGATAACTGAAAGTTGTTGATAGCACACACACGCACGCACACGCACATATTCAAATGTTAAAAGGCTACAAGCAGCAAGACAATCCGACACGATATGTGAACCTTAAGAAAATTCTATACAATATTCAGCACTATTCATTTTGAACAAGAATCCAATGGAAAACTGCTACCACCTGAGGCAGCAATAACTTCCAGTCAAATCCCCATCAAATCAAACACGCACACGCACGCACGCACGCACGCACGCACGCGCGCACGCACGCACACACGCGCACACACACACACACACACACACACACACAGCTCGTAAATTGAGATCTGAAAGTTATCCACGTTGAAAAGCAGCGTCATAGCCTGCGCGTTACAGCATAGACAATATGTATGTATATAGGCATATAGCACTGTGTCGTTCTCTCGTACATCGTACAACGCGGGAAGCAGATTATCAACAAGCCTTTTGATTTACTCAAATTTAATGTCGAACCTGAAGCTTTACCGAAATGAGAAGACCAAAAAGCAGACGGTTAGCGACTTTAGGATAATTACAAAGAGTTGTATCGTCTGCATATAATGAGATTTTCACATTTCCTGGATGACCAGGTAATTTCACGCCCTCTATCACCGGGTCAGATCTGACTTTAATAGCAAAAGGTTCTAGAGCTAAACCGTAAAGCAAAGGTGATAGCGAGCATCCTTGTCGTACAGATCTCTGGATAGGAAAAGCATCCGATATAAATCCATTTACTAACACCGAACTTGTGATGTCAGAATATAGAAGCTTGATCATGTCTATAAATTCCACTCCAAAGCTGAAACTTTGAAACAAAGTAAATAAATACTCATGATCAACCCTATCGAACGCCTTCAATTGATCCAGGCAAATGAAAGACAAAGATAAATCTTTTAGCGTGACGTACTCAGAGATATTCCGTATCAAATGAAGAGCGATAGATCTCCCCATCACAGAACACGTCTGATCAGGGTGAACCAACTCTGACATCACCAAAGTTAAACGATTTGTTAACATCTTTTAAAATATTTTTGTATCTGCTGGCAGCAAGGAAATTGGGCGGCAGTTCTTAATTAATTGAGCATTTGGACGGTCTTTACAAATTAGACAAATAAGACCACATTTCTGTGAAGTACTTAAGCTCGCATTTTGACGGCAATTATTAAATAACTGAATTAGAATATCACCAAAAATGTCCCAAAATGCTAAATAGAATTTTAGTAAAACGATCCAAACATATCCAACAATGAACTAGCGAGTTTGCCAGTATGGATGGTCTTCCCTTAGATTTGTTATATTTCCGCCAGGGGTAACTTTGTTCTAGTCATTAGCCGGTCTGTCCAGTACACCGGAACGACAGGCTCGACGTTTTCACACCTTTCCAGGTTGAGACGAGTTCCTTTGTCAACGCCCACACCCCATCTACTCTGCCCATTGATAAGACATGTCGTGTTTTGGCCAGTAATCTAGCAAACATCTTATTGGGTATTTAAAACGAGGGAGTCACAACGCTATATTGCTACCTGACCGTTCTCGTGTTGAGAACGAAACTGTCTTTGGAAGGAGAACGTCTAACCCTTTTGAACATTGACATTGTAGGGTCTCATATTGGGATATCATGCTAAATATTTCAACTTTAATTCGACTAAGTTGTTGCGCTCAAAGGAATCAGCAACTTTTAAGTCAAATTATTTTCAAAATATTCAACATAAATTCGTACATCGTAAATTATGTAAAGTACGAGATTTTGTCGTGTTAAAAGGGTTAGTTCTTTTCATT
This sequence comes from Chaetoderma sp. LZ-2023a, assembly GCA_034401795.1. Lineage (NCBI taxonomy): Eukaryota > Metazoa > Mollusca > Caudofoveata > Chaetodermatida > Chaetodermatidae > Chaetoderma > Chaetoderma sp. LZ-2023a. Next base: position 9,531,146 of record CM067360.1, on the reverse strand, counting down.
TCCATTGAAGCATGCGCATCCATTTTCTGACCGTGGAAGACTTTTGTATTAGCTAGCTTATATTACGAAATCACTGGTCAGAGATTTTGACCACACTTACACAATATACTATTTGTCGTACACTGAAGCCTGTCTATAGCGACCACGTGCCTGTGAGGCCAAAAGATAGCGGTTCTTTATGACGCCTGGCCGTATGCCCAACCGTCTTAAGGAGTCACCGAGTGTGAGCGAGAAGGAAAGAGTGAGAAAAAGAAGGAATGGGTGAGAGCGAGAGAGTGGTGGGCGAGGAGAGTGGGAAGATAAAGAGAAACGAAAGACACATATTGTATTTAAAATGCAATAATGCTGATTTATTATACATGTAGATGCATAGGCAATTACATAGGCCCGTACTACCTTCAATTAACTTTCATTAAGAATATTGCTTCGGTAGTAGGCTTGCGAAATGGCCAGAAAAATTTCTTTTTCTCACAGACCATGAGAAGCCAAATTGTGAAAATTTACCAGTGGAATGAATGGCTCGATAACGAGCCAGTCATCCCACTGGTAAATTGTTAAAAATTAGGCTTCTCTTGGTTTGCAAATGTACATTCTGTGTGAAAAAAAGATTTTTTTGGACAAAATCAGGATACTAAAGGGTTAAGATGGTGTTTGTAATAGCTAGGCCACGCCCCTTTGTTGACAAGTAAACAATGACAGTTGACATTAACCCTTTTAACACTGCAGTCCAAAAAATTTAATTATACAGGTAGGCTGTTGAATATTTTAAAAACTAATTTGACTCGAAGCTGTTGCTGCCTTAGGCAGCAACAGCCCCAAGTCAAATTAGTTTCAAAATATTCAACAGAAAATTCAATTAAATTCAACTAATTGCATAAATTTCAACTCATAAACGCGTTTCTTAAAGAGAGGTACAACAGATTGTCGGAGCTATTTTATCACTATGATGATTATGACGCAAAACCGGCTTCGATAAACGGGCCAGTCCTTCCAGTTGTAAATTTTCAAAAATAGTCTTCTCTTGGTTTGCAAATGGACAGTTTCTATGAGAAAATTGAAATTTTCTTGACCAAATTTAGGCACAAGAGGGTTAAACAACATCTTCAGCTAAAAAGAAAACACGGCTCAGCGAACATGTGTAACTTACTCTATCCACACCCTCTCCACCCCTTAACCCGATGTGTAACTTACTCTATCCACACCCTCTCCTCCCCTTAACCCGATGTGTAACTTACTCTATCCACACCCTCTCCACCCCTTAACCCGATGTGTAACTTACTCTATTCACACCCTCTCCACCCCTTAACCCGATGTGTAACTTACTCTATTCACACCCTCTCCACCCCTTAACCCGATGTGTAACTTACTCTATTCACACCCTCTCCACCCCTTAACCGGATGTGTAACTTACTCTATTCACACCCTCTCCACCCCTAAACCCGATGTGTAACTTACTCTATTCACACCCTCTCCACCCCTTAACCCGGTGTGTAACTTACTCTATTCACACCCTCTCCACCCCTTAACCCGATGTGTAACTTACTCTATTCACACCCTCTCCACCCCTTAACCCGATGTGTAACTTACTCTATTCACACCCTCTCCACCCCTTAACCCGATGTGTAACTTACTCTATTCACACCCTCTCCACCCCTTAACCCGATGTGTAACTTACTCTATTCACACCCTCTCCACCCCTTAACCCGATGTGTAACTTACTCTATTCACACCCTCTCCACCCCTTAACCCGATGTGTAACTTACTCTATTCACACCCTCTCCACCGCTTAACCCGATGTGTAACTTACTCTATTCACACCCTCTCCACCCCTAAACCCGATGTGTAACTTACTCTATTCACACCCTCTCCACCCCTTAACCGGATGTGTAACTTACTCTATTCACACCCTCTCCACCCCTTAACCGGATGTGTAACGTACTCTATTCACACCCTCTCCACCCCTTAACCCGATGTGTAACTTACTCTATTCACACCCTCTCCACCCCTTAACCCGATGTGTAACTTACTCTATTCACACCCTCTCCACCCCTTAACCCGATGTGTAACTTACTCTATTCACACCCTCTCCACCCCTTAACCCGATGTGTAACTTACTCTATTCACACCCTCTCCACCCCTTAACCCGATGTGTAACTTACTCTATTCACACCCTCTCCACCCCTTAACCCGATGTGTAACTTACTCTATTCACACCCTCTCCACCCCTTAACCCGATGTGTAACTTACTCTATTCACACCCTCTCCACCGCTTAACCCGATGTGTAACTTACTCTATTCACACCCTCTCCACCCCTAAACCCGATGTGTAACTTACTCTATTCACACCCTCTCCACCCCTTAACCCGATGTGTAACTTACTCTATTCACACCCTCTCCACCCCTTAACCGGATGTGTAACGTACTCTATTCACACCCTCTCCACCCCTTAACCCGATGTGTAACTTACTCTATTCACACCCTCTCCACCCCTTAACCCGATGTGTAACTTACTCTATTCACACCCTCTCCACCGCTTAACCCGATGTGTAACTTACTCTATTCACACCCTCTCCACCCCTAAACCCGATGTGTAACTTACTCTATTCACACCCTCTCCACCCCTTAACCCGATGTGTAACTTACTCTATTCACACCCTCTCCACCCCTTAACCCGATGTGTAGCTTACTCTATTCACACCCTCTCCACCCCTTAACCCGATGAACCCTGAATTCTCAGAATCTGAATTTCGGTACAATCATACAACTAATAAATTAGGCTGCTGAATATTTTAAAGCTAATTTGACCGGAACATGTTGCTGCCATTTATTTATTTATTTATTTATTTATTTATTTGCAGGTGGAGCGAGGGTATTGCACTGGTATACAACAGTCTGCCATTAAGCCTATATTCGCCACAGGCCTATCTTTCAGATAGTAACTTGAAACTTTAGGGATGATTGCACACATGGTCTTCACCTAGTTGTACACACATTCAGGAAAGTGTGGGCGTGGCGAAGGCGGCTTATAACACATTGTCGGCATCTTTGTGGACTTTATTGTCGGCATCTTTGTGGACTTTAAACTTTACTCTGATATAACTTTTTGCTGACTTTAGCCCTTTTTCAAATAAAAAAGGAAGTAACGAGGAGTTTTCATAAAAATAAAGATTTTATATGTTTGGAATCCTTGATATACATAGATTCTCACTCATAGTGGTAAATATTTGACAAAATTTAAATAATGATCAATATTTTGATTTATAATTGGCAAATATGCGAATTTTTCCGGCCTCCAATGTATTTCCTTTAGGGAATCTTATGCAGATACCAGCTTTATAAAACATGAAAAGTAAGTAATTTCTACGTTACCTAGATTATTATAAAACACACCATTAGAAAGCTGATAAATTGTACTCTCCGGCCATATGTGGTAAATTACAAGCAACATATAACTAGAATGCATATCTGCGGATTTTGTAAGGTTTCCCAATTCATTCACTAGTTAAAATCTGCTCAAGTCAGGCGGCTAATCCAGCGATTGCGCTCTGGAAATCGAGGCCCATTGTTGGATATGCCTGGCGATTTAGTACAGCTCTGGGCTTCAAATAATTCTTTTTTTTATCAAAAGGTGCTTCACATAATCTAAAAGAGGTTTCTGTAATTTTGGGTAAATCCGCTATAAACTCATTCATAATTTCGTTATCAATTGCTCTTTAGAATACATATCTATGTAAAATTGACGGACATATTTCAATAATTCTTTGCTATCAGTAATTTTCTGATCATCATCATTTGTTAATTTTTTATAATTTTATCCCGAGCTCTTGAAACTTCCAATTTATGAAAATAAATGGGATCCCTCTCCTGCGATGATATTGCCTCTGCGCGAAAACGCACTATTCCATCCTTGTTCAGATTCATATAAAATTTGTAAATTTCAGGCTTAATAGCTTTAATGTGTCCAGTATACTGACCACTGTTATCTGAAAGACCTGCCTTAATTAACGCCACAAGTCTCTCTCTTAAAGTACTTAACAGTGCGGATATCTTTGTTGACGTTCGGGCGCCTACATCTACAATTATTAATAAGCGTATCTATCATATCCGTTTTGAAATCGTCCCAAAATTCTTCCCTAAAATTTTGAAATTTATCTACCTGAAACAGATCATCTGTTAAATAAGATTTGAAAAATGTCACGAACGCTTCCTCTTTCAATAGACTATTATAGAAATACCAGCAGCCAGGGTCAGAAACAATGCCATCAAAAGGACTGCAAGTCATGATAACGTGTGAGTGATCGGATAAACAACAAGTGGTAATTTCACATTAATTAGCTCACCTTGCCTGAAAGGCCAAGTGAGCTTATGCCGTGGCGACTGTTCGTCGTCCATCCGCCGTCCGTCACCTTTTCATTTAAACGAATTCTTCTCAAGAGCTTTAGGGCATATATATATTCAAGTTTGTTCAAACGAAGCCAATCGGCCAGTTTATCCGGCGACCATGTTGGATCTTGATCGACTTTTTAGAAATGTCTTTAAAAATCTCTGAAACCGCTTGGGGGATCGAGTCAAAACTCATAAAATATCATCTAGGGCAAGAGTTGAACCAAGTTTCTTCAAGGGACCTGGATTGTTCAAAGACTTCGTCGGCCATTTTGGATGATCTAGTTTTTGCAAAAACACATCTTCTCCAGAACCACTAAACGGATCGGGTTGAAATGCTGGAGATATGATTAGGGACTAAGGGCTATTAAACTTTGTTCAAGGGAAGTTGATCATAAAAAACATGGCCGCCGTTGGCCAATCAAAATGTACCGTGTTTGGCGCACATATTGGATTTTTTTATTTGATGGATTTTGAGGCCAAAATTGGTTTTATATGTTTTTCTGGGGGTATTTTGATTTCAAATTTGACATTTTCGAAACTTTCGGATTAGTGGTCTGGCTGTCATCTTGGATCATTTTCCGGTCAAAAGCTCCCATACTAACGCAATGGGAAATTTAAAATGCCTTCTTCTCGAGAACCACTGGGCCGATTTCAATTATATTTGAACGGAAGCATCCTTAAGGCATAGTGATACAGAGTTGTTCAAAGGACGACGATCGGCCAATTTGGCCGGCGGCCATCTTGGATTTTATCCGATTTTTAGAAACGTCTTTAAAAATCTTCTGAAACCATTTGAACTAGCGATTCCAAACTATTGAAATATGATCTAGGGCAGGAGCGTAACCAAGATGGAATAGTTTTCGCGAAAACGACTTCTTCATCGGAACCGCTGAACGAATTGGGCTCATATTTGGAAGATATCATTAGGGCCTAAAGTACAACAGAAATTAATTGATCCTGAGGCATAGGCAAACGATCGGTATTAGACTACCTACTACAAAGATACCACATGTAGCACATTCGCCGATCATTTTAAGGTGTAAATCTTTATCTGACATTTCGCTATATGGTCTTTCTTAATCAAATTTCAGGTGTCCAATAGACTATTTAAAGCAATTTATAATAGAAATAGAGAGCACGTGAGAATTTGCATCAGCCAAGGTGTGGATTTAAAGTTAGAGAATGTGTTTCATTCAAAGAGATGATGATGATGTAGTGGAAGAGTTGCTAAAATCCGGTGCAGATCGCAATCAAGTTTCTGGACGATATCGTCAGTCTGCTATGCCGATGGCAGAAGATGATCATGACGTAACATTGCCAATGATAACATCTTTGATATCCCATGGAGCCGATTTCAGTCTCCGAGATGGTGATGGAGATACCTTTTGACATTAATTGAGCAGATGTAAATATTATGATACAGATGAGAATTAGCGTTCTGCTGTTAAGTTCCTGTTTGAGAAAGGAGGAAGCTTCTCTGTCCGAAATGAGAGGTTTTCACGCCTTTATTGCGCCTGTAGATCTGGCAAATTTAGATTAGTTATAGCTGTAGGAGTGTATGTGAATTTTAGAACTGGATACGAGACATTGTTAACGGCAGCAGCAGCTGCAAGCGCTAATATTGACATATTTGACTAATTGCTAGATGCTGGTAGTTAATAGACATCTAACACGTGCTGTTCTCATGAAGCCATGTTCTCGGAATGATCGTGCCATGATTGCATGAATACTGGATACTTGTGACGTGGATATAAATATGTCATTAAATGAGGCATGTTCCGGCATGACTATTCTACGCCGTGCTTGCCAGGATCATGACGTTGCCAGTGGACGGTACAACGTATGCTTGCTCGTGGAGCAGATGTTAGAGCAATGTCTGTTACTGGAGACACTGCCTTGCATTGTGCAGTTAGGTTTTGTAGCTGTATTAAATTTCGCCAGCTTTTATCATACAATCCTTCTCTGAACATAAAGAATATTGCGAATCAGGGGCCTTTATCTACTCTTATCCATTCTCTGTATCCTTCATTATCCGCAGCAGAGTATCAATCACCATGTCCGTGTTGTCCAGACACATGGTAACCGCCATCGTACTAACATACGCCGACTAACATCGCTCCGCTGTATCAGAGCAGAGGGGGGGGGGGGGGGCTGGGGGGGGGGGGGGCGAGACCGTGCGATAGGACGATGGGTAACCGCTGGTACAAATGTTGCTGTTGAAATTGAACATGAGATCAATCAAGTCATGATTCCATTTCCTCACTCAATCATATGACGAAATAATCAACTACGCGACATGTAGGCTGACGTCATAATCATAACGTCATGAATGACTCGATATAGTCCGCTTAATAGTCCGACACATTGTGCAAAGTGTATGGCTTTACCGTTCAATAAACATTCCATTGAATTGCCTTAGGCAGCAACAGCACCTTGTGGAATTAGTTTCAAAATATGCAATTAATGATATGCTAAGATACGACCCATTCGCTCATTGATATGCTAATGTGAAGCCTATTCTGTCATTGGTATGCTGAGGTACGGCCCATTCTCTCATTGATGTGCTAGTGTGAAGCCCATTCTGTCTCTGCCATTGTGATGCTAGTGTGGGCCCATTCTGCCATTGTTATGCTAGTGTGAAGCCCATTCTGTCATTGCTAATGTAACGTCCATTCTGTTATTGATATGCTAATGGAAGTTCCATTCTGAACCCATTCTGCCATTGATATGGTAATGTAAGTCCCACTCCGTACCCATTCTGGCATTGATATGGTAATGTAGTCCCACTCTGGACCCATTCTGCCATTGATATGGTAATGTCAGTCCCACTCTGGACCCATTCCATCATTGATATGGTAATGTAAGTCCCGCTCTGGACCCATTCTACCATTGATATGGTAATGTAAGTCCCAATCTGGGCACATTCTGCCATTGAAATGGTAATGTAAGTCCCACTCCTGGCCCATTCTGCCACTATTATGGTAATGTAAGTCTGGAAGTATGTTATCATTTACAAAGCCTATAGACCATGCTGCTGTTTAAGACGCAAGAAATTCAGTAGTGCGGTTTACAAAACGTTCATCAGTCAACTTACAATCCTTGAAAAGAATAATGTGCTAATAAAAGATACCATTTCTTCATTCAGTAAATTAATCATGGTAAACGATTTTGAGTACATATAAATATAAGAATGAATATGTTAAGATAGAGTGTGCTAACTGGACAATCTCATGCAAGCTATCAACGTTATCCATCATGTCTGTAAGTATCATTTTGAACGGGATGTATATTCTTGATATCAAATGGCAACTCGTTTGGGTGTTTATTTATGGCGCGTCTAACATATCACAGCTATACATGTCACATAGCCCGTCATGACTGTCACAAGCCTAACATGTCACATAGCCCGTCATGACTGTCACACGCCTAACATGTCACATAGCCAGCCATGACTGTCTAAAGCCTAACATATCACATAGCTCGTCAAGACTGTCACAAGTCTAACATGTCACATAGCCCGTCATGACTGTCACAAGTCTAACATGTCACATAGCCCGTCATGACTGTCACAAGTCTAATATATCACATAGCCCATCATGGCTGTCACAAGTCTAACATGTCACATAGCCTGTCATGACTGTCACAAGTCTAACACGTCACATAGCTCGTCATGACTGTCACACGTCTAACATATCACATTGCCCGGCATGGCTGTCATAAGTCTAACATGTCACATAGCCCGTCATGACTGTCACAAGTCTAACACGTCACATAGCTCGTCATGACTGTCACAAGTCTAACATATCACATTGCCCGTTGAGACTGTCACAAGTCTAACATGGCACATAGCCCGTCATGACAGTCACAAGTCTAACATGTCACATAGCCCGCCATGACTGTCAGAAGCCTAACATGGCGCATATCCCGTCATGACTGTCACAAGTCTAACATGGCGCATAGCCGTCATGACTGTCACAAGTCTAACATATCACATAGCCCGTCATGACTGTCAGAAGCCTAATATGGCGCATAGCCCGTCATGACTGTCACAAGTCTAACATATCACATAGCCCGTCATGACTGTCGCAAGTCTAACATGGCGCATAGCCCGTCATGACTGTCACAAGTCTAACATGGCACATAGCCCGTCATGACTGTCACAAGTCTAACAAGGTGCATAGCCCGTCATGACTGTCACAAGTCTAACATGGCGCATAGCCCGTCATGACTGTCACTGGACTAACATGGCACATAGCCCGTCATGACTGTCACAAGTCCAACATGGCGCATAGCCCGTCATGACTGTCACAAGTCTAACATGTCACATGTGCCATCATACCTGCCACAGGTCAAAATGTATTTTATTTTGTGCATTATTACATTTTATTTGATTAGCAATGCTACATGGCGGGCTTGTACCACAGCGCAATTGTTTTTTAAGTACTTCCCTTGCCCTTATTGCCAGTGCTCTCATTCCAGAAGGGGGGGGGGGTGGTGATGGGGATCGTCCATGGAATGGAAGGATCGCATCTGTTAATCAAGGAGCTTAATCAAGATATGTCACTAGTCTTGTTTGTGGGAGTCACAATCAAACGACACAGGTTCGCAAATGTCTGAGAGGAAGCGTTTGACTTATATGCCTTTGTGAATTTAAAATTGTATACCATTATGGACTTGGAGCTGTTTCTGTCACGGGAAGCAACACCTCCAAGTCAAATTAAGTGGGGGGGGGGGGGGGGGTACACATCACCAGCTATATCTGTATAGTGATATTTAAATTGAAATTGAAATCTGAGAGTTCATAGTTCATAGTGTTAAAATGCACCAATGCGTACAAAGTGGGCGGAGCTTAGATAGAAATTGATCCATTTATGATCGATGGTCAGCAGAATGCCGATATTCTTGTATTTTGATATCTTACTCAGACACTGTCACAAATAGGTCATTTAACTCTTAATAATCCGTCTTTGTGTGCCTGGAGAAGACAGACTGCGATAGCAGAGTTTATATTGTGAGTCATGATATTGCATTGTAATGTATCAAGATTGTGTATAGGCTATAAGAATGAAGGCCATAGAGACATTCAGTCTCTCAGTGAATCATCTGACGGCATAATCATCTACGTCACCTGTACGCTGACGGCATAATCATCTACGTCACATGTACGCTAACGGCATAATCATCTATGTCAACCTGTACGTTAACGGCATAATCACCTCGGTCACCTGTACTCTGACGGCATAATCACCTACGTCACCTGTACGCTGACGGCATAATCATCTACGTCACCTGTACGTTGACGGCATAATCATCTACGTCACCTATACGTTGACGGCATAATCATCTATGTCACCTGTACGCTGACGGTATAATCATCTACGTCACCTATACGTTGACGGCATAATCAATTACGTCATGAATAACGTGATTCAGTCTGTCATAAACGCTTAATAGTTCGTCAAGTTGAACGGATTGTACTACTATTTAATAACCATTCTGTTGAATATCTTGAACCTATTATGATTTGGCGCTATTTCTGTCATAGGCAGCAAATGCTATGATAGGAAGAAACAGCACCCAGTCAAATTAGTTTCAAAATAATTCAACAGCTTACCTGTATAGTTTTATGGAAATTGAGGTTCAGGGAAGTCAGGTTTCGATCGATCACAACACGGACAATGCATGGGTGGAGCTTAGCTAGAGATGGACGGGGCATAGCTAAAACTGGATTGATCCTGAGATAATGGTAACTCTCATAGCAATCTGAGACGGACAACAACCATACCAGTCTTCTTAAAAACATCTACGTGCAGAACGGAACTGATGTTTGTGTAGAAATTATGCAGTGACTAGCGAGTGAATCACTATCATCATGTTACCCATATAATTAGGATCCAATTTTAAAATCATTCCCACCAGTCAATCGCGACTATCATAAATTTATGCATCGTAATGTTGAGGTGCGGTTCTGGTGCGGCTAATTTCTCTACATAAATGGCACATTGGGAGAGAGAAATAAACGAAGTGAATAATCCATAAATTGCCCCGCGGAAATGTGATTCGCTCGGACAATAACTGTCAAACTACACTTTATAATTTATAAGCATCTTCTATATTCTGTTGCATTGACTACGCAATGTCTGCCTGCATAGCTGTGATTGAATCATATATCTTATGATTGCCATCTCGTCTCACACGAGACAAAGTGAACAATGTTTATTATATGACTGTACTTTATGTAATATGAATTTTCTGCATGACGAGTGATTTATGCGGAAATTGATTGGCCGGGTTACCGCTTGTCAGGACAACGAAATGGCCACAAGGAAATATCTATATTGCCACATCACAAATGATTAAGTGGTATGACATTTCCTGTCCTTATCGAACGTAGCACCGCGTCCATCATCAACAAGGATGTACAATACCGCTTTACAAGTTTGTAAGTGGGTTTTTTTCCAGTTCATCGCTGACTTTAGCCATATGGTATTGGTCGTGATTGGTCATGATTGGTCGTGATTGGTCATGATTGGTCGTGATTGGTCATGATTGGTCATGATTGGTCGTGATTGTTCATGATTGGTCATGATTGGTCGTGATTGGTCATGATTGGTCGTGATTGGTCATGATTAGTCTGTCAAATCATTCAAGAATAAACTGGGTGTCTACTTCAAAGAAAGAACCTTTGAATTGGACTGTGTACGTCATCCTATATAAAAAAAATAGGCAATAACAAGTCAATGGCTTATGTCTTGTAAAATGACGATGATGATGATGATGATGATGATGATGATGATGATGGTTTACAGTGGCTGCCACAATGTCCTCTCTGAACAAAAACAAGCACCAAGTATCCATCCTCTTTAAATGCAAGTTTGGTCCAGTAATTGCACTGAACCAATACAATTATAGCGCAAAAGCGTTATTATTTATTCTCTAAAGACTATTTGTTCAGCAGATGTTGCTGTACAACTCACTATGGTCATTCCATAAACAACTCGACTCAAAGCTGCCTGCCTCAGGAATCCCATTGGTCGTATGTGAGGAGTAGTTATTTTATTCTTAACCATCAGGGGCGGATCCAGAGAGGTGCAGGGGTGCGCACCCATCACCACCACCACCACCACCACCACCCACTCACCCCCACAACCACACCACCACACCCCTGCCACACTCACCCCACCCCCACACACCCCGGTCCCACCCCTGGTAGGTATGACATTCCCCAGCCTAACGTGCCCTTTTCCTCCTAACACATTTCAGCTGTTACATTAGCAGCACCACAGTCACTAGGTGTTCTAATACACCCGTACGTCTGTAGTTAGTCTCTAGTTAGTTTATAGGTAACTGTCCACTAGTTTAGAGATTAATGTAACTAACAATGCGCGTATCAAAAGTACGTTATCATTATACGTCCAGCCAGGATCTATCTCATTCATATCTTAGACCGAAATATGTTTCTCATACTTTTTTAGACTAACTGGACTGAAGTTGTTGCTGCCTTAAATTGGAAGCCATGCGTGTAGCTGAACCTATTGCTGCCCTGGACTGTGGGATATTTATGCAGCAATTACTTTCAGTATAAGGCAACAACAACCTTGACCTCAGTTAGGTAAAACAATAATCTGTGACTGTTGGAAATTAAAGGTGCATATTCACAGTAAAATTACTGAAAATAAAATTATTTAAATTGTCTACATTAGGATGCTTAAACTGTGGGCCTAGGTGTAATGAAACGAAATAAGTGTTAAGATGTGATGATTTCATTTCGTATAGATTAATATAATTTTTTTAATTACGAATTTGAATTAGGGACTCGTGTCTCTATTTAAATTTCATAACTTAAAGGTGCATGTTCACACCAAAATGATTCAAAATAATATTGTTAATATGATATACTTTTAGAGGCTTAAATTGTGTGCCTCGACAAATAATGTTTTTTTACGTACAAATTAATATAATTTGTTTAAATTGTGAAATTGAATTATAGCACGAGTCCCTTGTGATGTCCAAGCCTTCCATATAGTTCCGATGCTTTACGGAAACACCCGAGCATGCACGAGCATCATCAGTTGAGCCCCGGCAAGCAACCTGTGTTACCATACATATATTGACTTCGTGTCTAACCAATCTAGCATTAATTAACCAGTTTTGAGCATAATTAGTAGTTAATAAATATAGTAAAGTACAAACCAAGGTGTTGAGTAATAAGCAAGTACACGGAGACACAACTTCCCTAATTTAAGTTCGCAACTAAAACAATTATATTAATTTATACAGAATGCAACCATCATATGTTAAGATTTATTTCGTTTCATTACATTTATGTACACAGGTTAAACCTCTAAAAGTATACAATTTTAACGATTTTATTTTCAAACGTTCTGGTGTGAATATGCAGCGTAAACTGTTCTCAGAGTTTGAATGCTATGTGTAATTAGGCCCATTCTTAGTACCGCTACAACCATGGTGTGATGCACCAATGAGAAAATTATAATCAAATGGGTAAAGATTGGATAATTTTACAGCCAACTGAGCGTCCATATTTACCTCTGGAAATGCAGGACGGGCCACCTGAGAGCACTTAGATTTCAGAATTCCCCGCACGACGACCACCAGACTTCCACCAGATCCCAGTCTGGCTTGGATACCGCTGGTCCGAGTGTTTGGCAGGTTCATGTGCCCCTGCCCTAATACATTCCTGGATGCAACTCTGACCATTTCTGTGTGACTATTATTAAATAAATTATTCTTATCGCCTCTACGTTTCTTACTGAAATTAATTAGTAAAATGGCAATATTAACAGTTTTCGTACAGTCATACATGTAAAAGTGGCTCCCAGGACAGTACTATCTTCATCTCGCTTCCACATGAGTCTCCCAGGACGGTACTATCTTCATCTCGCTTCCACATGACTCTCCCAGGACGGTACTATCTTCATCTCGCTTCCACATGAGTCTCCCAGGACGGTACTATCTTCATCTCGCTTCCTTATGAGTCTCCCAGGACGGTACTATCTTCGTCCAGCTTTCACATGAGTCTCCCAGGACGGTACTATCTTCAGCTCGCTTCCACATGAGTCTCCCAGGACGGTACTATCTTCATTTCGCTTCCACATGAGTCTCCCGGGACAAGTACTATCTTCATCTCGCTTCCACATGAGTCTCCCAGGACGGTACTATCTTCATCACGCTTCCACATGAGTCTCACAGGACGGTACTATCTTCATCTCGCTTCCACATGAGTCTCCCAGGACAGTACTATCTTCATCTCGCTTCCCCATGAGTCTCCCAGGACGGTACTATCTTCATCTCGCTTCCACATGAGTCTCCCAGGACGGTATTATCTTCATCTCACTTCCACATGAGTCTCCCAGGACGGTACTATCTTCATCTCGCTTCATTATGAGTCTCCCAGGACGGTACTATTTTCATCTCGCTTCCTTATGAGTCTCCCAAGACAAGTACTATCTTCGTCTTAAAACGACCCTGAATTGCACGTTACTTTAACGTCTCATCTCAATGGACCGTTCCAGTTTTAGCTATACCCCACCCGTTTCCAGCTAAACTCCACCCACACCTCGTTCGTGTTGTGATCGAGCGATCCCTGAACTCCCAGACTATCAATTTCCAGAAAACTATACAGGTAAGCTGTTGAATATTTTGAAACTAATTTGACTGGGTACTGTTGCTGCCTATGGCAAGCCTATGGCAGCAACTGCGCCCAGTCAAATTAGCTTCAAAATATTCAACAGCGTGTTTATTAAATAGTAAAGACATACAATTCGTACCTACGTCATTCATGACTTCATTTATTATGATGTCATCCTACACGTCGCGTAGTTGATATACCGGGAAGGTCCATTCCTTGAGCGTGCATAAAGAGTGCTTGATGCTTGTTTTACATATATAATAGTATTTATCAGACTTTCCGGAAGGTAGACTAGATGTATCTTTTCTTTTAAGCATGACCTTGTAATAGTTCTCTCGTTTTGATTTATATCTAAACTCTATGTGTCCATTGTAGGAACAATATGACCTTGTAATAAAGTTAAATTCGAGAAGTCATGGCGTTATAATTACGATCTCTTTTCTATAGTTACAGCTTGTATTCGATTTCAACAATATGGCTACTGCACGCTGTTGTTTATCTGAGGTTGAAATAGCTATGATCCTGTGCGCTGCTTTTCAAATGACCACTTTGTCTTCTAACACTGTAAGTGAAGCGGCAATCATTACCCTGATGCATGTATTATGTATATCAGTGATGCAGATTCTCCATGGGAAAGGAGAGACTTAACAATCCATGCAAAACACAGCATGCAAAGTAATACCATGGAAACGAACACAAATGTTATTTGAAATGCCTACAAGAGCGGGATGAAACAATGATGTTATTTCTCTCAGGTTAACCTTGGGTTGTCTGGCGCAACAACATATATATCAGGACGGATTTATCAGACTTTTATGGATGCAGTTATTTCAGCCAAGCTGCTAATGGATAACGTGGGAGGGGCTATAGGTCGACAAAGAGGCCTATTCATTACAAGAATGGGCCCTTCCAAGTTTATCCATCCATCATATGACGTCATAATCAACTATGTGATGTGCCGCTGTTGCTGCCATAGGCAGCAACAGCGGCCAGTCAAATTAGTTTCAAAACATTTAACAGCTAGTCAGGGAAGTCAGAGATCGATCGAACCCAACACGGACGAGGTGTGTATCGAGCTTAGATAGTGATGGGTGGAATATTGCAGAATATTTACCGCTTCTAAACATGTGTGCAAGCATATACACACTCATGATAATATAAGGGAGATCAATGAGGGCGCCTTGGTCGCAAATGCATAGATATAGTAGAGTTACCTCCCTTTATTTGTACTTCGTCTATAAAGGAAAATGTTTTATGTATTGATGCGGTGGCCACCAAAGACACCAATACTCGTCATTGTTGTCTTCGTCGTCGTCGTCGTCGTCGTCGTCGTCGCAATCACCATCATCATCATCACAATTCACGCCATCGCCACCATCGGCATCACCACCAATGTCGTCCTCGCTATCGTTATCACTATGGCCATAGTGCGCGATGCTGTGAAATTCTATGAATCGTGTCTACAAGTAACCATGCACATTAGTGGGTCACGTGCCAGTATTCTGCCTATGGTTAAAATATGTGAAATTTTGACATCTATTGACCTCCGTATTGGATTTATCTACAGACTACAAAAGGTATCACATCATAGTATTTATCCTACCCAGGAAAATTGACCAAGAATTGTCATGTACGTCATTATGTTCGAGGTGTGATACATACCAACACTACTTACTAAGAAAATCTAACGGCTCAATTTAATAAACTATAAACGACCTAGACCCGATTGACCGGCACTGTTTGATTAAGCATAGATTGACCGGCCCTTCCAGGGATCAGGAGTGGGCGGTGGATGCAAGAATGTCACTTGTGAATCATCAACATCTGTTTTAAATGCATCACCTGAGTACCTTAGTGTTAGGTAGTGTTATCATTAGAAGATCCGTATGTAGGGATGTAAGTATGTATCGCGTATGAATGGATGACAGGGTGGGTGGATGACAGGGTGGGTGGATGACAGGGCAGGTGGATGACTGGGTGAGTGGATGGGTGAGTGGTTGGATTAATCGAGATCAATCGATCGGTCGGTCAGTCTGTTAATTGGTCGGTCAGTCAGTCTGTCAATTCATCTTTCCAGGGTATCCATCTATCATCTGGCGTCATAATCAGCTAAGCAGCATGTAGGATGACGTCATAATCATTACGTCACTGACACGTGCATATAAATGTGCATGCTGCGTGGTAGAACGCACACACTGACACGTGCATATAAATGTGCATGCTGCGTGGTAGAACGCACACACTGACACGTGCATATATATGTGCATGATGCGTGGTAGAACGCACACAGTGACACGTGCATATAAATGTGCATGCTACGTGGTAGAACGCACACACTGACACGTGCATATAAATGTGCATGATGCGTGGTAGAACGCACACACTGACACGTGCATATATATGTGCATGATGCGTGGTAGAACGCACACACTGACACGTGCATATAAATGTGCATGATGCATGGTAGAACGCACACACTGACACGTGCATATATATGTGTATGATGCGTGGTAAAACGCACACATTGACACGTGCATATAAATGTGCATGCTGCGTGGTAGAACGCACACACTGACACGTGCATATATATGTGCATGATGCGTGGTAGAACGCACACACTGACACGTGCATATAAATGTGCATGATGCATGGTAGAACGCACACACTGACACGTGCATATATATGTGCATGATGCGTGGTAGAACGCACACACTGACACGTGCATATAAATGTGCATGTTGCGTGGTAGAACGCGCACACTGACACGTGCATATACACCATGGAATATATCAAAGCTACAGAACAAATAATGATAAAGCTGTACAAATATATTTTTAATTTAGTCTTGGCTAGTGGAGAGATACCAGAGACATGGACCCATGGAATTATCATACCAATCTATAAACAAAAAGGCAACCTAAATGAACCCCAAAATTATAGCCCCATAACGCTCCTAAGCTGTCTAGGTAAATTATTTACTTCTGTTATTTGCTGCAGAATAAACGACTTTATGGAAGAACACACACCCCTCGCTGAAAACCAAGGTTATACATAGTATGTACAGTAACATAAAATCTCAACTAAAAGTAAATAATGAATTCTCACCTGCTTTCGGCTGTGATTGGGGAGTAAGACAAGGTGAAAATGTATCTCCTCTCCTATTTTCAATTTACTTAAATGATCTAGAAGAATTTCTTATAGAAAACAACTGCAAACAAGTCGAACTCCAGTATGACGACTTAGACCGTATAGTTCTCATTAACCTCCTAGTGCGTTTGTACGATGATGATACAATCCTTATTGCAGATGAAAAGATGAGATTCGAGAAATTATTTACTACCTTTGGAGCATATACAGACCAATGGAAACTAAAAATAAACATAGATAAAACCAAAATTATGATATTCGGTGCCTCAAAACGATATTATAATAAGCTTAAACTCTACCTGCATAATAAAGAAATAGATATCTGCGATGAATATAAATATCTAGGAATCTTACTTTCTCAAAATGGCAGATTATCAAAGGCCCCAAAACATATATCTGAGCAAGCATGCAAAGCATCATACGCACTATTAAGAAATTCACGCAAACTTGATCTAGCTATTGATTGCCAACTATAATTATTCCACCAGCTGGTGGAGCCAGTACTACTATACGGGTGTGAAGTTACCGGTATAGAAAATGGCGACCAACTTGAAAAGGTTAAACTTGATTTTCTACGAAATATACTAAAAGTCAAACGCTCCACACCTAAATACATGATATATGGGGAAACAGGGGAAATGCCAATTAAACTTGAAATTAAACACCGCATAATAACCTATTGGTAAACAAAATAAAATATCTGCACTAATTTACAAATACATGTTAACTATCTACACCAAAAATAACACACAGTATAAATGGCTGGAAAATGTTAGAAACATCTTAGACTCAACAGGAAATAGTTATCTCTGGATTGCACAAACTGCACACAACGTTAAATTAGACTCAAATAAAATATCCAGAGTACTAAAAGACCAATTTAGGCAACAATGGAACAGTGAAATGCAGAACTCATGGAAGGGAAACCATATAATGCTTTCAAAACACAGCTAGATACAGAAGAATATTTATCTATACTAGGGGATTACAACAGGATTACATTAACACGATTCAGAACACCAACTAATTACCAACCGATAGAGACAGGAAGATGGGATGGGACCACACGGGAGAACAGAAAATGTACTATATGCACACAAAATGACATAGGTGATGAATATCATTATATCCTGACGTGTGCATTTTTCAAAGATAAACGTGCGGGTGTGCGTGTGTGTGTGCATGCGTGCGTGCGTGCGTGTGTGTGTGCACGCGCACGCATCAATAAGTGGCATGCGGCTATGTGAACTATGTACTAGATGAGCACGACATGACATATACTAATAATAAGAATTTCTCATGAATGTACGCCTATGTAGAAGCGCATGGCAGACATTGACTGGATAACGATGTACATAGCATAAAGATGCAGTCATTATAGATATAAAAAGTACATCTAATTTTTGTCACCAGTGGAATCCTGCCCTCCAGGAATCTGCGAAGCTCAATTAAAGAAACCGTAGATTCGACGATGACCGTTCAGAACAGCTGGTGACTATTTTTAAACTAATTTAACTGCAAATTAACGCTGTTGCTGCGGTCTCTGACACGCTCAGTGTTCAATTAAATTTTCTCAGAAAGATTTATCAGAGTGCTTGGTACCGTATGCAGCATTGATCCAGTTCTCAACATCTAATATCCGAGTTAGAATAGATTAGGCCTACACACATTTCCTATAAACCTAACCTATAGCATAAGATTAATAAAGTTGCATAATACATAAGTACACTACATGAGATGTACAACAGCCTGTACAATATTAAAATAAAATAATTATGATTAACATATCGTTCAATTCAATGTCCTGATTGGGCTTAGCATGGCCGACCATAAATTCGTTGCAAGTGGCAACACGGTGCAAAACATGCTTTTATTATTAGCGAGTTGAGAAAAAGCCAGACACTTTCTGTCATTGGCATAGTAATGTAAGGTCCATTCTGTCATGTATATGGTAATGTAAGACCTATTCTCTCATTAATATGCTAATGTAAGACGAATTCTCTCAATGATATGCTAATGTAAGATCGATTCTGTCATTGATATGTCAATGTAAGATCCATGCTGTCATTGATATGCTAATACAAGACCCATTCTGTTATTGATATGCTAATGTAAGACCCATCCTGCCATTGATATGCTAATGTAAGACCCATTCTGCCATTGATATGCTAATGTAAGGCCCATTCTGCCATTGATATGCTAACATAAGACCCATTCTGTCATTGATATGCTAATGTAAGACCCATTCTGTCATTGATATGGTAATGTTAGACCCATTCTGTCATCCATATGCTAATGTAAGCCCCATTATGTCATTGATCTGCTAATGTAAGGCTCATTCTGTCATTGATATGCTAATGTAAGACCCATACTGTCATTGATATGGTAATGTTAGACCCATTCTGTCATTCATATGCTAATATAAGCCCCATTATGTCATTGATCTGCTAATGTAAGGCTCATTCTGTCATTGCTATGCTAATGTAAGACCCATTCTGTCATTGATATGGTAATGTTAGACCCATTCTGTCATTGATCTGCTAATGTAAGCCCCATTCTGTCATTCATATGCTAATGTAAGCCCCATTATGTCATTGATCTGCTAATGTAAGGCTCATTCTGTCATTGCTATGCTAATGTAAGACCCATTCTGTCATTGATATGGTAATGTTAGACCCATTCTGTCATTGATCTGCTAATGTAAGCCCCATTCTGTCATTCATATGCTAATGTAAGCCCCATTATGTCATTGATATGTTAATGTAAGACCCATTCTGTCATTGATATGGTAATGTTAGACCCATTCTGTCATTGATATGCTAATGTAAGACCCATTCTGTCATTGATATGGTAATTTAAGATCCATTCTGTCATTGATATGGTAATGTTAGACCCATTCTGTCATTCATATGCTAATGTAAGCCCCATTATGTCATTGATATGTTAATGTAAGGCTCATTCTGTCATTGCTATGATGATAGAAGTAGCGGGACAAGAACCTTGCATTTTGTTTTAAAGCTACTGCCACGCAAAGTTCCTGCTGATTTAAAATGCCGTTATCATTTTGGGGACTCTTAATGAGTTCATCTTTATATTAAGAACAGATTGGTTCAAAATCTTAGTGTAGTTGTTGAAAAATGAGCTCATATGAGATTTAATTTTCACCTCTGTTATACACCATGCGTTAGATTCGGGGGTTTCAATTGGTATCTCTGTAATGTGATGTGTTACTCAATTATCTAAACTTATAATCAAAATACATCACTTAACATGTCCAAATTTGACATTACAATAGAAGGTATAGTCCGACAAGAATGTCCCGCCCATTTCTAGATAAGCTCCTCCCACTTTGCGAATGTGAATCGATTTAATACTTTGAACCATGAATTTCCAGAACTTCAGTTTCAAAGTAGCTACAGAGGTAAGCTGGTGAATATTCTCAAACTAATTAATTTAAAAATAATCAATAGAATGATTTTTAAAATGAATGTTCACCAGAGACACAATTCAGACGGTTACTGTCGGTCCTATTTGACCTAAGATATCTGGGTTGTGCATAGGTAATTACGTAATTTTGATTACTTAATAACTCAATGCAATGGGTTGTGTAATGATTAACCCCTTTAAAATGACAGGATAAACATAGAGATAACTGTACAGATTCACAAGTAAATTGGGTAAGTAAGAAAGAAGTTAGCCAGCGAATCAAACAGACAACCAGTTCAATGCACCAGTAAATTCGATAAACCCAAGCACATTAGGGCCTATTTATAATTTTAATGACATCAGAAACTATTCTAATGTCTAGAACACACGAAATACAGTACTTAGTGCCTTTTACAAAATGTTCACCAGTCCACTTACAAGGCTTGAAAAGAGTAAGGTGATTAGGATATTAAAAGATAACATTCCTTCATTCACTGCATTAATCGGTACATGAGTACATTTAAATATAAGAATGAATATGTTGAGATAGAGACTAAGTGGATACCGTGTGAATGTACTAACTGGAGAACCTCATACAAGCTGACCGTATCACAAGAGGGGAACCATTTCTAGCTAAGCTCCGCCCATTTCTAGCTATGCCCCACCGATTTTTTGCTAAGCTTCGCCCACGCTTTGAGCGTTTTATGATCGATTTATATACTTTAAACCCTGAATTAGCAGAATCCCAATTTTAAGCTAACTATATAGGTAATCAGTCAAATTAGTTTCAAAATATTCAACAGAATGTGTATTAAATAGTAGACCTACAATTCGTATAACAACACTTATTCCTTGGCAATTAAGTGTTCGTGATGAACTCTTCATACCGTAATTCATTATAACGTCATCTTGTGGCATTTAATAACAGGCGACACACCAAAGGTTAGCATTACATTGATCTTATGGGACGGGACAAAAAACGTGACAGCTTAAAGGTAAAATATATCACTGTAAATTCGTTCGTTCAATTGGTTTATAGGCCGCTCACATTTAGATGTATTTGAGCCATTTCACTCGCAATAGAGGTGCTTCCCCCCGAAGGGCTGCAAAATGAACATCAAGAGTGAAATCATCAAAACTTATTGCCTGTTGCTGCCTACTGTTGTTGGCGGGTGTGGGTGTTTTACTCTGTGTAAATGAGGGTGGGGTGGAGGGGTAGGGGATTACTTTATTTCTCTTGCAAGTGGGATGGTATGGAGGGCAGTCTGTGAAATTAATTCAACAAAAAACGAAATTAGGCAACAAATTTTGAAATAAAAAATATTAAGAGATGAAACTGAAAGATAACACTATCAAATAAACGTAAGTAATTAAATTAAATTGCATGTGTTTAAATACACAAGAACGGGAAAAACTAAAATTAGTCTAACTGTAGTTTTAAATGTCTAAGGAAAGCTATTTTAAGCATAGCCAATAACATAGATGGAAATATAATGATGATACATGCAGTCGCTGGAAGCCCGATTGTGGTGACACGTGACTCTAAGAAAATTATCATGTCCAGGTGGTTTGTTACATCATATTGTTAGGTATTTATCACACGCTAGCACGCGTGTACGCACACACGCACCCGCTTCAATGTGTGCATATACGACGCATACACCAGACACCACTAGTAGTCTCTATGACATTTATACACTTATCAGCTGTCTGGAAGTCAGAAAATGACTTAAGACTTTAGGTATATGACATAGGTATGACGTCACGGCTAACTCCACTTGTTTGAGCGACACATGCATCATTATCCTGTCCTCTGCTATGATATACTACTCGACCAAATGTTATTATTGCATCAATCTAAAAATAGAGGCGTGGCTTCTACTTCTCGATCTCGAATCGATGCAGATCTCGCGAGATACGAATGATTATTGCACGTGTGTTTGAGTGGGAGCACACAACCTCAGCCCAGGAGCTTGTTCATATTGTGGATTTGGGATGGATCGGACTGATCATCCATACCAACCGGAAAAATATGCACATGCGTGAAACAAAGATGCACAATCTCTAATGAGATGCTGGACATAGCATCGTCAACATCTAGTAATTATGATTATCATCTACTGAATAAGGATGGTCGTAATACGATGTTGATAGAGCAGCACTGAGCTCTGATGTAAAACTGTAACACACGTGTAGGGTGTTTGATTTAATAGGTTTAATAATAACAAATGCATGATGGTTGGAAACGCGACGTGATTCAGGTCGCCATGGCACAATGAATAACTCGGCTCATGTTCCATTTACATTGGCAGCTGGGCCCAGACGACTCTTGTGACAACTCGACCCACTGCCTAGACAGCCAAGAACAGGAAATTACTAACCCAGCCTACCAATTTGAGGTGCAAAAAGATGCATAGCGGGGTCAATGCGACATGACCAACAGAGCCTGCTTACCAGAGTCGTATGTTGCAATCAATAGCAATAGTTGCATCAACTCTCCTAACACAACAATGGATGTAACTTTCGGGGTAGCGCGAAATCGGATATTCTGTAGGTATTTTTAGTTTCAAGGAAATTTCTTCATTCGACGTTATAGTAAATTGTGAGCCCCAATAACAGGTTAATCCAAGTCACTGGCTAAGGGGTTCCGACAGCTGGTTGCCTAGCAACTCGCTGGGTTAAGATGTCGCACTCTAGGAAAGTTAAAGGTCAATGACATAGAAACCAGATATGGAACCTTCTAGAGCAATCAGATTACGTGATTCCCATAGGCTATTAACAAGGTATGTAGGTAGGTTAGTTGGTTTATTGGCCGCTCAAACCGAGATGTATTTGGGCCATGACTCACTCACTCTGATAGGTGCTTCCCCGAAGGGTTGCGATGCTCCCCCGAAGTGTTGCTATAAACGAAATCAAAACTGAAAAAAGTCAAAGAATTAAGTCGTTGCTGGGAGTGTGTTGCCTGATGTTGCCAAATGAACTGTTGTTGGGAGGTGTTGATGTTGTATGCCGTGTAGAGGAGGGGTGGGAGGGTGAATTACTTTATTTCTCATGGAGGCGGGATGGGGTGGAGGGCAGTCTGTAAAATAAAATCTCAAAACGTGAATCAGGAAAATTTTTAATAAAAAATCAACTAGGATTAAACAACTAAAAATAATGGCCTCTGATTAAATAAACAAGAAACGGGGAAAATTAAACTTAAATCCAGTGTTTGTAAACTAAATATCCAAATTTAATACTTAAAATTATAACTTGTTGCTATTAGAAATAAAAAGTTGAATGCAGGTGGCGCTATTTGGGAGTTAAAAGGGGCCTAATAGTCACGTGGGCAAGTCACTAAAAATCCTTTCATACGTATGATAAAATGTTGATCTAGCGCTGGACGAAAGGAGAGCAGAACAGGGCGACAGCATTTACATCAAAAGCAAAGCAACGTCAACCACGATCTCCGTGTCCAGTTTTCGTGTTTCCACCACCACACACCAAAGTCTTCGTCATTGCATCATCGGGCGAATCGTCACCAGGTACACAGCAGATAGAAGCAGCAAGCAAGTAGCGTCAACACTCCACTCGACCAACGGCATCTATCTAGGGCGGGTTGATAGCGGCTCAACGATAATCCCACCTAGATCACCACCTGGCGCCAATCACACATCCAAATTCCCGGGTTCTCTTTATTTTTTTTTGCTATTAGCAAACCCCTTAAGTTGTTATGTGATATGTTCATGACAAAAACACGCCGAAGTGAATTGACGATTCCACACTAATGACCAATCAAAATGCTGGGATTGAACCAATAGAAATTCGACAAAAGACTAACCAATCGATTAACCAATGAAAAGAGATGCGGTTTCGAGGCATGAATCACTGCCAATCTAAAAATAGAGGCGTGGCTTCTACGAGAATAGACCTCTAATGTATTGACCGGCCATCTTATTAGGTCATCACAATGACTAGACTGTTACACAGACTCAACTTCGGCGACCTGACATATCGGGACCCAGTCCATCTCCATAGCGGACTGTAAAAGGAATGGATTGTGTTGATGTTATCATCTTAACCTCTGTATCACTAGCTTAATACAGACATTAAAATGGACTTGATCCATCCAGTGGTTTGTGTGATATCAATATCCACACAACGTCAGCAAATTCTTGACCTCATTTTGTGTGCGACAGACGTACGACAGATTTGAATTTTACGACGAATTCAGAGGCACTATTTTTCTGTTAACCACTTGTCATACAGACTACTATAGGCTTTATATCATCTCGTTTTACGTGAATTAATGGTGTCTGGTATGAGGAGAGTAGCGCTCGTGTCCTTTTAAGTTTCGATTCTCTCTACCACCATATTCTGCTGGAAATCACTACGCCAATGGCTAATCAATACATACGAGCTACTTTTCTCGATCTCGAATCGAAGGAGATCTCGCGAGATACGAATGGAATCATTGCATGTAGCTGGTACAAGTGGAGTCGAAAGAATTAAGTAATAGGAAAATGAAACCATGGCAATGATTGGTTAAAGGCGTATTTGCTTCCCTCCAAAAAAATGTCGGTTTGGATAGTAATATATAAGCATCTGCAGAAGCGGGGAAGGCGGTAGCTCAGGTAGTTATGAGCAGAGCTGTGAAACAGGCCACTCAGAGTTCGTGTCTCTGTTCAGTCAACTGACGATCGCTGGAAACATAGGCTCCTTCACTTTTCATTGCCTCTCTCCACCCAGGAGTATAAATGGGTACCAGTGTAAAAGCTGGGGAAGTTACCAATAATAGACTGAAATTTAAAAACAGCCTAGAATGGTATGAACGGGACCTGTAATCAGGGGCACGATAACCATACCAATAACTTCATCAGCGCGCAATATTGTATCTATCTCCGGTGCTGCTCTCCTCTTCGTCGGCTGGTATTTGTTATGATGGATATGCAGGTAAGCTTTAATAGGAACTTAATGAAGCCTCTGTACATTTTGTATAGCGTTTATCTATTGGCGATTTTGCCTTGGAATTCATTATTGTAAGATATGTAAATAAAAAGTAGTTAGTCACAGTTAAATGTTTCACGTATTCGTGAGTATCCCTCAGAAAGAGGGAGCGCATCACTCCTCTTACTTGGAACACGGCAGTCATATACATATTTCAAACAGGCCCAGGTGACCATATAAATATCGCGCAGCAACCATAAAAAACGTTGAGTTGAGTGGTCACTTCCTCACTTCCTCGCCGAGTGGTCACTTCCTCACTTGCTCGCTACTTTTCATCATCACACATGCTGTTGCAGCAGCGAATACATCCCGATAATGAGATCTAGCGAGAACGAACTTTCATGTGTCCTCGGAAGAATAATTAAAATCTTCATTGTGGATCTATTCTGAGTTGATTCACTCCTAACCTGGACACGTTCCCATTAATTTCGCTCAAAAGTCAGGAACCATCTAGGTGAAGTGTATCAGGCCTAGTTTTAAATCCACGCAATGGCGGGCTTGTGTATGTGTGGAGTCTAAGGACTTTCTCCACAGAACCAACATCGAAAGTCAATTGCACCTACATTAACGTACAAATCAGTCATACGATGATTGGTCAATTACTTGGACAGACTTAGTAATGTATGTGATACGATGAGTAGTTTAGAAGGATTTAAAGCCAAACAACGCCCCTCTGAATCCAAATCTCAACAATGGTCCCCCTGGTGATAAACAACATTCTACGTGGCGATCGCTTGGTCATTGACCGACCAACTACAGTTTGTTTTAGTTCAAATTGATTTAGCAAGTTGAGCAACCTCCTGAGTTCGTCCAAGCGAAAATCTTGATGCGAATACTGAATAGTCAAGTTGTGTCCGAATCTAAACCACGCGCCAATAGATTAATCCAGTCTCTCACTCAAAAATATGACGTCATAATCAATTACGTGACAGGTAGGCTGGCGTCACAATCAAATCCGTCACGAACGCCATATCTAAGTTCATCATAAATGCTTAATAGTCACTTAAGTCGTACAAATTGTATGTCTTCTGTTGAATATTTAGAAACAAATATGACTGTGCGCTGTTGTTCCCGGCGCCATAGGCGGCAACAGCACCTGGACAAATTAGTTTCAAAATATTCAAAAGGTTACCGGTATTATTTTCTGGAAATTGAGATTCATGGAATTCTGGATTCGATCGATCCAAATACAAGCAAATCATGGCGGAGTTTAGCTAGGAATTGGCGGAGAATAGATAAAACTGGATTCATCCATTGACAACCAAACTTCTGTTCAGATCAGAAAGGAACTCACTCTGCTCAATCTGCAAACTGTGGCATTCAGTTGTTTAGAATTCACCATTTAATACACTATGTAACGAATATGGCTTTAAAGGGGATTTGGGGCGGGGCGGGGCGGGGGATGGCGGGGGGGGGGGGGGGGTGTGTGTGGAGCGAGAGGTCGTTAGTAACAGTGTCATATCGACACTTATTTAGATTTTCTTCCCTATTTTGGTTGTAAACATTAAATGTAAACTCTCAATGCCATAAAACAACTGTCATCACAGACAGGCTTATGACGTAACAGACAGGCCTCTGATGTGACAGACAGGCTTCTGACGTAACAGACATGCTTCTGATGTAACAGACAGGCTTCTGACATAACAGACAGGCTTCTGATGTGACAGACAGGCTACTGACGTGACAGACATGCTACGGACGTGGCAGACATGCTACTGACGTGACAGACAGGCTGCTAATGTGATACACATACTTCTGACGTGACAGACAGGTTTCTGACGGAACAGACAGGCTTCTGATGTGACAGACAGTCTTCTGACGTAACAGGCATGCTTCTGATGTGACAGACAGGCTTCTGACGTAGCAGACAGGTTTCTGACGTAACAGACATGCTTCTGATGTGACAGACATGTTTCTGACGTGACAGACAGGCATCTGATGTGAGAGACCGGCTTCTGACGTAACAGACAGGTTTCTGATATGACAGACAGGCTACTGACGTAACAGACAGGCTTCTGACGTAACAGGCATGCTTCTGATGTGACAGACAGGCTTCTGACGTGACAGACAGGCTTCTGATGTGACAGACATGTTACTGACGTGACAGACAGGCTTCTGAAGTGACAATTATATGCAGTAAAGTCTCCTGAAGCGAGTGACGACATTGACGAGCTGGGCATGACGCGCGCATTATGGATCATATGATAGTCACACAGAACTACCTGTTAGGGGCACGGGTCATCAAACTGGACGTCGCAGATGCTGTTTGTATCACTATTGTTTTGTCTATGCTTACATTCTAACGTTCTATTGTTTACCTTATTTATATTCACATGAAAAATACATCATCTAAAAATATGAAAATTATAAATATATAAATGTATAGATATAAAATATATGATGAAATAAAAGTGTAAAATATTACAATAATTATCGTGTTTCCTTTTGTACATTGATGCAGTTCTCAATCTTAATTACAGAGTAGCACTTTAAACCAGAAAGGTCAAAGCACCAAAATCATTGACGATTTTATAAATATCCTATTGAGTATTTTGAAACTGATTTGACTGGGACCTGTTGCTGGCTATGGCAGCAACATGTTCCTGTCAAATTAGTTGCAAAATACTCAACAGCTTACCTGTATGATTGTTTTAAAATCATGATTCTGGGAATTCACGGTTCAAGGGGTTCAGATTGGCTAACTATCTACCCTGAGTATGTGCATATTTCATAGTTAATAAGCTATCTAGAATATCCACCTGTATTTATGAGGCTGGGCAAGTCGCATAATACTCAGCGTGGCCAGGTACATAGTCATCAGTCGAGTTTGCAATTTGTCAATATCTCAAACACACCATAGGCTGTGCTTTGGTTAGCTTCCAGTTTTGTGTTCTACATTAGGTCCAGCCACATCTTTCAACTCTAATACAATGCCTAAGCCATTCTTCATGTAAGAATCCACACTTACTTGCACACAACAATGACATTCAAGTTGTTTATGTATAAGCTTACTTCTTTCTAACAAACTGCACACTGAAAAGTAAAGACTCCTTCAAATTCTTGTGACGTCATACGGCTCCTTCGAATTCTTATTAGTGACGTCATATGGCTCTGGGCACATACATACGCCACCTCTACGCGTGAGAGGTTAATTCACAGATCTTAAAAGTCGTAAACTATAATATTTTCTTATCATAGGGTAAGGATCGACATTTTCTAAGTCATATCTTATAAATACCGTTCCTATTCTTAAAGCCATCAACATCACCAAGCACTTTACCCTAGCGATAAGCTATGCATTTAACAACTGTCACAAACACAGACCTTGTGGATAACGTATTTACTTAACACTAATAGGCCTATGTTCAGTAGTCTGAACTATTCACCACTGGTTTCCAGCCAGAGCGAGGTTAGTTAAAGTGTCGAGCGCGCACAAGTCGAAGACGACATCATCGATCAACCGCCTCATTGGCAGATTATGAACAGGGGAGATAATCCTATAGTTAACCCTTTAATCATCAAGTTGGCTAAAATCGGATTCTGCAGAGGGCCGTGAGAATTGTACATAATTTACAGAACAGGAAAAGATTATTCTTGAGACTGTACCACTAGAATGACTGGCTCGATATCCGAGTCTGTAAATCCAGTGGTAAATCTTTTTAATAATCTTGTCTTTGTCTACAAATGGCCAAATGAAATTTTCCTGAACAAATCTGATCATTGAAGGATTAAACGGGATCTGTTAGACATCTTCGCATAATGAGGCACAAGAGTAGTCTCCGATCTCCTGAGATGAATCCTGGTTTGACGCGGCTCGTCTCGGCCCACGCACGTAAATCAGGTCATGCGGCAGACGACGACGACGGAAATAAATACACCTGAAAAGTACAAATAAATTCATCAGGTATTGTGTGCACAAAAGCAAATGAAATGTGGATTGTTAGACAATAATAGAATTCTTGAATCTATCTCCTCAGTCATTCATATGACGTTATAATCAACTATGTGACGTGTAGGATGAGGTCATAGTCATTACGTCATGAATGAATCGATTTAGTCTGTCTTAGACGCTTAATAGTCCGGCACGTACGAGTTGTATGGCTTTACTATTTAATAAACATGTCGAATGTTTTGAAAATAATTTGACTGGGCGCTGTTACTGCCATACCCAGTCAAATTAGTTTCAAAATAGTCAACAGCTTACGTGTATAGTTTTTTGGAAATTGATAGTGAAGGAGTAGGATCGATCGATCCCAACACGAGCGAGGTGTGGGTGGAGCTTAGATAGAGATGTTTGTGGAGCTTAGATAGAGATGTGGGTGGAGCTTAGATAGAGATGGGCGGGGCATGGCTAAATCTGGCAAGGACCATTGGTAAACAGTTTTGTTGGTTTTAGATACAATCAGTCGTTCTTACTAATGAATGACCGATAGGCAATTATATACCTTTCATTAATGATGCATCTGCTCGTCGTAGACCCTAACTGACTAATATAATTGCAGGTACTTTACTTTACTTTACCTGTCCATACCAAGACGACAGCATGATACCTACATGGCTAGTGACAAGTGCGTGGATCTCACCATAGTGCCTTTATCCTACATTGTAATCACGTGTTTCCTCCATAGTCTGCACATTCTGGCATTGTTCGGGTCAATGGTTACCGTTATTTAACTACACTGTATGCTTTATAATCCAGATTGTCACTTCAAAAGGGGTGCCGCATTGCTACTGATCTAATATAAAATGCTAGCCTTAGATCGTGTTCTCACTAGAGAGTTAATCCGGAATAACGCCATACTTCAGTATGGCGTTATTCCGAATTAAGTCTCTAGTGAGAGCACGGCCTTATACTCACGCTAATTAATTTTAAATGTTTTATTCAGCGGCTGATATTTAATAGGATGGATTAGCTAGGGCTCGTTTAGCCACGTGAATCTCGCTTAGCTCTAAAGACCTCATTTATTCTTCCATGAAACAGCAACCCATATGACAGGGTTGTCCACCGACCTGGCCATCAGATTTTATGTAGAATTCACATTAAGCAACTCCGAGCACACATACGCTATGTGTATTATTACAAATGTTAAACCAAGGAACAAACTAACTATTAAAGATTTTGCTCAGAATTCTCCATTTCGTATCATTGTGTCCACCACGTCCCTTACCAGCATGTTTATGATAAAATAGATACAAACTCTATTGACATTCTTTAGTAGGACAACATATGGCTTCATGATGAAGATGTACATTAGATATGGTTAGTACAATTGCTGTTTCTGTGAGAGGTATAAGAGTGGACATTATGATTGCTGTTTCTAAGAGAGATATAAGAGTGGTCAGTATGATTGCTGTTTCTGTGAGAGGTATAAGAGTGGTCAGTAAGATTGCTGTTTCTGTGAAAGCTACGAGAGTGGTCAGTATGATTGCTGTTTCTCTGGGAGATATGAGAGTGGACATTATGATTGCTGTTTCTCTGGGAGAAATAAGAATGGACAGTATGATTGCTGTTTCTCTGGGAGATATGAAAGTGGGCAGTATGATAGCTATTTCTGTGAGAAATATAAGAGTGGTCAGTATGATTGCTGTTTCTCTGGGAGATATTAGAGTGGGCAGCATGATTGCTGTTTCTGTGAGAGATATAAGAGTGGACAGTATGATTGCTGTTTCCCTGGGAGATATTAGAGTGGGCAGTATGATTGCTAGTTCTGTGAGAGATAAAAGAGAGGTCAGTATGCTTGCTATTTCTGTGAGAAATATAAGAGTGGTCAGTATGATTGCTGTTTCTGTGAGAGAGATATAGGCGTCGTCAGTATGATTGCTGTTTCTGTGAGAGATATAAGAGTGGGCAGTGTGATTGCTGTTTCTGTGAGAGAATGCCGACATGGTCAGTACCATTGCCTGAGAGGGATATCAGATGTGGTGAGTGCTGTTTCTGTGAGGAATTTAAGATGCGAACACTTTCGTTAGTGTTTCTGTGAGGGATATTAGATGCGGGTTCTTACTATTGCTGTTTCTGTTATCAGATGTGGTCAGTGCTAGAATTCGTTGCCAATATGACTAATCATATAGGTTACATTTTGGACATTGATTTTCTACCCCGCTGCTGCTACACGGTGTAAATTGTTAACCCGGTATTGAAAGCTCGCCACATAGAGGGGAGCAAGAGATGGTCGGCGGGATCATACAAGTCTAGTGCCCAGCTAGAGGGGAGTAAGAGATGGTCGATGTGATCATACAAGTCTAGTTCCCAGATAGAGGGGAGTAAGAGATGGTCGGTGTGATCATACAAGTCTAGTTCCCAGATAGAGGGGAGTAAGAGATGGTCGGTGTGATCATACAAGTCTAGTGCCCAGATAGAGGGGAGTAAGAGATGGTCGGCGGGATCATACAAGTCTAGTGCCCAGATAGAGGGGAGTAAGAGATGGTCGATGTGATCATACAAGTCTAGTGCCCAGATAGAGGGGAGTAAGAGATGGTCGGTATGATCATACAAGTCTAGTGCCCAGATAGAGGGGAGTAAGAGATGGTCGGTATGATCATACAAGTCTAGTGCCCAGATAGAGGGGAGTAAGAGATGGTCGGTATGATCATACAAGTCTAGTGCCCAGCTAGAGGGGAGTAAGAGATGGTCGATGTGATCATACAAGTCTAGTGCCCAGATAGAGGAGAGTAAGAGATGACCGGTGTGATCATACAAGTCTAGTGCCCAGATAGAGGGGAGTAAGAGATGGTCGATGTGATCATACAAGTCTAGTGCCCAGATAGAGGGGAGTAAGAGATGGTCGGTGTGATCATACAAGTCTAGTGCCCAGATAGAGGGGAGTAAGAGATGGTCGATGTGATCATACAAGTCTAGTGCCCAGATAGAGGGGAGTAAGAGATGGTCGGTGTGATCATACAAGTCTAGTGCCCAGATAGAGGGGAGTAAGAGATGGTCGATGTGATCATACAAGTCTAGTGCTCAGATAGAGGGGAGTAAGAGATGGTCGGTGTGATCATACAAGTCTAGTTCCCAGATAGAGGGGAGTAAGAGATGGTCGGCGGGATCATACAAGTCTATGGCCCAGATAGAGGGGAGTAAGAGATGGCCGGTGTGATCATACAAGTCTAGTGCGCAGATAGAGGGGAGTAAGAGATGGTCGGTATGATCATACAAGTCTAGTGCCCAGATAGAGGGGAGTAAGAGATGGTCGGTATGATCATACAAGTCTAGTGCCCAGATAGAGGGGAGTAAGAGATGGTCGGTATGATCATACAAGTCTAGTGCCCAGATAGAGGGGAGTAAGAGATGGTCGGTGTGATCATACAAGTCTAGTGCCCAGATAGAGGGGAGTAAGAGATGGTCGGTGTGATCATACAAGTCTAGTGCCCAGATAGAGGGGAGTAAGAGATGGTCGGTGTGATCATACAAGTCTAGTGCCCAGATAGAGGGGAGTAAGAGATGGTCGGTGTGATCATACAAGTCTAGTGCCCAGATAGAGGGGAGTAAGAGATGGTCGGTGTGATCATACAAGTCTAGTGCCCAGATAGAGGGGAGTAAGAGATGGTCGGTGTGATCATACAAGTCTAGTGCAACTGAGAATGTTATTTAAAGCAAAAGAAGTGGAAGTCCTTGAAGCCTTCTGAAACCTTCTTTCTCGGAATCTAATTTTGACACAATTATACAGAGAGGAGCGTTGGTGAATCAATTAAAGTTGATTGTGGACTCTAAGTCCCAATAAAACTAGTTATTTAAATATGCAACAAATAATGTGTTACATCACAACTTTTGCATTCTAGTTCAACGAGTTTAAGAATCGCCACCTCGGCACACAAAATATAGGTGGTATGTTAACACCTGTACACTCAAGCGGGCTTAAACGACTTCCACAGTGGTCTTGAGAAATGTATATTTGCAAACCAAGCGAAGTGGATTTTTGAACTTTGATCAGTGGCAAATTTTCAAAACTATTCTTCTCTTGGTCTGCAAACGGACATTTTCTATGAATTTTTTTAAATTATTTTCAATAGATTTTGAAGGCTAATGGTTAAGCAAGTTTACCTGTAATCACATTATGACTCACCTGTTTCGACTGCACATGATAGAGGTGAGAATGGATGCTGTAAGGAATGCTGCCCCAATCAGAGATCCGAGAATGGTTGGCCAGTAGTACTGAATCACTTTACCAAAACTCAACGATATTCTCCTTCCGCCATTCTCGGTACTGGACGAATACAAGAAAGGTTTGCTATCGTTTGTGTGCGAGGTATTATTCAACACAAGATTATTTTTATCCGTTGTTGCTAAACTGATATGTTCTGGAACAACAGTCCGGCCATAGAATTTACCATTCTCAAAAGATATATCCAGAATATCTTCGTTTATGTTAATAATTCGCCTGTCCATTAGATTGTGTACATCTGATAGTTTTGTATTGGCTAGAAGTGCGGAGTTATCTAGAATTTCACGTAATTTGCTAATTTGTATATCTGTAAGTTCTAGACTCCCCTTCATTCCTATTTCTAAATGATCGACTTGTATATTTTTACTCGCAGGTTTACGTATTGTCTTAGTATTAGGTTTTATATGAAGGCTAAATGAAGATTTTGTATTCCTTACAGATTCTTCTTTTAGTACTGATTTTCTTGTGGTCAACTTCGATGCTGATGCTACCGTTGACTTCCTGATTGTGGTTTTACCTTGAGGCACCGCTGTCGATGGTAGCCTTGTTATTGTTCTAACATTGCTTGATCTTGCGGTAGTACTTGATCCATGTCTGTGTTTAGTCCTTGAAATCGATGC
Organism: Chaetoderma sp. LZ-2023a; assembly: GCA_034401795.1. Classification (NCBI taxonomy): domain Eukaryota; kingdom Metazoa; phylum Mollusca; class Caudofoveata; order Chaetodermatida; family Chaetodermatidae; genus Chaetoderma; species Chaetoderma sp. LZ-2023a. The sequence goes on along the minus strand of CM067360.1, from coordinate 9,496,764 downwards.
TGTAAACGGGGATGTTCTCATCTTTATCATCGTATTCATCATTCCACGCGCTCTCCTCGTACTGCTCAGCATCGATATAGAGGGTGGTTTAGTGTCGTCGTTTATGCCATTATTAATAGACGGAGGCGCTGTCGAATGGGGAAACTTCCCGAATATATCATGTAATGGCCAGAGCATCAGCATACTGTTATTGAATGTCAATTGCAACTGATCAGCATTCTGTGTGCCATCATTCACTATTGATCGTGTAGACTTACTGGTCAGGCTAGAAGCCGTGGCTAATTTCTCGGTTGACAATTGTAACGTCGTATCTGCTAAGGGTGTAGTCTCTGTAGCATAGTGCATCGGGGTTCCCTTGAGCTCGCTAACTGGCAAATCTTTCATTTTCTTTGATGAAGTATTTTCCACATTATTTGCAGTAGTCCGTTTAATTGGCCTTGATGATGTGCTTCTACTTCTGTCTGGTGCATTAACATTTGGCACAACGACCTTTGCTGTATTTGCATGGTCTGTATTTGGGAGTACCTTGTTGGTTGCTGGAGTGGATAAGAATGTACGTGTAATACCAATTTTCGTATTTACGTTCAATTTATCCGCGACTTTCTTAAACGCCTTATTTTCTACTTTAGCTTGACCACTTAGCTTCTTGTTATTCTTAATCAGATTAAGCAGCTCGTTGGTTATTCTACTAGATACGTTGTGCTTTGCGTCCGTGTTTTGCTTAGTCCTAGATATATCTGGTAGATTTTTCCGAGAGACATACTGTAGATGAGTTGTTTTGGTATTATAGCGCTTACTAGTGAATGCAAAACCCGTGGACATCTTGCCTGCATTAGCAGCTATTGTTTTAAGTGTGGTATCTTCACGAATCATATGAACTTCTAAACCTTTTGATGGTTTTATTTTTTCCAAAAGATTTGCTTTGTTATACATGCTTAGATTTGTGGTTACAATATTTGTCGACACCAATTTGTCTTCTTTAATCCTAGTGACACTGTTCTTAGTACTTTTCACATAATCGTTGCCATTTTTTGCCAGTAACTTGCTTCCGCTCTCTGGTTCTGGATGTGACATCTTATATTCTGACTTCTCACTCCTGATGACTGGACGTTGATTTGTTCTTATGAATGTCTTACGTGTAGCTATAGTCCGTTTTGTCATACTACTGTTTGGGACATCTGTAGTTCTATCTCTGAAATTGTCTGTCGCAATCCTATCAGTGACACGTCTAGAGATGGTGTGATGACTTTCCAACACGCGAATATCTTTGACGCTATCATCATTCTTTTCTGTTAACGTTGTAGGTACTTTTACGGTTTTGTGTTTTCTAATGGTGGCATTTTTAATTCGCTGCGTTTCTTTAGTTGTGATGTAAATTTCGGGTTCTGTATCTTTATCATTGTATGTGCTCAGAGTAGAACCAGACTGCAGAATACCAATCGTAGCTGTTTTCCTTTCATTATTACCCTGTACTGGTCGTTTGCCCTCACTTACATTCCGTGAATCATCAACTGGAAGCACCAATCTTCCAACTATATCAACAACCGCTCTTGTCAACGGGCTTCTGGGAGGAATTGTATTGTGGATTATATCTGTAGAATCTGTTTTAAGATGTCTCTGTTTATGCTGATCTGGTGGTAAAACCGAGGTTGTGTATCCTGCCTTAGATTTGCCCTCCAAAATGGGTGAGTGCGATGACGATATTATCTCTATGGACTGTGCTGACATTGATAACAGGGGAGAGTACTCTTGTGACTCATTACTTGTGAAACGGATCGCATCAGTATTACTTTCTCTATTTGTCGTTGTGAATCGTGCGCTATGCGTGATAAGTTCTATCACGTGTTGTGCTGCCTCCAAATCAGATTGCTTGTCTTTTTCATCAGTCTGTGTCATTTGCTCACCTTTAGGAGTACTTAGCTTTCTGGATAAAACACGGTTCAGTCCAGATTGAGGTTTGTTTGTATCTTTCTTAATATTTATTTTTCTATTTGTTATTGTGGATTGGGAATTGTTATCTTTTAAAACATAGGCGCTATCTGCTACAGATGTATCCTCATAGACTCCTTGTTCCATCTCATCTACCTGTTTACTGGTTTTAAGTCTGTCCTTATCCTTCTCATGTAATGGACTAAGTGTGAATTCTCTAGTTCCTGATACATACCATTTAGCTTTCCATGACTTTGTTGTTTGTAATTTTACCTTAGCCGCCTCCTGCGGATGCAGAATCTCTGTATGGTCAATATTTCTGGTCGGTGAGATGTCCGCCATGGTGTCATTCTTGACGGGAGGAATCACGTCTGGTCTCGGTGTAGTGGTGATTGGCACGTCCATGGATGGTTCTATCATCTGGTTTCTATGTTTATACTTAGTCACGTGATGAGTATGTTTCTTCAGTGCATGTTGCGTAGACCTGGTTAGAATACTCTGCTCTATATCTAGATTAACATTTGTGAAGCTTATGGGCCTATGTTTTCGATTGGTTGGATTTTGTTTGCTCGCTGTGGATGTATTGTTGTTATTTTTCAATGTAACAGTTTTGTGATCTGGGTTGTCTTTAATTCCACTATCTACCGTGTAATATGTTGGTATAATTTTATATGTGCCACTATACATAGGCGGTCGTGTCCCATTCTGTTTGAATAATCCTGAACTAACATGTCTGTGTATATTCTGGCGAGTGGATGGTGCTGAACCTCGTTTATGTGTAGGTATAATCGTTGGTTTACTGTCTCGCAGAGGAGTTATTTTGAAGTTATGTTTCAATTGAGCTAGAGTAGACTTCTTTGGTTTCATCCAGTCTGTGACATGTGTACGCCGTCTATAGTAACTCGGTGTGATCGTAGACTTGGAGCTCTGTACAGGCTTAACAGTATCGGCCTCGGCTGTTGGCGGCTTTAGTTTGTCTTGTCGACTAACGTATGTTATATGACTCTTATAATCTGACGGGACACTGGTAGGAGCAATGCGTGACTGTGATGCTCTCACACCATTTCCACTCACGCTTGGTGTCGACTTTGTGTCTACTTTACCAGATTTAAACTTTGAATTGTGTCCAGTATTTCTGGCCTGTGAAAGAACAGACTGACGAGTCGAACCGCTATATGATTTCACTGTGCCGTGCAAAACTGTGTCTTTCTCTAAATTGTATTTGCTATGCATATTTTGATTCCTACTCCAATTGTTATTGCTGACATCTACCGGGTCGGCATCATGAGCGCCATTGTCGTAATCGTGGTCCCCATCGTCGTCATCGACGTCTTTGTCGTTATCGTCGTCATCGCTGTGGTCTTTTTCATCTTTGTATTTATTCTCTTTGTCTTTGTCGTCGTCTTTGTCGTCCTCGTCATCGTCGTCACTACCGTCGTTATTGTCGTCGTCGTTGTCGTCATCGTCATCGGTGTCGTCCTCGTCGTTTTTGTTATCTTTGTCGTGATCTTTGTTGTGGTCTTTGTTGTGGTCTTTGTCGTTGTAGCTTTTGTTATCTTTTGTGTGGTCTTTGTTGTTGTCTTTATCGTAGTATATGTCGTCGTCCTCGTAGTAATCCGCCTGGCCCTTGGCATCATAGTCTGTGGATGCAGTTGTAGTTTTGGTGTATGTCAAGGACACATTCTCAGATGAAAGATGCGTACCCATCGCTTCATGAATTGTGGTATTGTGAAGAACTCTGTTTTCTTCCTCTATTTCGCTATGAACATTTTTGGGTAATTTTTGCAGTGATGGCTCGGATTTCTCTGTTTTTACCCTAGATTGCTGTGAATGCCGGTTAGGTATCCGTGAAACTGGACGCGTCATATCGCTATATAGCGGTGTGTCAGTAGCTCGCGTCATATCGCTATCTCTTGGTGTGTCAGTAGCTCGCGTCATATCGCTATATAGTGGTGTGTCAATAGCTCGCGTCATATCGCTATATAGTGGTGTGTCAGTAGCTCGCGTCATATCGCTATATAGTGGTGTGGCAGTAGCTCGCGTCATATCGCTATCTCGTGGTGTGTCAGTAGCTATGTCGCTCTGTTTTACCTTGCGTTGTAGCTCCACTGATGCCTCGTTATATGATTTGCGTTGGAACCTTTCTTCAGAGATTGGATGTGAAAATCTCCCATATTTATTTTGCTGTCTGAATTTGAAGGGTTTTGAGACTTTCCCTGGCGGATCTGATTTGTAATTATAGGGGTTAAAGGGTGATCGAGCAGCCCCTGTGTCCATGGCATCCGTACTATGAGCCTGTGATTGCATTGCGCCACTAACATCGGCATCAGTACTATGGGCCCGTGATTGCATTGCGCCACTAACATCGGATTCTCTATATTTCACAGCACGATGCTTGGTTGTGGCTGTTGGAAGAACAAAAGGGTTTTTATAAATCACACGCTGTTTCAGCCATGTATTGTCAGACACTGGATGACCCATACCAGCCTTTGATGCACGAACCTTATTTTTATTAAAGGCATTTACAACTCGGCCCCTACCGAAATTGTTATAACTCGGCATATACGGGTTATCATACAAATTGTTCATCGTCATATCCGGTGGTTTCGAAAGTGGTGACCCCCTAGTGGTGAGCTGAGCGTTTCTCAAGTCTCTGTCTGTAATCCACGATTCGACATTCTCGACCGCCCCGTTCCACTTGTTATGAAATGTGTGCAAATCTCGATACCATATGGACCCGTTAGAGTTCTCCGATTTATTGCTGACAAAGGGCCACTTAGCGAGATTTTGATTGAAAGGTTTTCGGCGAGTTCCTGTTTGTGACGTCATGGTAGTTTGATCCCGATATACCTGGAATGGTTCCCGGTCTCTATCTGATAGATTATGAACTTTTCCACCTGCTTTCTCTTGTGGTGGTTCGTTGGTATTTATATGACGGAACTTCCATTTGCGTTGCTGATATTGATTGGATGAGATGGTGTCCATTATTGATGATTTATCACGGTCTGTGTGCTCTGATAGTTTCTTTCCATTAGCGACATCTTTATCATTATCCATTACTGGATGCTGAATAGATGCCTGTATGTCTCTTAATGGTGCGTCTGTCTCAAGATGTGCTTTTCTGGCTGACTCTTGAGCTAATGACGGCGGTTGCGGAGTTTCAATACAATCTTGTCCTCGGGAACACGTGACCTCCCAGTCGAAAATCAACCTACAATTACAATAATAATAATAATTAAATTCAATAAACACTTGTTTATTTTTTTTTTAAATTTCACTTTTATACAGTTGTGACCTGCTGAAAAACGGCTTCTGTATAAAAAAAAATTGTTTTCAAATCTACGCATGAGATTAGCCTAGAGAAAATCATGGGAAGTAACTCCTATCGTATAGTGATACAAAAACACATAAACGTATATGAGGTATCTCCCTTGATGTGTTCCCCATCTAACCATTAGCTCTATTCATCGGGTACTCTTTTACTGTGGTTGAAAAATGTTCATCATGTCTTATCTGTAGAGCAAATCAATAGCTGAAGCAGACAGACACGCACGAAAGTTACTAATCTATCTTTCCGTTAGAAAAAAGCTCTACCATTCCGGAATAATCTTAAACTCCCTATCATTCGATATGTTATGCCTACTTACCTTGTTTTAGCATTCGGTCTCTCACCCCAGATGTCAGCACTGATAAGGTCAGAGGTCACGGACTTCTGCGACAGTTCCGTCTCAAACCAATCTACCAGTAACGTGGTATCGTCATAATCATCGTAATCATAAAAGTAGAAGCTTATTTCGACTTGACCCTGTAAGTTGTAAATGAAGGTCACGTGATAAAATAATGTATAACGAATGTCAGGTAAATATAAAACCCTGCACAATTGTCCTGGGCGTGGAAGCGAGGGATTCAGTCTGTTACTCCAATATACAACTTCGTAATAAAGATACATCACTTGTTACATGACGTCACAATCATATGGCATATGTCCAACACGAACGGGGCAAGTGTCCGACGGTAACAGCCTGAATTGACCTATCCAATGTATCCATCCATCATATGACGTCATAATTAACTACGTAATATGTAGGTGACGTCATAATCATTACGTCATGAATGACTCGATTTAGTCCGTCTTAGAAGCTTAATAGTCATTCAGGTTGTATGAATTGTATGTCTTTTCTATTTAATAAACATGCTGTCGAATATTTTGCCGAACTAATTTGACTGGGCGCTGTCAGCAACAGCACACCCAGTCAAATTATTTTCAAAACATTTAACAGCTTACCTATATAGTTTTCTGGAAATTGGTAGTCACGGAGTTCAGAAATCTATCGATCCCAGCACGAGCGAGGTGTGGGTGGAGCTTAGCCAGAGATGGGCGGGGCATAGCAAAAACTGGACACGGCCATTGTATGGCTTTGGTGACTTTTTACAACTTAATAAACTGTCTGTTAAATATTTTGAAACTAATACGACAGCGAGCTGTTGTTTGCATATGTAGTAAAAGCTCCAACTCAAATTAGTCTTAACTTACCTGTTTAGTTACCTTGACGTTGATATTCTCGGAATTCGGGTCTCCGAGTGATAAAATCGATTCACGCGCTCGTACACAGTGAGAGGCGCTTAGGTAGAAATGGGCGGGACATAACTAGAAAAGGGTTCCTCAATATGTAGCATGTAAATCAGCCTGGCTCTGTAAATAGACTGTAAATTACCTATCCGCTATGCTGGCCATGCCGTGCTTAGCTCAAGTGACGTCATGTGACAGATGCTAGATCATTAGAATCATGGGTCATATTGGTTCCATGAATCACAGGGTACCAACTTACCATAATTAAAGGTACATTTTCACAACAAAATGCGTGAAAATAAAATTATTTAAATTGTGTACGTTTAGAGTATTAATGTGTGTACCTCAATGTTATGAAACGAAATAAATCTTAACATATGCTGATTGCATTCCTTCCAAATTAATATAATTTATTTTAAGTGCGATGTTGAATTAGGGACTTAGTGTCTCTAATTCAATTTCACAACTTAAAAAATTATATTAATTCATACGTAATGAAATCGTCATATGTTAAGATGTATTTCGTTTCACTACAGCCCCAAATATAAGCCTCTAAAAGTATACAATTTTGACAATTTTATTTTAAGTATTTTGCTGTGAATACACATCTTTACCAATCCAGTGTTGTTTCCGCACATCTAATACAAGCAATGCGCATGATCAATAACCAAACTAACTCACATTTTTAGCGAATCGAACTTGACCATGGATATAAAAATGATGTAATCATGACATCACAATTAACACTATAATAATATGACGTAGAAAGCACCACTGAGCGTGTGCAGGATCATCAATGGTGCTTGAGTGTCACCACGGAAATCAGCGAGAAACTGTATTTAATCATGCCAATTTTCAACTTATATAACCCCTCCCGTTGTAATTCGTTAATGAAAAAACATTCATTAATGAACAAAAGTGAGTAGTGACTGTGTAGTAGATGGAAAGATGTTGCTGCTGTATAGATGTTTCCTCTCATCGTGTTATGCTATAACTATAATGTCAATATTCTATCTCTTACTTTGTCAATAACAAAGAAACTGGTGTACATTTTTAAACAATGTTGGTGGACGATGTTGTTGTCTACGCCAGCAGTCTATGACAGCGATATCTTCCACGGCATTTGTTGACAAATGAACACCACTTACACCAATTAATCTTTTAATTTAATTCGAAATTTTGAAATTTTTTACGTCAAAGTGCTAAGTGTTAAACTCACCGGCCATTTGTCAAAAGGAATACTCAGTTGCCCCGCCCATTTATTCTCCCGGAAGTCGATGTTGTTTCGGTTATACACGATCGGACGATGAAAGAGAAACACGTGATCATTGGCCCTGAAAACGAAACATGTTAGAAACTGTTAAAGCTCTGCGTGTAATCCATTCCCAGTGATTCTCCAGACAGTAATCTGGTAATACCGTGTAAACATTGAGCGGTCACTTTTAGGACAGACCTCATGGATTTGTTACAGGCTGGTCAACATATATCCTGTACCAGCAACTGATAAAGTTGATAAAGCTAAGCTTAGCAAAAATACAATACAATATTAAAGCTCTTAAAAGACCACAGTCACACCAGAATGTTTGAAAATAACAGTGTTCAAATTGTTTATCGGTCTTAGACCCTCCTAAATATTTTTAAAAACAATTTGACTGAATGTTGTTGGTGGCTAAGCCACCAACAACGTTCAGTCAACTTGTTTTCAAAATATTCAGATGGTTCAGTGTTATTGCGCATTGAGATTATTCTCTCAGCTTGCAGCAGCGAGACAGTTAACTTATGGGCCTCAATGTAATGGACTGAAATACATTTTAACATATGATGGTTAGTAGTATGTCCGGAATCAGAAAAATATCGCCTCCCCCTGGAAGCTGCCGCTCAGCGATCCGCAGCTCCCACCACCCCTGAGGCATAGGCAGGTAAAACTCGTGGTACATAAATCATACCATCTCCCTAATGAAAGACTCGCTCGGTACTAGAAGCGTGGATGGTAGGTGCGGTGGGAGGAGCGGGTCGCTGAACAGCAGCTCCAAGAGGGAGGTTGTATTTTTCTGATATCGGACGTACTACTGTAGAAACAGCATAGCGGGAGCTACCATTCCAGTTTATACGTACTGAACTGCTAGTTCAATGCATCCGCACTTAGCCTCAGAGTATCAGGCGAGAAGGTGAGGTCTGTCTCCTATGAGCAGTGTAGTCAGTAGAGTAGTAGAAGATTAGGGAGGTTGGACCACACCCTTCCAAATCTCACCCACCAGCAGCCAAACAAAAACTCAGACCAGGCTAGTCCCGTGGTATCTATCAGCTCCGAGATATAGCATGCATTTTCGAGATACATCACATGGAGCACAAGTGGGCTACACCACTGGGCCCGCCCACACTCTCATCGCAGGCCGGTCCCCACCCCACTTATGGACCCCACCATCTCTGTTGGGGCAGTGAGACAAATCTCAACAATCAGCCGCCTTACGTTCTTGCAACTGCCCTTGGAACGCTCACCCTGTAGAATGCTAAAGTGCCTACCGCCTGCTCCATGGCAGACTCTGGCATGTTCCCCTGTGACACAGAAAGTCTGATGTGGATAGGGTGTCTCCTGCTGAAAGCCCCGCCCACCCGCTGCACACCATAGAAGTGGCAGATGGACCCAATGATATTTTTCCGCAGATGATCATGGTAGGGATTATACCGGGGCGTGTCGTGCAAGTGTGACCACTTGGCATCCAATACCATAGGGGCGCTAACTGCTTCATTCTACCATCAGCCAGAATGCACTGTTCTATTAAGATATGGGTAGCCTGCATACTGATGAGTCCGACACGCTCGAGTAGCTTTATAGAGTTCCTTGACTTGGAAGCATGGGACACATCTTCTGTCCGCACGACGTTCTCTTGTATGTGAATAGCTTGTTCTGGCTAATGGACGCCCATTTAGAGTTTACATTGCTGCTACTCATTGACGTATCAACATGACATATCTGACGTTTGCTGAGATGACGGAGACAACGGACTGCCACTTATTGCATCCAGAAGAGATAAAGGCGCTGAATGATCAAGGAATCCTACAGTCACAGAACTTCCAACTAGAAGGTGAGTGACTGGGACGGATGAGCTGGTATCAACAGAGCGCCAAGATGGCAAGGAGACGACATGGCCACGATAATACAGAGTCTGACAAAGTCCTCCCAGATGATGAAAGCACAGAAGCATAAATGCAAGAAGGGCAAACAATGTCGGGAATGCTATCAGAGGGGCAAGGTGAGGTTCCAGATGTCACGATTTCGAAGGCAACTGTCACCAGAACAGAAGGTGGATGGCTGGTGTCCAAGAGATGTATGCATCCACACCAAAAAGCTGCTACGGTTCGCCAGGCTCTTCAAGCAGAATCCCACAATGATACGTTGGCAGGTTCTACAGGCATTAGCGCACATTTAATCCCCATGTATACATGACTAAATCAGAGTAGCGAAGAAAACCTGAATTATATCCTGCCCTGACACTTGATGAAGACGGCAACACTCCTATTATGTGACAAGTGTGTTTCCAGATGTTCGAAGCTTCTCATCTCTTACATTTGTCTTCCTGTATCGCTCTCTAACATCTTCACCTTGCTTATGTTGAGGGCAGCCATGCCAGAAACTGTCATGATACTGGAAGATGGAGTTGGTAGTAGGATCGTATTCATCTACGAGAGCTCCCTCGACCAAACGTTCACAGCCATGGCCACAGCGTGGATGCCTCTTTGTTGTGTCTTGTACACGAGCCAGTTCAGTTCGAGCTTTTTGATGTAGGTAGAATGCTTTCTTGTATGTGGACAGTGGTGCCTCAACCTTCTCCCCAGGACATTCGGCGATGGTTTCCCCAACTGTGCATTGGTCATCGTGACGCTGGAGATGACATGCATGTGTGAACTGCTGCTGACTGTGACCACATACGAGTGTCCAAGCCAGCTTCGAGATGTCGTTACTGAAAAAGGAATGTTGGCCATACACTCTGATGGTCATGCCATGATGTTCGGATTGTGTACCGGCTATGTGGACAGATGCCCTTTTGGGCTGAGATTCCTGTTGTGCCAGGTTCAAAAATGCGAATACCAGTCTTCGCGAGGAACCTTACCTTGTCTAGCTGATCGAGTGAAGGCTTCGGTACATCAATCACAGGCTTGCTGGAGTGTTCTTTAGCGAGCTTTCGTACAGGAGCAGTACGTCTATCAAATCTGACTCCTGATGCACTGCTAGACATCTCCAGAGACACAGGTTGTCCTTATAGGCATCAAGTTCCACCATTCGCTTCCTCCATAGTAGCCAGTCTATGATGAGCTTGTCCCCAGTTATGGCTGGCAATCAAAGAGGGTTTTCACCTCAGAGTTTATTGGGCGGACACAAGTCCACTTAGTGTTTGGCGGATCGATGTTGTCTGGTTCGAGGTGTGTTTGCTGAATGACACAGACGCAACCCTCGCATGGGATACCCTGGGCTAAGTGGAGATCATCAGATGCACTGAATTGGTAGTACAGCACACATGTACTGAACTTGTCACTGTTCAAGTTGTGGTGGCTGTGCCCTCAATGACACAAACGCGAATCCGCTTGCTTGGGATACACAGTGTTCAGTGTACATGCACTGAACTGGTAGCTGCTGATATGCTGGTCACTGCTCGCGGCTGCATGCATTTAGAAGCTGTGGATCATGTGTACCTGTAATAGGTCCACTACAGCTCCGGGAGCAGCGGTGGTGGATGCGTGGCAATCTACATCGAGTCGGTTCGAGTGTCAAGCCGGGTGCAGCAGTAGCATTTTATGTTCGGGATCAGAACAAATACCCCCTCTAGTCAAGTAGCCACACTAACAGTACTGGATGCAGGATATCATAAGTGTTGCTATAGCAAATATACCATGCAACATAAGCCTCGCAAGTAAAGCTCAGAGGAAGCACGATGGCTTCATGGAGGAACAACTTTCAGAACTGGAAAACGGTAAATTCTTTCATCATGACACAGGTTATGGAAGGATGTGTTAATTTTCTCAGACACAAACATTCAGAGGAAGAAGCCAATGTGTAGGGAAGAGTGGGGTAAGTTGAGCATACAGGTAAGTTGAGCCACCGCCTGTCACATGATATATCGAAACGTCATCAAGCTAGTAGCATCATCTATTGAATGAATGGTGTCCTACACATCTCTTGTAATCAGGTCAATGTCATTGAGTAGACAGTAAGCTAACTGTATCATAAGCATTGATTTTAGTTCATTAACGTAATTTTTCTCATTTAAATATTTATTGTTTTTTGTATTTCAATACTTGCGGAGAAAGTTTCCACAGTATTCTATGTTGTTGAGTAAATATGTGTGCTGTAATATAGCAACATGAATCCCACGTTGTGGTACGTCCATTCCGAGTGTGTCACATGTTTTCTAAAAATGGTGGGTGTGGGATAAGATGATCCACTGGCCAAGGGGTTAGTTGAGTATATTGATCAACTTACCCAAGTGTGGCTCAACAAACCCCATGGTTGTATTACATGTGACATTTTGGACAGGATGCAGAAGGTTATTTCTCAGTGCATGTTAATTTCAAAATTACTCAGATCATCCACTTCCGAAGAAGTTTATAGACTGGGACAGCTGTTGGACAGAATCTATGTATTCAAATTACCTCTGAATTACTCCATTGTAGCTAAATGGCAGGTACCATTACGTGCATAATACACACGATAAAATGTGCAAAAAAAAATAAAATACGTGAGCAAAGATATGATGTTTCTTTTTTAAAAGGAATGGCAACTTATGGCTCAGAAAGATATTTCATCAGTCCAGTGACTTGTGTTAATAGACGTGGTTAAAGTGCTATCTTTTCAGCGACTACCTTTTGTCGACACATAATTTAGTAACGTAGGAGAGACTACCATGAATCTTTACTTAAGTATTAGGGTTTGTTTCCATGCGGAAAGGCTGTTCTTACCCACGTCGCGCGACACAAGGGTTAATGCGAGCATGGAGTGATTGTTGTTTTAGATTTTGACTCGAAAATTGACTTTGGGACCCCATTGGCAAGCATCCCCTTTAGTTTCGAGAACATCCGTCTGGGAGAACCAGAGTTGTTGAAAAATATCTTAAGAACAACAGCAACGAGAACAGTAAGCATTCCATACTCGCATTGACTCTTGTGTCTAGCAACACATGTAAATATATCAAAGACACGCGGGTTGGGCAAATTTGTCATTGCTTCAAATGTTCCATTTCTTCTTCTTTTAGTAAAAGAAATGCTGCGTAACTACAAATGTAAGACCACTAGAGGAAGCACCCCCAGAAGATGTAATGAAATGTTCGGCTGTTGCGGTTCAAACGGGCCGTAGTGTGCGTAGCGTTGCACAGGACTTTGATATCGATAGAATGACTCTGAAACGTTATATTTTAAAGCCAGAAAAAACCCAGGCGCTGTCACAGGATGCAAGGCTGTTGCAAGTACACATGCTGTATTCCCACGTGAAATGGATGAGAATTTAGCCAATCATATAAAGCTGTTTGCAAACATGTTTCATGGCTTGTCCTTGCAGGAAGCCCGTATTCTTGCTTAGCACATTTGCGTCACAGAAAAACTAGAAATGCCAGAATGTTGGGAGAAGAACAAGAAGGCAGGGAATAATTGGTGGCTGGGATTCCGGTCTAGACACCACCTTCTAATCCGTAGTCCAGAGGCAACATCCTTTGCGCGATCTTCTGCATTCAATCGACCATGTGTGAACCAATTCTATGACAATCTCGCTGATGTCATGGATAAGCATCATTTCCATCAAGAGGACATTTACAACTGTGATGAAACTGGTCGCACAACAGTCCAAAAGACCAAAGCTGTTATGACTGAAAATGGAAAAAGGCGAGTTGGGTCTATCACATCTGCTGAAAAAGGTGTTCTAGTGACTGTTTATCTTCCCATGGGTTAACTACAGAGAGTATTTCATCAACGGATCACCACCTAGCTCTATTGGTCGTGCCACACGAACAGGATGGATTAATGAAGACCTCTTCCTGGATTACTTGAAGCATGTTATACTGCACACACGATGCTCTCCAGAACACAGGATCCTCCTGATATTGGGCAATCACGAGTCTCATATGTCGTGACACACTATTGAACTAATGGTATCGTCTTACTCACAATACCACCACATATGTCTCATCGCCTGCAACCACTCGATCGGTCTGTGTATGGCCATTTTCAGACAGCATTTAAGCACGGATGGGTGGCCACGTTCGAATCCTGGGAAGACGGTTACGATATATGACATCCCACTACTAGTAAATGAAGCACATATGCTAGCTATGCTTCCAAAGAACATTCTTTCAGGCCTCCAGAGCACAGGGATATATCCATTCAACAAGAACCTGTTCAGTGATGTTGATTTCGCACTAGCAGTAACTATTGATCGTGAGCTGGCTATTAACCAGGCAATTAATGAACCAAATCAAAATTCAGATGAAGGGCTTAAGAACATGACGAATATTACTCTTCAAACTCAAGTAGGTCAGTCTGATGATGGGATTGTTCCATCAACATCAATCTCATCACCCCTTCCAATCGGGAATTCAGTTCAATTGTCTGATACCACCGATAGATATATGTCACCATCTGCAGTTCCTCCCTTGCCTAAAGCTGGTCCTAGGAAAATGCATTGTACACGAAAGAAAGGCAGCACAAAGATCCTATCCGATATGGAATTGCCACAGCCTGTGAAAGTAGACAAAAGAAAACAACCTACACTAAATCCAGAAAGCCCCTGTTCAAAAGCAGTGCAAGATGTGTAAACCAAACAAAGCCTGTGGACTTGGCCAGTAGTTCCACTGATTCAGAATCTGAAATCGAGTTCGAAGAGGAATCATATGGTGAGACATTTGAAGGCCTAGCGATTATTGAGGGTAACTTTGTTGTGGTTAAGGTTGATGGTAACTCACACATAGTGCAGTACCTTGCTCGAGTTGATCAAGTTGATGGAGACAACTTTGAAGGTATTTTTCTGCAGACGGTATCGAGTCGAGTAGATTCAGAGAACCCCATTTTTTGTACCAAATCCAAAGAATCAAGCTTATTTCCCAAGGGATGACATCATCCATAAACTTCCTACACCAACGATGGCTGGAGGTTCTGCCCGCAGATCTGGTCAACTTGTGTTCGAATGTAGCCTAAGGAAATGGCATCTAACATAAGACATGTAATGAATCTAAGCTTGGTTCGCGATTTTTAATTGTGCAGTCGTATTAAGGAAAATGAGTTTGTTTACTTGATGCTTTGTTGATAAACATCTTGGTAGTTTTCATAGATACTTGTAATATTAATAATTCTTAATTATGGAACTTTGGAAATTAGGACTGTCAGTGTATGGCTACTGATATGTCTAGCCTTAGATAGTCAGATGATCTGCCAAGATTTTATCAACTGGTGTTCGAACATAGCATTAACCCTAGGAAAATGGCAAGTGACATAGAACATGCAGTGCATCTCACTTACTTAATAACTTTGAATTGTGCAACCCCTTCATTTTGTTAGTGTGTTCTCTATAAACTTTGATATTATGACCAACAGTGAATGACTGGTGTGTTATTCTGTATTTGTTTTCCATTGTAAACATTTCTGTAGCAGTCAGACATACTACTTGATTTCTTTCCGAATGAAACAATTTTTTTTTTAAGTTGTAAAATTAAATTAGAGACACGTATTCCTAATTCAACCTCAAAACTACAAGAATTATATATTGATTTTTTTTTTCATTACATTGAGCTACACAACTTAAGCCTCTAGAAGTATATAATTTTTATAAGTTTATTTTCAAGTATTCAGGTTTGAATATAAACCTTTGATATATATGCTATTGCCCCCACTCCACGCCACCACAATCCTTCAAGAAAAGGAAGAAAGCCACATTTCACCCCATAATTGATCTGTACCACTGTCTTCAGTGGCTACCTATATATGAAGAGGACTTTGAGGAATTAACACCATTCGTAACTGCATGGCGGTACATTCATACA
Organism: Chaetoderma sp. LZ-2023a; assembly: GCA_034401795.1. Lineage (NCBI taxonomy): Eukaryota > Metazoa > Mollusca > Caudofoveata > Chaetodermatida > Chaetodermatidae > Chaetoderma > Chaetoderma sp. LZ-2023a. The sequence continues at coordinate 9,481,245 of CM067360.1, read as the reverse complement.
GTCGGTCACGCACCACAGTGCGGTGGGGTGGGAGGCGTTCCCATCATACACCACACGACAGTTGGCAAGGTGTAGTTGTGGGTATATTCATAAACATGTTTACAAAAGCATACAAATCCGGAGAAACAGTGCTTATAAATGTCTTGGGCCATAGCTTATTTAGAATAACGATTTTTTTAATGTTTTATCTGTCAACAATTAGAGTAAAGGTTTTCTCAGACCGTTTTTCTCTATTATTAAACGTGTCAATCCGGCATGCAAATGTTAGCATATATGCCACATGGTACAACGCAGGTCTACGTCTGGTCATTTGAAAAACGTGACATCTACCAGCAACAAAATAAACACGACCTAGCGCATACGATGTATTGAATTGTAATGGCTACAGATAATTCAGAAATGAAAATTGGGTTTCAAACCTCCTCGCCAGCGTCATTTTATTAAAAGCTGCATGTTTATTGAGAGTTCAGCTCCGAAAATAAATCAAGAAAAACAATCAATTAAGTAAATTCTCCAGGGTGTCAGGTCTGTATGTTCGTACCGCATGCTCTTCCTGGTTCATGGGATTAGCAACTGGAGATATTTCGTAATCCAGAGCAAATAACTCGAACTAAGAGACGTTTCGGCGGCGGCGCAGGGTGGGTGGGGGAGGGGTGTGTGGGGGAGGGGGTGTAATACAAGCTTAATGGACAATCATCATTGTACCCTGACCTTTGACCCCAGAAGCCATGTTCACTCTTCACTAAGCTATATGACCAGCTATCTTAACCCTTTAACCCTCATATCATACAAAAACGGCCTCTCCAGTAGTCTTGAGAAATGTCAATTTGCAGACCAATAGACGAGTATTTTTGAGAATTAACTACTGGAATTACTGGCTCGATTATCGAGCCAGTCATTCCAGTGGTAAGGTTTGAAACGTTTCTGCCAAGCTCTAGCCATTGTTTCCACCTGTTGGAATCGATGTAGATATTTTGAACCGTGATTTCCCAGAATCCCAATTTCATGCTAATTATAAAGCAACAGTTCCCAGTCGAATTAGTTTCAAATTATTCAACAAGACAAACAATTCGTACACTTTTGGTGGGCTGAGCTAGGCCTAATATGTCATTATCATTGTGAAGTCAGCTAACTAGTGATGCAGGGATTATAATGTCAAATATTTGATTGACAGATCAGATCGATCCATGGTAACAAAAGCCTATTATGGCACTGACGCCATAAGGTAAATTTGGATAATATCACGCACATGGGTATATCACGCACCTGTGGTATATCACACACATGGGTATATCACGCATATGGGTATATCACGCATATGGTATATGTGGTGCAGATCGACCGGTCGGGTATGGACGGTCCCAGCCTGTCTGGGTACGGAATGGCCGGACCGGGTACGTACCAAGCACACACCCTTGTTAGGACAGTACGCGTGAATAAAGCCATATGAGAGAGGTTCTAAAAACGACAAAGTCCGTGAGATCGCCTAGCGCGCATGCGCGGGCATCGGAGATTGCCCACCAATGTGCGTTAGCGTTGGAAAGAATGGCATCATATTTTGTACTGAGTTGGTACGTGTAATTCCTTTAAACTGTACTCTCCTCGTCGTTCTTGGTTTCGATCATTACCAGAATGGAGCGAGGATTCTAAATCTTTTTGCCATTTTATGATTGGTCCAGAAATGACCGAGTTAGCCATTTTTATTCATATTGATTCCGGTCAAAATAGTTCTCTAAAAGCCATAAGTGCGTGTATGTACTTAGTGAATGGGGAGGATAGTGTATTACATAATCGCTTTCCCTACCTCTGAAATTCGTGCGCTGATTGGTTGTGGTGCTCCAGGTGTGACGTCATGAGTAGTATAAAAGGAGCTGGAAAGTCAGAATCGAGAGCAGTCAGGAAAGAGAGAAGGTGGTGGTGAAGTGCCTGGTCTGAGGTTAAACGAATCGTGAGTAACTGCTTACTGTAACGTCATGCTCCCTATAGCTTACTACGGTGCCTCTCGGTTTTGAGCACTCGTCTCTAGGGCACTAGCCACCATATCCGCATCACAAGTTTTTGTACGCTCCTGGAAAGATATCACCCGGAGGCAATAACTAAATTTAAGTGAAGGTACCTCCACTACCAACACCGCAGCGGGACCTTTTTGCAGATGGGCCTGTTGGCCCCGATATAGAACCTCGTCAAGTATGTAGGACAAGTGGTGCTTTCGATGGATAACTCGCCGGATCTGCCATACCATGTCAAAGAGTGGTAGTTCGAATCCACACATGTGTCGTGCTCAGTATTAAACATTTCGACCTCAGTCAAGGGGCAATGCCTGATGCACCACACGAGCTATGCGGTGTACCTCGTTTTGTGATCCGCCAGGATACATCCGCATCAATCAACTTTCAACTGTAGCCCTTCATAACTACAGGGCAGCTACAAACTTCCGCAAATGTACGGAACTTTCCAACCTCTATTTAAATTACCAACTGTGTGAATAAACGTGACTAGCTAATAGGCACCCGCATCCACAACAGTTCTCTTTCACCATCCCTGAGAGTGAGCCGCATCAGACAGTTCTCTTTCACCATCCCTGAGAGTGAGCCGCATCAGACAGGTCGCCTGCAGATATCTTCCTAGCAGCTAACTTCTCGTGTTCCCAATATGTGACGCTTCAACTACAGTGATTCTAGAACTTTTTCCCTACTGATAAACTAATAGGTACTCCGTAATTGTCTTAATGTATTAATTACTTTATAAGGTACTAATGTAGTTCGCTAGGCTACACTATACAGCAACAACAACGGCACCACCTTGTTCCCCAACAGCATCAATTTTTCACTGAGGTCGCTGTTCATGTTCTCACTACGTGAACCTGACATGCGGCCGACTAAACCTGGACTATTTAACCCAATAGGATAGGTTCATAAGTAGTAGGGGACGATTACCCGGTAGGAGACATTTTGTGGAAGTCTCTTTACCATAAGGCCTCCTATTCTTAGGAATATTAGAGTAATTATCTCTGCCTACGCTCATCCAGCCTCAGGGCTTAATAATTGTTTGGACTTCCCTCCGCCATGTTGGTTAGAGCTGACTTTGAAACTATTGGGGTTTCAGAACAGTTACAATCAAAGTGTCGATGACCGCAAACACTCCCCCGTATCTACGGATATTCGTTAGCTTAGGTAATCACGCCAAAGTAGGAAGCACTGCAAAAATTGTTTAATTACTGGCCAGCAGCGCATCTCTGAGCGATTTCACATAACCCTAAAGACAGGTAAAATGTTAGTCCCCGGGTGCAGATCTCCATCTAACTCCACAAGTGACTGGGTGTGGTCTTAGAACCCACCACGCCCTCGCGGGAAGGTCACTATAGTTGGATATCTGTCTCTTATTCCCCACCATAAACTTTTATGTGCTTTTCAATGCTTATGTAACATGACGTGTCGCTGTGCTGTTATATGTGGTTATGATGCGGTGGTGACAGGATCGTCTTATGATTCTGGAGCTGCCACCTTGTGACATATCCATACACTGTCTATCTGAGGGGTATGCTCCGTGAGGGTGACCATATGGACACTGGGCATTCTCGCCGGTCAGGCTTATATGTTAAAGATAGTTAGGACACACAGCCACTTGTGGCTTAACCTTTATCTGGACCTAAAAACTAATGGATAGGGTAGGATCTAGCAGAAGGACTTTCACTAGGTTAACTCTTTTTACATAGCATAGTTTGAACAGGAGAGTGGCCCATTTTGCCATCTCTCTTCCTCCGCTTCGGCGTTGTAGGCATTTTCCTGTGACGGAGGCCCGCGCGAGGCACTTTCCTCTCGCAACAAATAATATTTGAGTTAGGGCTTAATTTAGTTTACTTTAAACTTGCTAAATAGCCGCGTTAGGGCCCTCCTTTGCGGGATACCTCACTGATTATATCAATCAGAGATCGGAGGGTTACCTCTGGCGAGGACCATGTTAGACGAATCACCAACTCAGTACTATGTACTTGACTTTTCACTTATAACAGGAAACGAGTACCATTGTTTGTTTGTTAATATAACTAATTATGTATTTAATCAGGTCTAGGCTCTAAATGGAGTAAATGGACCGCCACACCGGTGACACAAACAGCCGGGATGAGACGGTGTGGTTTAATTTCCGCGACGATGGTTGCATGGCCCCACTGGAACATGAACATTCCACCGGCTCACGAAGTCGGTATATCACCCATATGGGTATATCACGGACATGTGGTATATCACACACATGTGGGTGCACATGGGTATATCGCGCACATATGGTATATCACCCACATGTGGTATATCACGGTGGGTTATATCATGCAGAAAGAAGGATCAAACCAATCTTCTCAGAATCATGCTGTCGGCATCAGTATTCTATGGCGCACAATTTGCGATCAACTAATGTTATTTCAAGGTCAAGCCGAGATGATGGAAAAACACCATAAAAATGCTATGCGTTTTTAACATCATTGAAAAGGGCGTGGCCAAAGTCAATCATTATACACGTTATATAGCTCGAAATCACACCAGGATTGGATCAACATTAGAGAGGGCATAACTCAGTTAAGTTTAAGTGTCGGTGGATGACCTTATCAGCTCCCTCCAAAAAGGCCCTCTTGTAGCCAGAGCATCTTCATGTACATATGGTAGTGCATCTGCAACTGACCAGTTCTTCCAGGCCTCTAATCAACGCAGTGATTGAGTACTGGAGACCTGGACAGACACCGGGCATCATACTAGACCATCCCCTTTATGTGACTGCCAAGTCCATTCAGTAGGCCCCAGTTACAGGGCGCTATGAAGACAGCCTATGTGCCCCTGCACCCTCTTCATGCCAGAATACTCCAGAACCTGCTGTGTGACTGGCTGCGAGACAGTTGGTGGACTGTGGTACTTATGGATACTGAGGTAGCAACACCAGGTCGAACTGGCGTGATGTTCAATGGCACAGATGTGATTAGGATGCAGTATGCACTCAACTGAAAACATTATTGCGTTTGAGTCTGCAAAGGAAACCATGCACAAAATACAAGAGCGATTGTTCCGAGACTGTTGACGAACTCCTATTATTTGAGGCATGGTATAAACAGACGGAAGAAACACTGCCTCAATTCAACAAACTTCTGAAATGGGTATGTCCATGCTCTGTTCTGTAAGTTGTATTCATGTTGGAGAATTTCATTTGGATTGTTGAATGGGGTTGCCGATTGGGGCTTTATCCTTGATCATTATAATTATTCCCGATAGCAGCCCAGATTCCTTCAAGCAGTATGCTGGGGACTTCTTCACTATTGCCAGGACATAAAATCCATTCTTCCTGCTTTAAATCCACCATCAGCAGAATAATCGAGGTAGGGTCCTCAATCTGAATGAAGTGTGCATTTTTACAGAGTGAGCTGTTGCCGATAATTGCATGCATCGTAGCGGAGTTTGAGGTTGCAAGCCTACAGATAATGGTTCTGGTTCCGAACATCACGATCATACACGGCCAGAAGAGGGCAGTAGACAACAAGCGACTCCAGCAGTCCAGGAGGCTGGGAACCGATTTGATGAAGACAGCAACGACGTCATCATTCTCGATACCAAATGGGCCATGTCAGAGAATGTCAGCCAAAGTATCATGTGCGACAATGAACGGGAGAAGTAACACCAGTCAGTGCCTGTATACCCAAGTAGTCGCCTTACAGGAACCATTCAATATGGACAGAATCTCCCCTCCCAGAAAACAACACAAGTCATTCCAAAGTCAAGAGTATAGATAACATAAAAAAAGACCTGGACATACTTGGACATATTTACATCACGCTGAAAGTCAAGGATGGCAATAATGACTGCCTGTTTGAAGTCGAGACCGCGAATATCCACCCTTTCCTACTACACATACGGCAACCTGCGAAGTGGCCAATAAAGGCAGGACTACTGCCGGGCTTGGAAGCAGATTCATCATCTGACTTCGATTAAGCTGACGTGAAACGGATTGTTAGTGTCATTATGGAGCTTTTACTGAGACTGGCGCGAAGCATAAAACATATCGTGATTATGCTGAGAAGGGGGTTTCTTTCAATGAGAAGCGCATAGTCATGGTTAAACATGTTGATGTCATCTGGGACCATCTATCAGACAGCCTGAATGTGATTACCAAAGGGGTACTGTGAGCAGAACTCTGACTAAGACGTAATAGGAATGGGCAGATGCCGAAAACCTGGAACAGTTATCTGCGCAAACAATCCAATGTGGAACTGCTCCAGTATATATAAAAAATAGTAGAATCCAGTCTATCAATCAACCATATGACATCATAATCAACTACTTCACATGTTGGCTGACGTCATAATCAATTACGTCGTAAATGACGTAATTATGGCCGTCATAAATGCTTAATAGTCTGTCAAGATGCACGAATTGTATGTCTTTACTATTTAATAAACATGGTGTTGAATATTTTGAAACTAATTTTTTGACTTGGCGCTGTTGCTAACATAAGCAACAACAACACAGTCATATTAGTTTCAAAATATTTTCAACAGCTTACCTGTACAGTTTTCTGGAAATTGAGATTCATGGAGTGCAGGGATCGATCGATCCCAAAATGGGCAAAGCGTGGGTTGAGCTTAGCTAGAGATGTGGTCTCCTGAACCCTGCACCGTGTGATGAGTACCGTAAAATTTGAATTGAGTATCTTCTTAGTCCATGCAACCACACAGAGTTCAATACCAGATTACGGTCCATGCAGCAAAAGCAGTGTCAGTGTGTCACAACAACTGATCATTGCAAACGACATTGACATCCTTGTCCTGGGGATTTCTTTCTTCATTGAGATTGGTGCGGAGAACTTGTGGCTGTTGCTTGGCATGTCAAGAAGTTCGGATATATTTGTGTGCGCAACATCTGCAGAACCATGTCTTCGAGTAGGGCACATGATCTACCCGGGTTCGATGCCCTGGCAGTCTGACAACTCATCCTTGTTTTCCGGTACAGGGAAGAAACCAACATGTTGGCACAGTGCATGATCACTATAAATTTATAGATTATGAAATTTATTCCCCATTTTAATTTCTAAGAGCAGCCACAAGTCAATAAATCGAAGACCATGAGCATCACTGCGAATGAATCAAACGCCACACAAACGCCATTCATCATATTGGTCACCGATGTCAGACAAGTGCTCTGATCTTATCACTCGACAGTCATATAGCATACGCCATTGACCACGATCTCAATCAACCGATCGGGCGACTATTAGGAATTTATCAACACTAAACCAATGCCTTGCCTGAAATAGAGGAATAACATCAAGCCCCTCAGGGCATCACCTGAAATAGAGGAATAACATCAAGCCCCTCAGGGCATCACCTGAAATAGAGGAATAACATCAAGCCCCTCAGGGCATCACCTGAAATAGTGGATTAACATCAAGCCCCTCAGGGCATCACTGCTTCTTGGCGCGTCTCACCTGATACTGCATCACACCAGATTTTAGACGAACCCCATTTTCCCAGCCAGGTCAAGATTTGGTCCAAACCTCGAGTTCTCCAAAACACAGTCTTCAGTAATTGCAGATTACATTCTCTAATCATCATTATCATCTTAAGCACAGGGATCAGCATCACCTATCATCGTTGTTGTCGCCGCCATCATCACCATCACCATCATCATCATTCTGCATACGGTGTTTGCACGGTTGTTGTTATCACATTGCAGCTGATCTGACGTCTTCCTCAACCCGATAACAGCGAAACATATATACTTACGTTAAATCATCCTTTCCATTTTCATTAATCGTAATAATTACGATTACAGAAATACATATGATTGCTAGAACTCTAGGTCATAACGACCTGAGATCTTTGGATTGCATAAATTGTGAGTTATTTAAACTGTGTGATTTCAATATGTAAACGACGACGATGAGTTTCTCGTAATGGTTGGATCGTCACAGTAATAGATATATTTTAATATATTCCTTTGGCTTTACTCTCATACAAATTATTAGTTTATTTATAACAATCAATTCATAGCAGAACAGGTGAGATAAATGTTAGTTCTATGGATAGTTCCTTTCCAAATCCATTTTATTCCGATTCGTGAAGATTGTATGAGAGTTACCTCCCTTAACTTATAAGATGTTTCAAGCGTGAGATGGGCAGCGCGTACTAGCTCAATACACCGTCTTGACGCTTAGTTAGCTGGGCACAGGGTGCCCGCGAAGTCCTAAAGATGTGTGAAAAATGTTCGGTCAACATGTCAAAGGTCAAGGCCACGCCGACCAGATTAAATAATGATTAAACGACTAAGTTCGTTAAAACGCATGATGTGCATGCGTGCGCCAGGATGCTGTTTTTGATATAGCACGTAGTTACGACCAAGATAGGATGGCGCTTTTAGTGTGCCGAGATGGTACCCGGTAATCCTTATTGATTGCCTGTTCCCGTTAAATCTGGCATTAATCAAGACCAGAATTTAATGGCCTTTTTAAATCTGTAAACCATTTCAAAATCGGTTGAGAAATGGCTGAGTTAAAAAGAAAGCCCTTCTTGATTATCTTCAAAATATTGCCGTGACGTCATAACCACGTGGACGCAAAACTTCTAGAATGTTCTAGAACATTCGGCTGCGCTATTATTAGCTACGCGCTGATTGGCTGTTGCTCGAACGATGATCGGTTGGAGCCTGCGCCTGTGACGTCACGAGGAGTATAAAAGGAGACGTGATCCAGTGATCGAGAGCATCCTCGGCCAGGGACCGAACAGGTTGGATCTGTACCAGCTACTATTAGCGCGACTACCTACCTACGGGAGTAATTTGGAACTTCTGATAATTGTTCACGAATATCAATATCTACTTCAGAACACAAATTTGCGGTGAGGCCTTTACGGCCTGACTAAGTGAGTCTACAGATGTAGAGGCAGGATGTTCTTTGATGCATGACTCGCCGGATCTGACGGCCATACCAAACAGTGGTATTTCAACTATCAGCGCACTAATATCGTGTAGGTTCTTCTAACTTTCGACCGCAGCAAGTACACACTGCCCGGTGCGTCTTCAGAGCTGGCCGACGTACCCAGCACCGTGAAGCTTTGTTTTGTATCTTCGTTTGCCTCTGACAACCCCCCCCCCCCGCCCCCCGCCCCCCCCCCCCCCCCCCGCTTGTGATCGGGTTGTTTACACTTCCATCCATGCCATCGGTGTATGGGAACTTTCTTCACCACAGTAGTACTATCGTATCTTTTGCTAACTGCTCGTTAGACATCCTATCAGGGTTACAGTGCTGAGCGATGTATTCCCACCATGAGTATTCTTGCGGGAATCCTGTTTGCGGAAAACAGCTTGCGGGAACCAACCTGCGGGGACTTTTCAGCTTCCGGAGAACGCTCCATCGCACGTCGACTACGGAATAACGTTTCAATTTCAGTAACACAGTAGCCTAACTTAAGAATGACTACCGAATATTCAAGTATCTATACTTCACAGTTTAATTATTTCTCTATATGTATTTCGTTAATTATATTGTATCCGTGAGAATGGTCCCGATGACTAAAAGGAATGGTAACGGTCTTAGGACCGCTAGTTATAATTTCTGTATCTGTTTATAGTTATTCTCATTTTTCTCCATGTGTTGCTAACCACACTATAGTAGGTTCGTTAACCTGTACTGATATGTATACCTTGATCATTTCCTACCGTATTGATGGTTCTGGTTAGATTATGTATATACATGGCCAGTGGCCATCCGTTCATATGTTTTGCGCTTATTCATAGAAAATATAGGACTGCAGTGCACGTAGGAAACACTGTACAGCAACACTTATATATGCAGCACTTTCTCCCGCCACCAACAATTTTTCACTGAGGTCACTGTCCATTCTATAACTCTGTTTATCCCGGCATGCTACCGATTAAACCTTTTCTATTCAGCTCAATAGGATAGGTTCAAAATGATTAGAGACACTTTCTTCATTATGTACTCTGTAGTATACTCTTCTCTTCCGGTAGTGCGATAATCTAGCCCCGCACTCCGGTAAGACTCATAACCCCAAGATTTTGTCTCTCTTCATGTTCCACTCAGCCTTGGGGCTTCTTAATTGTTTGGATGTCCCTATCCGCACCATGGGCTGATCCGACTCTGGGAAACTATTGGGGTTTCCGCGCGGTGATGGCCAGGGTGTGGTGTCACATACATTTCCCTTGTATCTTTGGATACTTAATAGTTAGCACTTTAGCCCATGTAGGAAAGTACTGTGAAAACATATATTAATTATTATTTTTATTACTGAACAAACCTCCCACACCGCCGTGCAAAACTGGGCAACTTGCTTATAAATCTAGTGACAGGTTAAACGGTTAGTTCCATAGGACCGGTGACGGGCGAGATAGGTACCCCACCAAATTCCATAAGAATGTCTGGGCATGATATTTAGATCTGCCACGCCCTTGCGGGAAGGACATTTACGGTGGGTATTCGTCTCTCTTACCCACAGCATAACGATAGAACAATGGTCTAATAATTCTTTCGTGAAAAGTAACCCATGTCTTGTAATGTTTTATGCAGTTACGGAGCAGGACGTCTGGATTCTTATCCAGTTCGGGATCTTCTTACGTAACATGTATGAGCGCTGTCTTCAGTATTGATGTCTTAGGGCATCTGTTCTCAGTGACAGCCGTGTCTAATAGCTAGGTAGATACCGGCCAGTAGCAGCCAAAAATAATTCTTGTTTTGAAAACAACTAACAGCTAATTAAGCAAAGCAGAAGGCCCGCATAAATAAAGCGGTAACTACTAATTCAGCATCCCAAGAATCACATAAGACGGTGATGAGGGAATCCATCAGGAATCGCCCGTCCCGTCTTCACGTAAAACAGTATGCACCCCTATAGTCATAATCTCACTAGGTATGGTCTTTTCTTTCTCAAGCATTTTTGGTTGAAATATTAGAGTGGGCCCATTTTGGCCTACTACCCTTCTCCCGCTTTGAGCAGTGGCGACACCTTCCCGAGACAGAGGCCCGCGCGAGGCACTTGCCTCTCGCAAGGATTCAGCGACGACGGTCCATGCGAGGATAATACTCCTCACCCAAACTAGCACTAGGAGTAGTGCCCGTGTGAGGCACATAACTTTTCGTCCGAGATAACCTTCTTCCTTTCAGCATAGAGGTATAATAACCTATATTAAGTTAATTAGTAAAGTCTCGTGTACGGGAGCCTCCATTGTGGGGATACCTCTGCGGACCTACGAGTCTGTGTGGTACCTCCGGGATCCCCATGTTTAAAAGGTCATCTACCTGTCTCTATGTCTCGTATTTTCGTATGCTCTTACTGTAGTATTATCTAGCATATTTATAATTGTTTAGGTAAACTCATTGTATAGACTTATATTTTTATGTCACCAAATCAAATCTTGTAAGTCCATAGATCACGAAATTGCTATGGACAGGCATACTGGTGGCACAAATTCTTGGGATGAGACCATTGTGTTTAATGTTCATGACGGTGGTCGCATGGCCCCACCAGAATGATTGAGTTCCACCGGCCTTAGGAGCCGGTTTTTGTTTCCCGCAGGGCAGTCTCGTACAAGGTCTGTCACGTCGAGACCAGATGCTAACCAGTGTCATCACTTGTCGTGCACCTGCGGCATGGCGAGTCGACATGATACACCAGAATGGCCCGACACTACCCAGCGAGCTACAAGTGGCGCCCGATGTGGGGCCCGAAGAACCTCATTAACCAACCGCAGCTATTGGCGCGGTTCTATCCCAGGTCACTGAAGACGGAACAGAGCAGGTATTGGGTTATGGTTCGCGTACTCTGAATAAAATGGAAAGAAGATACGCAACCACCAAGCGAGAACTATTGGCGGCGGTCCATTTCATCAAGTATTATAAGCACTTTCTGTACGAGCGCCATTTTACACTCCATACAGACCATGCCTCACTACGGTGGCTCCGGAACTTAAAAAATCCAGAGGGCCAGGTAGCGAATGGCAGGAATCCCTGCAGACCTATAACTTTAACGTTGTTCACCATCCCGGCAAATTGCATGGGATCGCCGACGCCCTTAGTAGAATTGGTGCAGAAGCTGAACACGAAGAGGCCGCCACCATGACATAGTCAACACAGCCATCTCCGGAGTTCCCCAAATTGAGGTGCACAGAGTGAAATCTAGAGAAAATCGCACACCACCAAACAACAGACATGCAGACATGGAATATATACGCGTGGATTCAGGAGGGTGTACGTCCTCATAGGGAATCGGTAACACCTTTATCCACCATGGCAAAATATTATTACCAATGTTTCGAAGAATATCAATTAATAAATAACGTTCTATATATTAATGACTGTTTGGTAGTCCCGGAAAGTTATCGTGAAATTATATTGAAACAACTACATGATAACGCCCGGCATCTGGCCATAGAAAGGACTGTTGCCCGTATCAAATTGGGATTCCACTGGATCGGGATTCGCGATAGTCTCAAGGCATATGTTGCCAAATGTATCCCATGCCAAAAATGTGCTGTTGGCCAACACCATATTGCACCATCTCAAATTAAGATTGCTGGTGCACCGTGGGAGCGAGTGGCTATCGACGTGCTTGGACCCTTGAATACGATGGATGATGGAAATAAATACATCCTCGTATTACAAGATTATTTTACGAAGTGGGTGGAAGCATTTGCTCTGCTAGACCAAGAGGCACCCACCGTAGCAGAGGTCTTGGCCAGCAATGTGTTCTGCCACTTTGGTATGCCTTATGAGTTGCACTCCGATCAAGGAAGCAATTTTGAGAGCTAGCTCATATCAGAGCTCTGCAAATTATTCCATATTGTCAAGACAAAGAAAACTCCATACCACCCCCGGAGTGACAGGATGGTAGAGAGGTTCAACAGAACTCTCGCAGAGATGCTTACCAAGGAAACACGCCTTGATTGTAGAGATTGGGACCTACGGCTCCCGTATGTACTCATGGCTTACCGCACTTCCGTACATTCCAGCATGCGCTACACCCCTGCTCATTTAATGTTAGGCCGTGAATTAGCCTTACCCCTGGATCTGGCCATGCCACGAATACCAGGAGAGAAAAATTCACCATCTCTCTATGTTGAACTCTTGCGGCAAAGGATAGAACAAGCCCATGAGTTAGTGAGAGAAACCTTATCCACTGCACAATGGCGGCAAAAGACATGGCATGACCGGAGAGTGAATGGAGATCCGTATGAAGCAGGAAGAATGGTTGAGGTACACGATTCACGATGGTCTGCAAACGTGCTGTGTTAGTAGGTAAGACGTCGGACATGACCTACCATATCCATGCTTCGGATGGCCTGACCTCAGTCATCCACTTCGATAGACTTAAACCGTGTGTCAGTAACGACCCAGCACCAGAGCTCGGACTGGGCGTTTCTCGTGGCACAGGTACCCAGACAGATATTTCTATCGAAATTAGTATTCCCATGGTTAGTGCAGAGCACCATGGTGCTAGCTCAAGCCAGAACATGGGTGAACAAGCGGCTAATGCTGACGATGACGACGAGATACGTACTCGCCATCTCCCTCTTCGGCACGGGTCTACTAGATCTGGGAAGTCGTATCTGAAGAATTTTGTGTTTGTTTTGTCCAAGGGACCGGATGGGAAAGTTGTTCCTCCGATCTCTTCCCATTCCCACCCACTTCATGCTATGCCCCCCCCCCCATCATAGAGTTACCACAAGCGGACGCTGAGGCTGACCCAAGCCATGCTTCCTGTGGGGTGGAACATATGGTGAATAGCATGGAAGTGAAGAGGCTGGATGAAACCTTGGCGTGGCTAGAACCGCAGAACCATACAATGAGGTGTACCCGACCAAGCCCCCAAACCGCCAAACCAATTCCCACCCCACAAGCGAAACCCATATCCATTACCACACCCCCACCCCAAATCCAATTGGCGTCCCTCATCTATACACCAAGTTCGGACATCACCGGCCCAGTCCATTTCACACTCCAACCGTCGTCTGTTGACCATCAATCTTCAGATATGAGAGAGACTGCTGCAACAGAGGAGGTGGCATCCCGCACCTCACCGACCAACATTACCCCCCCCCCCGCCCGCGGTGGGCAGGGAAGCAGCCTGTTCAGCAGACTCTCGGCTCGAATTTTCCCGGTGTCTAAAAACTACAACAAGACACCAACCGTCGTGTAATGGGAGATGACCACATCCCCCTGTCCAAAGGCCACGACATCCAATTGGCCTACCATACTCCCCTGTGAGCAGTCAGACCATCACACAACAGACAGAACGTCAACACCTACAGAACACACCTGCCTTCAAGACCGGATACGTCAATTCATCATTGCGCGTACATCACATACTTGCTCGGTTATATTCAGCATAACAGAGACATTCAACATCGGCAACAACAGCATTTAGCAGCACCTACCGGTATTAATTAATTCCTGGTAGAGACATACAAATACCCGCAGCAAATTCCTCCTGCATAAATTGTGGGAGAGATAATATCTCCCGCAGACTACACCTCCCGCAAATAGCAACAGATTTGGCGTTCACCAGCGTGGAAAACTGGAATGCGCCCTCTTCGCTTATAACATTGCCATCCTGACAACAGCATAATCATCAATGGACAACAGCCAACAAATCTTCCGCACACACCCTCTTATCCAGTCACGGGAGAACTGATCATATGGATATCAGGAATGCACTACATCCATCTACAGTACGCGTCATGGGAGGGACGTTTGTCCAACGCTCCTCCCCTTTCCCTTTTCCCAACGTCGTACGGAAACAGCTAAATCTACAGACTTCATCTACACATAAATACAGTTGATATTATTAAGAGAGCAATATGCCCGCATTGTCGTCAGTCACGAGTAGGATTTTTCTACCGAAAAGTTGAATTCGACAATAGATTGATCAAAGTTACGACAATATCCAACAGGTCATCTGCGCTCTAAAGTAACTCTGTCCCGCCCACGGGCTCGGCCATTACAAAGTGAAATACCCCAGGGTTCGATAAAGTTGACATTCACGCTGCCTCTCCCTTTTCCTTCCCGCACCTGGCGGCCATAAACACGTCACCTTCACCACAGTGCAAGTATCATCCACAGATAACCAGTCACGCGTATCAGATTCAATTCACCAAAATGTCAGAACACAGACACTCAGGTTGATTGTATTCACAATCTCCGAACGACGGCATTGTAAATTGTAATAACTGTGGCACACACTTTGCGAGTTGTACTGTAATTTAACCATTATTAAATGGTATTAATATGTTTGGTCTAGGCTGGGACGGAGCTAGTTCTACCCATTGAGGAGAATGCTTGGCCAGCCCTCCTGCTCGGAAAACACAGCTATCTTGACGGGATCAGTAACGTTGATCTACCGCGTGAATAGATCTGTTTAAACCACACATCAAATTACTTACAACTTTACTGTTAAATTTTTTATTGAGAACACAACTGCTCTACCGTGCTACAAATCATTAGCGCACGGGCTGGTAAAGCAGCGTCAAAAATATAACAGTATAATTACAAGGAGAATTAAAAAAATTCTCTTCCTTGCGTTCCAGTCTATAAATCAACACGGGCTGTGAACTACCTATTACAGATACATACTAAGATGCGTGTTAAAGAACTCGCGCAGATATGGGACATTATAAAGATCTTGATGTAACATATATATTTCTATCTCTCGCTTCTACAGCAGACTACACCTCAGCAACAGCATTTTGGCCGTCGCCATAAACAGCATATATGTTTCCGATCAACCACGTGCTTTTTAGAGCCACATGACATTTACTGCTATTTGCAGTAAGTTGGATCAAACGCTTTAAACAAAAGAGCTGCCTAAAGACGCAACTACCACAGCGTGATGGAGGAGTGGCGAGGGTGAGTCCGGGAGATTACCGCTGACGTCACCTGGCTCCCACACACCCCATCGAGCGCTCCAGCCTAAAATTGGAATAGGCAAGTTTATAAACATCCAAGCTGGAGAACCGCCTCACATTAATTAAAAGGTGAGACACCACCAAGAAAAAGTAGTACCACGTTTCTATGTTGATCGAAGGCTGTTAAATGTGCGAAATTAAGACAAGTTTAACGAGCCATTCTTCCTATAATTAAAAGTACTCCCTTTGTACGGGAAGAATTAATCCCTAGACGTATAAGAGGAAACTTTCACATAAGAATGACCGAATCACCTGTTAAAACTTTTAGGTGTGGTCATCCGCCGCCTGTGACATCACCAAATAGTATAAAAGGAGGAAGCACGCTCTGAAACTTTGTCTTCCCGTCAAAACTCGAAACCAAGGAAGAACAGATAGCATTAGGCTTCTTTCGTGTCGCAAACCAAATTCTGCTGTTTTATTATTATTTCATTATTATACTTGGCCTGGAAAGTTTAAATACAATGAAGAGATAGGGCATTAGGTTTTGAATAAAGTTCCCGCAGCCAACTACCATGCGTGAACGAGATGTCACTCCTTGAAGATTTAGCATTATCGGATTCGTCTGAAGATGAATCGGTACCTGTTCTAAACCGGTTCCCGTGCAACTCGTTATTAGCTAGCGGAGAGCCATGTACCAGAACTTTTACTAGAAAATCCGACTGCACACTTCATGTTAATAAGGATCTTCTCTCCCAGTCAGCCTTTTGTGTGATGTGCCAGTATCTCTACACCGCTACTCGCTACGGGGTGACCCACGCTCTCCGTTGTCATCACCGCATGTTAGAAGTAACATTAGTTCCTGGAGAAGAGAACAAGGATCATGCCATTTTAGCCACCCAATTCGAATCCCGGTTCCCGGTCTAAGTTCTTCCGACCGAGAAAATGGCCCACACGAAGAACACTACTCGTAGATATCCTGTTGGTCATCGTCTTCCCGCGGCTACTGTAAGCAACGTACCGCAGCCAGACGTGAAATCCTGCCCACAGCCACATCTGGAAGCGTTACGCCGGTACCAGTCATTTCATCCACACCAGTCCTGAAGCTGAGTAAGAAACAAAAGTCTCCTGCAAAATCCAGTTCGGCAGCACCCGCATCACTTATTAGCCATCGGGCTACAGTCACTACACCCGCCACTGTAGTGTCTAAGACAGTGTTAGCCAGTCAGCCAATTTCGGTAGTGATTACGATACCTGCAGAAATAAACATTCCAAGTTACCCGCAGTCACCATAGACGAGGGACCAGGTCCGTCGTAGCCTGTAGCGATTAGTGTAACTCCGACCCATGTTTTTCAGCATCCGCCTCCTAGCCTTTCTGACCCTGCTATCTGAAAGGGAACTATGCCGGAACGTCCATACGTGGGAAAGAGACGAATCGGCCACACACAGGACATTCATCCCGTACCTAACGTCACCACAAATCGTCTGTTAAAATAATGCTGAGTTTCGGAAGATGTCGTCTCCTGCCATATCCGCTCCCGCATCATGGCCTCAGCCTACGGTACAGCTCACCACCATACCACGACAGCTACAGCAGCCACCACGACGACTACCATCCAGCAATCAAAAAGGGAACCACGCCGGAACGTCCATACGTGAGAAAGAAATGGATCGCCCACACACAGGACATTCAGCCTGAGCCTAACATGACCGCCAGTCGTCTATTAAAATATGCTAAGTTTCGGAAGATGTCATCTCCTGCCGTATTCGCTCACAAACCACAGCTTCAGCCTACGGTACAGCTCACCGCCATCACCACGACAGCCACAGCCGCCACCACGACGACTACCATCTATAAAACAGCATCAACGACATTAGCAACCATTAGTACCGCCGCTACCGTACGGACGGATATATTAGAACCGGCAGTAACTGTGAGAGACATTATGGACGTGCATATTTCCGCCACCATCACTTCGGATGTTTCCGACAGTGCCAGTAATAGTGAAAGCATCTCAGCAATGACAGTACATCCACCGCGACCCACCACCGTCAGTCGCGGGACCCAGACTCGATGGGGGAGATTTCGCTGCAGATGTGTGATCATTTGTGATACAGCAGAAACATCAATGGTGCGATTGGTGGATATGTAATAATCATTACTTTATTTTTGGAAATACATTTCTTCTTATTATATATGTTAGATCAATTGAATCCCGTCCCTAGGATGACTACGGTTATCCGACACAGCCGCACACTTTAGTGCCCGGCTGTGGCCCACACGAAATGAGCACTGCGGAATCCGATGTTGTAAGAATGTCGTGTGCGACGTAAAGAATACAACATCCCGCAGTGAAATAATGTCACAATCCCATCATGCAGTCTCAGCTATGCTGAGGCTGCCTGATAAACCAACTTTTAAGTTTTTATTATTATATATCTAATTTTTCTTATTATTTTTCTTCCTGTCTTATACGTCAGGACGGATATGGGGCCAACGAGAGCTGCCCATTACGGACCCGCAATAACGGGCCGCAAATATATATTTTTATAAATAATAAGAGATACGTGTTGCGTACCCCTTTATTTACCAGGGGTGCGCAAGTAATTCGGTGTGATTTAATACATACATCGTGAGGGTATGTTACATGGTATATATATACCTTGTCTTTTTTTCTTATTATATTCTTGTATATTTAAACTTAAATTGTGCTACGTTGGAGCTTGGGTAGTTATAATTTCTGTATCTGTTTATAGTTTTTCTCATTTTCATCCATGTGTTGCTAACCGCACTATAGTAGGTTCGTTAACCTGTACTGATATATATATATATATATATATATATATATATATATATATATATATATATATATATATATATATATATATATATATATATATATATATATATATATATATATATATATATATATATATATATATATATATATATATATATATATATATATATATATATATATATATATATATATATATATATATATATATATATATATTTATATATATATATATATATCTTGATCATTTGATACCGTATTGATTGTTCTGGTTAGATTATTATATATATGGCCAGTGGCCATCCGTTCATATGTTTTGCTTATTTATAGAAAATATAGGACTGCAGTGAACGTAGGAAACACTATACAGCAACACTTATATATGCAGCACTTTCTCCCGCCACCTACAATTTATCACTGAGGTCACTGTCCGTGCTATAACTCTGTTTAGCCCGGCATGCTACCGACTAAACCTTTTCTATTCAGCTCAATAGGATAGGTTTAAAATGATTAGAGACACTTTCTTCATTACGTACCCTGTAATATACTCTTCTCTTCCAGTAGTGCGATAATCTAGCCCCGCACTCCGGTAAGACTCATAACTCCAAGATTGTGTCTCTCTTCATGTTCCACTCAGCCTTGTGGCTTCTTAATTGTTTGGATGTCCCTATCTGCACCATGGGCTGATCCGACTCTGGGAAACTATTAGGGTTTCCGAGCGGTGATGTCAGAGTGTGGTGTCACATACATTTCCCATGTATCTTTGGATACTTAGTAGTTAGCACTTTAGCCCATGTAGGAAAGCACTGCGAAAACATATATTAATTATTATTTTTATTACTGAACAAACCTCCCGCACCGTAGTGCAAAACTGGGCAACTTGCATATAAACCTAATGACAGGTTAAACGGTTAGTTCCATAGGACCGGTGACGGGCGAGATACGTACCCCCACCGAATTCCATAAGAATGTCTGGGCATGATATTTAGATCTGCCACACCCTTGCGGGAAGGACATTTACGGTGAGTATTCGTCTCTCTTATCCCCACCATAACGATAGAACAATGGTCTAATAATGCTTTCGTGAAAAGTAACCCATGTCTTGTAACGTTTTATGCGGTTACGGGGTGGGATGTCCGGATTCTTTTCCAGTTCGGAGATCTTGCTACAGAACATGTATGAGCGCTGTCTTCAGTATTGATGTCTTAGGGCATCTGTTCTCAGTGAAAGCCGTGTCTAATAGCTAGGTAGATACCAGCCAGTTGCGGCCAAAAATAGTTCTGGTTTTGAAAACAACTAACAGCTAATTAAGCAAAGCAGAAGGCCCGCCACATAAATAAAGCGGCAACTACTAATTCAGCATCCCAAGAATCACATAAGACGGTGACGAGGGAATCCATCAGGAATCGCCAGTCCCGTCTTCACGTAAAACGGTATGCACCCCTATAGTCATAATCTCACTAGGTATGGTCTTTTCTTTCTCAAGCATTTTTGGTTGAAATATTAGAGTGGGCCCATTTTTGCCTACTACCCTTCTCCCGCTTTAAACAGTGGCGACACCTTCCCGAGACAGAGGCCCACGCGAGGCACTTGCCTCTCGCAAGGATTCAGCGACGTCTGTCTGGTACCTCCGGGAGCCCCATGTTTAAAAGTTCATCTACCTGTCTCTATGTCTCGTATTTTCGTATGCTCTTACTGTAGTATTATCTAGCATATTTATAATTGTTTAGGTAAACTCATTGTATAGACTTATATTTTTAGGTCACCAAATCAAATCTTGTAAGTCCATAGATCACGAAATTGCTATGGACAGGCATACTGGTGACACAAATTCTTGGGATGAGAGCGTAGTGTTTAATGTTCGCGACGATGGTCACACAGCCCCACCGGAACGATTGAGTTCCACCGGCCTTAGGAGCCGGTTTTTGTTTCCCGCAGGGCAGTCACATAGAAGGTCCGTCACCCCGAGACCGGATGCTAACCAGCGTCATCACTCGCCGTGCACTTGTGGCGCAGCGAGTCGACATGATACACTGGAATGGCCCGACACTACCCGGCGAGCAACAGTACACCAACCGATTAGCCCAGACCAGACCCAACTGTCCGGTGTCTGTAGTAGTTGGGCAGACTCGCACTCAGCAGGTGTTCCGCAAACTGGGAGTCACGCACCAATGGACTAGTTCATCGTGTGTACGGCCTGAAACTAGCGCCCAAACTGTGAACCACGCACCTCCTAGCGAGGGAAGTGCGAACCATGTTGAGTTATCTTAACGGGACACACTTCAAATTAATTTTCCATTGATTGCCAGTGTAAGATCTAAGGTAAAAAACAACAACAACAACAACAACAACAACAACAACAACAACAACAACAACCACCACCACCACCGCCGCGCCACCACCACCATCACCACCAACCAACCAACCAACCGCCACCAAACTAACCAACCAACCAAAATCACCACTACCACCACCACCACCACCATCACCACCACCACCACCACCACCATGCAACAGCCAGAACAACAACAGTTGTGCTGCAGTGTATTTGAAGCTTTTTCTGCCATATTCCATTTTAATCCTCGGAAGTTGTAGGTGATTGCGTGTTTTGGAACGTAAATTTCTAGTGTGCGCCACCCCAACGGAAGTGAACATGTCTTTCATGTAACCAGGGGCCAGACCATTTCTAAATTTATATGTCATAATACCCATTTTAATTTGCATTCTTTTAGTTAAATTTGCCCAGTTTAATGTTTCATATAGTTGTGCAGATGGTGTCATGTAAGGCATGTCTAATATCACCCTAGCAGCCCGTTTTTTTATAGTTTTGCTAAGCTATCCAATAATGTAGGTGAAGACGGGCAAAATACAAGACTACAATAATCAATGTGTGAAAGGATATACGACTTATAGAAAGGATTTCGTTGCTCAATGTTTAAATAATGTTTATTTTTCCGTAGAATATAAATCAAGGACGAAATCTTTTTACAAAGTTTGCCTATATGTTCTTTCCATGCAAGCGTATTATCTATATATACTCCTACATGTTTGTCAGATTCCACAACAATTAAGCTTCCACGATTAGTAGGGATTATAACATTATTATTTACTTGTTTCAATTTATGCTTAGTTCCTAACATCATAAACTTAGTTTTGTCCGTGTTTAATAAGATGTTATTATATACACACCATTCTTCTACCGACTTCATGCCGTTAATTAGATTTTCTTGAATTTCAACGGCATTTGAGCTAACAGCATGCATAGTTGTATCATCAACATACATATCCATAAGATTGTGGACACACATGGGTAAATCATCAACATATAAAATGAACAGAAGTGGCCCTAAAACTGAGCCTTGTGGTACTCATATATCCTTGGGCAGTGGTTAAGAATTCTTTCCAGAAATTGAAACGTATTGTTGTCTGCCACTTAAATATGAAGAAACCCACTTTAATGTATTATAGCTGAATTCGTAAATACTTAATTTTTGTAATAGGATGTCATGTTTGACAAGATCAAATGCCTTTTTAAAGCCAATCATAATAGAACCAATAAGGTCGCCGTTATCTATCGAAATGCGCCATCTTTCCACTAGATTTAACAATGCAGTTTCACATGAATGGTTAGGTCTGAAGCCTGATTGCGACTCCACTAATAAATTATACTTGGTTATAAATTTATAAATATGATCATGTATCATGTTCAATAACCTTAGACTTAATGGGTAATATAGAGATAGGCCTATAAGTGCTAACATTGGTTTTTGAACCAGATTTATGTAGATGCTTTACTTTTGCACATTTCCACAGTTTGGGGAATTCTCCCATAGCTATGCTTTTGTTTATAATAAGTGTAATTGAGGGCGCAATTATTGATGCTGCAGCTTTGAGGAAGTGGGCGTTCAATTCATCGTAACGAGATGACTTGTTTGTTTTTAAGTTGCTAAGTTCTCTGGACACATATTCAACGGTTATATATGGAATTCAAAACTCTATATTTTCTGGAACTTTATTAAGCACATGATCTGATAGCTTATCAAATGACATTGGCCTTTGTTTTATCATGGAGTGTGTCAGCTTTGACGCGATTGTACTGAAATATATATTTAAATGTTCAGATTGCATTTGTGGGTTTTGAATTTCACTTCCATTATCATCACAGATTAGTGAAGGTAATTTGTTTGCCTTGGGATTTATGTATTTTAGAATTTTCCATATATTAGCCGGATTATTTTTTGCCTGCTTCTAATTCATATGCAAAATAATCTCGTTTAGATGCTTTAGTCAAATACGCAACTTTTTGCTTTAACATTTTAAAATTCAACATGTTTCCTACGTTTTTATGATAATCCCTTTCTTTCATTGTTTTTAAAATATCTCTGTTCATCCATCCCGGTTGACATACACGTTCAACTCTGCGTTCAATGACAGGAGCGTGTTTATTTATAATGTTGATGAATTTTGCATACCATTGATCAAACGCTTGATCAGGACTACCTAAATAACCTATAGAACGCCAATCACAGACAGACAGGTCACTAAGAAACTTAGCTTCACTCTAAGGAATATTGCGAATATGAAGATGATATAAATAGCAATAGGAAATTAAGTTTAAGATGTAATTTACATAACTGTATCCTTCAATGTGTTATAAATTTTCTTGATGATTGGAGCTGCTTTTTGACTGAACGGTGTTTAAAATTGTAGTCCTAATTAAGAAAACGGTTGTTGAATGAGGTGGAATGTGGCTAAAGATAAAAGTGATTGAAATTTGTAATATGGCATAATAATGGTATTAACCATATTTATTATTTTTGCTTTGCAGGTATGGTGAAGCGAAGATATTAGCCACATGGATATATGTTTGTATATATGTTACCTTTTATCTGGTATTGAAAAATAACAAAAACACTGCCCTAATATTAACACGTGAAGATGCACGGTGTAAATAAACACTGTCACAATATTAACACGTGGAGATGTACGGTGTAAATAAACACTGCCCCAATATTAACACATGGAGATGCACGGTGCAAATAAACACTGTCCCAATATTAACACATGGAGATGCACGGTGCAAATAAACACTGTCCCAATATTAACACGTGAAGATGCACGGTGCAAATAAACACTGCCCCAATATTAACACGTGGAGATGCACGGTGCAAATAAACACTGTCCCAATATTAACAAGTGGAGATGCATGGTGTAAATAAACACTGCCCCAATATTAACACGTGGAGATGCACGGTGCAAATAAACACTGTCCCAATATTAACACGTGGAGATGCATGGTGCAAATAAACACTGCCCCGATATTAACACGTGAAGATGCACGGTGCAAATAAACACTGCCCCGATATTAACACGTGGAGATGCACGGTGCAAATAAACACTGTCCCAATATTAACACGTGGAGATGCACGGTACAAATAAACACTGCCCCAATATTAACACGTGGAGATGCACGGTGTAAATAAACACTGCCCCAATATTAACACATGGAGATGCACGGTGCAAATAAACACTGTCCCAATATTAACACGTGGAGATGCACGGTGCAAATAAACACTGCCCCAATATTAACACGTGGAGATGCACGGTGCAAATAAACACTGCCCCAATATTAACACGTGGAGATGCACAGTGCAAATAAACACTGTCCCAATATTAACACGTGGAGATGCACGGTGTAAATAAACACTGCCCCAATATTACCACATGGAGATGCACGGTGCAAATAAACACTGTCCCAATATTAACCCGTGGAGATGCACGGTGCAAATAAACACTGTCCCAATATTAACACGTGGAGATGCACGGTGCAAATAAACACGTGGGGCAAATAAACACTGCCCCAATATTAACACGTGGAGATGCACGGTGAAAATAAACACTGCCCCAATATTAACACATGGAGATGCACAGTGCAAATAAACACGTGGGGCAAATAAACACTGCCCCAATATTAACACATGGAGATGCACGGTGCAAATAAACACGTGGGGCAAATAAACACTGTCCCAATATTAACACGTGGAGATGCACAGTGAAAATAAACACTGCCCCAATATTAACACATGGAGATGCACGGTGCAAATAAACACGTGGGGAAAATAAACACTGCCCCAATATCAACACGTGGAGATGCACGGTGCAAATAAACACTGTACCAATATTAACACGTGGAGATGCACGGTGCAAATAAACACTGTCCCAATATTAACACATGGAGATGCACGGTGCAAATAAACACTGCCCCAATATTAACACATGGAGATGCACGGTGCAAATAAACACTGCCCCAATATTAACACATGGAGATGCACAGTGCAAATAAACACTGCCCCAATATTAACACGTGGAGATGCACGGTGCAAATAAACACTATCCCAATATTAACACATGGAGATGCACGGTGCAAATAAACACGTGGGGTAAATAAACACTGTCCCAATATTAACACGTGGAGATACATGGTGCAAATAAACACTGCCCCAATATCAACACGTGGAGATGCATGGTGCAAATAAACACTGTCCCAATATTAACACGTGGAGATGCACGGTGCAAATAAACACTGTCCCAATATTAACACGTGGAGATGCACGGTGCAAATAAACACTGCCCCAATATTAGCACGTGGAGATGCACGGTGCAAATAAACACTGCCCCAATATTAACACGTGGAGATGCACGGTGCAAATAAACACTGCCCCCAATATTAACACGTGGAGATGCACGGTGCAAATAAACACTGCCCCAATATTAACACGTGGAGATGCACGGTGCAAATAATCACTGTCCCAATATTAACACGTGGCGATGCACGGTGCAAATAAATACTGTCCCAATATTAACACGTGGAGATGCACGGTGCAACCAAAATGAATTAAAAAGTAATAAAGAAAATAAAGTATGAAGGCCAGGAATAAATCAACATGGCGTGAAGAAAATGCGTTGTTTCATTAGGCGGGGGTGGGTGGGTGGGGGAGGGGTCGGATGGAGGAACGCGTCGAATCAGCCGCTGATCTAATAACAACAGCAGAACGTGCAACTGACAATGCACAATGACGACGGCGGCGACGGCGGCGGCGGCGGCGGCGGCAGCGACGATAGTTGTAGTGATGCTGATGGCTGAGATGAAGTATTCGATCTGTTACTCAAATATTCGACGTCATATTCAAAATACTTCACTTTTTAGCAGACGTCACAATCAAATGACATAAGTCCTTCATGAAACAACAAAGGTCCGGCAGTAAGCGCCTGAATGGTATATCTGTGGTGAGCTTACAGGTTAACCCTTACCTTTATGTCAAAATTTTTAATTTTCAAATTAAATTAAAAGGTGAACTGGTGTTCAATTTTAAACAAATTTGGTGGAAGATGTTGCTGTCGTAAACAGCAACATCGCCCACCAAAATTGTTGAAAAATGTACAGCAGTTTCTTAGCTATTGACACAGTAAAAGATAGAATATGAGCATCAGAGTGGTTAGGCAGCTCCCATTCAAAAGAGTTTCGAAACATTCAACAGCTTACCTGTGTAGCTTAAACTTGAAATTTGGTTTCTTGTAACTCAGTGTTCATCACGTTAAATTCGATTCAAACCCGCGTACAGCATAGGCGGAACTTAGCTAGAAATGTTCCGAGCTTAGCTACCAATGTCCGGATCTTTTAATTAGAAATGAGCGGGGCTTAGCTGGAAAAGAGTGGAGCTTGGCTTGAAATGGACGGGGCTTAGTTGGAAATGGGTGGAGCTTAGCTGGAAATTGGCACAACTTATCTAGAAATGAGCGGAGCTTGGCTGAAATGGGCGGGACTTAGCTGGAAATGGACGGAGCTTAGCTAGAAATGGGTATAGCTTAGCCAGAAATGGGCGGAGCTTTTCTGGAAATGGGCGGATCTTAGCTGTAAATGTATGAAGCTTAGCTAGAAATGGGCAGTGCTTAGCTAGAAATTGGCGGAGTTTAGCCGGAAATGGGTGGAACTTAGCTGGAAATGGGCGGAGCCTAGCTGGAAATGGGTGGGGCCTAGCTAGAAATGGGCGAAGCTTAGCTAAAAATGGGCGGGTCTTAACTGGAAATGTGCGGAGTTTAGCTGGAAATGGCTTAGCTGGAAATGGGCGGAGCTTAGCTGGAAGGGGGCGGGATTTAGCTGTAAATGGGCGGAGCTTAGCTAGAAATGGACGTAGCTTAGCCGGAAATGGGCGTGGCTTAGCCGGAAATGGGCTGGGTTTTGCTGAAAATGGATGGAGTTTAGCTGGAAATGTGCGGAGCTTAGCTGGAAATGGGCGGGGCTTAGATGGAAATGGGCCGGAAATTGGAGGAGCTTAGCTAGAAATGTGCGGAGCTATGCTGGGAATGGGCGGAGCTTAGCTGGAAGGGAGCGGGCCTTAGTTGGAAATGTGCGTAGCTTAGATAGAAATGTGCGGATCTTACCTCGAAATATGCGGAGTTTAGTAATAAATGTACGGAGCTTAGCTCGAAATGTGCAGAGCTTAGCTAGAAATGTGCGAAGCTTAGCTAGAAATATGCGGAGTTTAGCTCGAAATGTGCAGGGCACAGGTAGAAATTGATCCCTCTATCCTTTATTGTTGGTTTAAACAGAATTTGTTTTTTGTTCAAATGGGAGAACGATAAGACAGGTGTCTTATAACCGTGTCTCCCATACACATACAGATACAATACAATAAATACATCAAAGTAGCGGATTGTAAAAATGATAAATAACATTTTTAACCCTTCAATACCCAAGCCAACCAAAACAGCTTCTGCAATGGTCTTGAAAACGTTAATTCGCAAACCATCACAAACCTATTCCCGGAAATTCAACACTGGAATGGCTGGCTCGATAACAGAGCCAGTCATTCCAGTGGTAAATCCTAAAATAATGATCCTCTCCTGGTGCATAAATAGACTATGAGAAAAGAAATCTTAAGCAAATTTAAGTGGTTAAAGATAAATGGAATGACGAATTGTGGGAACATACGCCTCATTTTATACTAGCTATTTATTGCTGAATTACACACATGTGCTACCACTAATATTACCTGGTCGTAAGGGTAAAACATTGTGTACATGGATTTAGTGATCAGTCCTGCTAGTAAGATGTGAAAGAGTTAATATTTATGTAAGAAACCAGGACACGCATGATGTAAGCACACTTATGTAAGCTTACCGGCTCAGTCCAGAAACCACGACAGACATGACGTAATCACACTTATGTAAGCTCACTTGCTCAGTCCAGAAACCACCACACACATGACGTAATTACACTTGTGTAAGCTTACCTGCTCAGTCCAGAAACCACGACACGCATGACGTAATCACACTTATGTAAGCTTACCTGTTCAGTCCAGAAACCACGACACGCATGACATAACCACACTTATGTAAGTTTACCTACTCAGTCCAGAAACCAAGACAGGCATGACGTAATTACACTTATGTAAGCTTACCTGCTCAGTCCAGAAACCACGACACGCATGACATGATCACACTTATGTAACCTTACCTCCTCAGTCCAGAAACCACGACATGCATGACATAATCACACTTATGTAACCTTACCTGCTCAGTACGGAAACTACGACAGGCATGACGTAATCACACTTATGTAAGCTTACCTGCTCAGTCCAGAAACCACGACACGCATGACGTAATCACACTTATGTAACCTTACCTGCTCCGTCCAGAAACCACGACATGCATGACATAATCACACTTATGTAACCTTACCTGCTCAGTCCGGAAACTACGACAGGCATGACGTAATCACACTTATGTAAGCTTACCTGCTCAGTCCAGAAACCACGACACGCATGACGTAATCACACTTGTACATGCATCCCCATCCCCCTGTCGGCCAGTTGTCACAGCAACCACCATCAAACGTCAGACCATGGTCGTTATCAAACGTCTTCAAGTTCACCTTCAGTTCTCCGAGAGCAGCGACAGACCGAATCTGCAGGTAAATAATGATGGTAAATATTGCCGTCAAACAGGTGCAAGTCTCATGTGGAATAAGGAAGTCGCCTACAGCCACACCACGTGACACACTTTGCTTGCGGGATTTTTTCGCAATTAATTTAGTGATGTTTGAGTAAAGCTTTCTACCTTTCTAGTTATCCGCAAACCACGCTCGAATACACCACAAACCACGCTCGAATGCACCACAAACCACGCTCGAATGCACCACAAACCACGCCCGAATGCACCACAAACCACGCTCGAATGCACCACAAACCATGCTCGAATGCACCACAAACCACGCTCGAATGCACCACAAACCACGCTCGAATGCACCACAAACAACGAGCACATTAAACCCTGATTCACGAGAATCCCAATATCAAGGTAACTATATAGGAAAGTTGTTGAATATTTTGAAATTAATTTGACTGGGATCTGTTGCTGCCATAGGCCATAGGCAGCAACAGTTCCCAGTCAAATTAATTTCAAAATATTCAACTGAGTGCATATTAAATTGTAGTTTCATAGTCATATAATTCGTACACATGACGAACTTTTCGATTTTCATTGTCGGAGCTATAACATGTCATTAAGATTGTGACGTCAATTATAAAGTGACGTAATTGATCATTACGTCAGATATTTGAGGGACAGATCGGATCCCTGCATAAAGCTGGTGATGGTGCCACATCAGAATCTGCGATATTCCTGAATGTTGATCTGTTAGAATCTAGCCCCCTCTTGTGTCAACTTAACCATATAGTGGCCAAGCCGGCCAAACACCATCTGCAGGGGGCTTGAGGAACGTTCATTTGCAGGCCAACAAAAACCTACTTCTGACAATTTCCCACTGCATAACCAAGCTAGGCATTGCAGTAGTTTTCAAGATTAGTTTTCTCTTGGCCGACACAATGAATGTAGACTAAATAAGCACAGATTTGGATGCTGTTGACAATGTTCCTTTCCAGTGTATCCATCCATCATATGACGTCATACACAATTACGTGACCAAAGCAGCATCTGCAATCCTCTTGAGAAATAGCCATTTTGAAAGACAACAGAAAGCTTTTTTTGTATATTCCAGTAGTATTTTTTGCAAACAGTTTTCTCTTGGCCTGCAAATGGAAATTCTCCGAGTAAAAAGCTCATCTGCACAAATCATCGCCATTAAAGGGTTAATTGATTTAAGCAGCATTGTGTGGCGCTGGTGAGACAAGAGGGGTAGTCTATGCCATGCACATGGACAAATGATTTACTGTCGGTAGAAATCCTGCGACAAACCAAATACATATGTTTATCTGCCTCCATTTATTCTACAGAACGGAGGGATCCGATCTGTCACTCCAAGTAATCGACAGTACATAGCAACGGCCACACCCCGGGGATCGGCGTTGGTTCGTATGTTGAGGGTAGAATTAGATGTTTTTATATGTGATGGAGTATGTTTGACATAATGTGCCAGAGGTCATCAACGAGATGATAGTAGTAATTGAGGACCACCTCACAGACAGAAGGGAACAGTTGCATATACGTGAGTCGATTTGGACTATCCCTAGATGTTTATGCCCCGCCCATCTCTAGCTAAGCTATACCAACACGTTACTCGTGTCGGGATCAATCGATGCCTACACTCTCTGAATCTCAATTTCCACAAAACTATACTGATAACCTGTTGAATATTCTGAAACTAATTTAACTTGGTGCTGTTGCTGACTATGGCGCCTAGTCAAATTAGTTTCGAAATATTCAACAGAATGTTGATTTAATAGTAAAAACATACAACTTGTCGATTATATCGCGCCATTCATAATAACGTAATTGATTAAGACGCAAGCATACATGTGATGTGCTGTTGATTATGACCTCATATGATTAATGGGAGACACAGGATTCCTCGATTGATTGTTTGATTGAGAAATAATAGCCACCGTGCAGATGACGGATGTAGTAAGATGCGATGAAGTTCTACAGTTTTGCTACTTATTATGCGAGAAGGAAGCTCCGGCATTCATAACAGAGACCAGCAATAAAGATATAGCTCAATAAACGACTGAATGAATGTACCAGAAACATAAACGATGGAAGGCTTTTAGCCAAACTGAGTGTTAGACATGCTATAGCACAAGGGATGAAGCACCATACGGTCTGCTTAATAGGTCGATACAACAACTAACGGTTATGCCTGATCCAGAAGCGCCAAGGGTCGCTAGAGAAGGAGGTTTACCCACCGACATTTTCTCAGCTACTCTCTTACAGAGCTGAGAGCAAACGCTGTGAACAATTCACCTTTCTAGGTTATCCATCAATCATATGACGTTATATGACGTCATAATCAACTATGTCACTTGTAGGATGATGCCATAATCATGACATCATGAATGACTCGATTTATCCCGTCTTGAACGCTTAATAGTCCGACATGTTGTACGAACTGTATGACTTTACTATTAAATAAACATGTTGTTGAAACTAATTGGACTGGGCGCTGTTGCTGCCATAGGCAGCAACAACACACAGTCAAATTAGTTTCAAAATATTCAACAGCATACCTGTATAGTTTTCTGGAATTTGATAGTCAGTGAGTTCAGTGATCGATCGATCCCAACACTAGCGAGGTGTGGGTGGAGCTTAGCTGGAGATGGGCGGGGCATAGCTAAAACTGGAAAGGTCCATTACGTGTTATATTCTGGCGTATAGATATTATCAGCCCGTACAAGTAGCAGCTTGAATGGCCTTATGTAGAAACACTTCTACCCTACCGGATTAAAGAAGGGAAGGGGTGTGCCCTACTGGCTTTCCACAAAGGTGTAGGCCCAGGCGTATCACAAACGATCGACTGCTCTGAACTTCTGAAGCCATAATCCTTGCCAAAGTATCCAAGATCCCGCGAAGATCCATGCTTGAGCACAGGTCCACATTTGGTATGCTGAAGAAGCTATTCCATGGAATCTTCTCCAGTGTGTGAGGATGATTGAAAACAAGCTGATATAAAATCCTGACTGGAATTTGGAGCAGACTGAATATAAATGCATGTACCATTATGGTTTGAGCAACTGTTTAGTTGGTGTAGAACGCATACTTTGTTTTCGTAATGCGCTTTATAGTTCTGGATAATTCGGAAGATAAAGAAGTCGTTAATGTTGAAAACCTATCTGCATTCAATTCAAACAGGGCGAAGATCTGGAGTGAGGGCAGAGATAAGCTGCAATCCGGATGTCACAAAAGTCCTGATAATCCGAAAATCCGAAAAACATACAATGTGATAAAAACGGAATGGTGAGTGTAGGTAATCGTTAATTACTCGTGTTAATTTTAAAATAATATTTTGATGAATTTGGATCGAATTTGATGGCAAATGAAGTTAAATTTGGCCTCACGTATATGTAGTGTGTTCTAAACAACGGGCTGCCCTTGGCCTAATCACTGTTGCTGATACAATTTGTGTTTAAATAATGTGTGTCTGTCTGTCTGTCTGTCTGTCTGTCTGTCTGTCTGTCTGTCTGTCTGTCTGTCTGTCTGTCTGTCTGTCTGTCTGTCTGTCTGTCTGTCTGTCTGTCTGTCTGTCTGTCTGTCTGTCTGTCTGTCTGTCTGTCTGTCTGTCTGTCTGTCTATCAGTCTATCCATATATAAGTTAGTTTGGCATAGATAAATCATTCGCTATGTTCATCAATGATGATCTTATTGTCATTAGAATGGTGCATGAGGGCGAGAGAAGGCTGTGACCTCGCGCGCACCTGTTTACTCGCACTCGTTTGCAAACTGTTAAAGGAATTTGATTTTAACACAAATCCTATTCCCGTGCATGCATTGTGGCTGGCTGTTTGTTTAACACCTAGTCACATCCATAGGATCAGCTTATAGGGTGAAGAGCACGAAAACCACGAGATTAATCAAACCAAATCGAACATTGTCTCCTTATACCCTCCGATATAGCCAGACCCATATTCACTCTTTATTTTTAAACGGTTACATATGATATTGGGATGTGGTGGGGATGGGGTGGGAATATGGTGTGCGGATCGTTTTACCTAAAAAAACTTGACAGCTCGGCCTTCGCTGGCGTTAAATATGAAGTATGTATTGCTTACAAGGATAAAAATTGCATTAAACATGCGCGTGGTTGCACATTTATATTCACGCATGTGCACACGGACGTACGTTCTCTAGGTAGCGCACTACGTCATACCCATTACTAAACCTTACATTGATCAATACCAGCATACGCATATCACCCGCCGTCACGCCGCCAGCTGCCGCGCAACGTAACCCATGCAGTGCCACAGACACACGCCAATCTCGCGATAAGATACTTAATCTCGCCATAAGATACCACATCTTGCCATAGGCTACCACATCTCCCGATAAGCTACCACATCTTGCGATAAGATACCACATCTCGCGAGAAGATATTACATCTCGCGATAAGATACCACATGTCGCGATGAGATACCATATCTTCCGATAAGATACCACATCGCACAATAAGATACCACATTTCGCGATAAGCTACCACATCTCGCGATAAGATACTACATCTCGCGATAAGATACTACATCTCGCCATGACACACAATAGAGTGATCCATCCTCTAGCAGCTTGGGATACGTCCGCTTATTCCTAGCAGCACTAGCTAAGCTGCCCATGTGTGTTTGAATCAATTTTTCCACTTTGATACCTGAATTCACAAAATCCCAATTTCAAAGTGACAATCAGGCCCAATATTTTGAAACTAAAGTCACTAGCAGCCGGCTCCCTGGCAACAACAGCTAGCACCGTGGCAACAGCTAGCTCCCAGTGGAATTAGTTTCAGAATACTGAACGGCCTGTTTATTAAATTGTTTGTTTATCATTAAGGACATACAGTGCAGACACTTACAGCTGAACATTTAACGAACCTTTCCAGCTTTAGCTATGCCACGCCCATTTCTAGCTAAGCTCCACCCACACTTCACTCGTGTTGGGATTGATCGATCGATCCCTGAACTCCATAACTATCAATTTCCAGAAAGCTATACAGGAAAGCTGCTGAATATTTTAAAACTAATTTGACTGGGTGCTGTTGCTGACTATGCCTATGGCAGCAACAGCGCGCAGCTAAATTAGTTTCAAAATATTCATCAGCATCTTTATTAAATAGTAAAAGGCATACAATTCGTAAAACAACGCTTAATCCGTCACGAATTATGCTTTCGTGACGTACTTATCTACATCATTCATGACGTCGTTGATTATGAAGTCATCCTGTACGTCACGTAGTTGCTTATGATATCATATGATGGATAGCTAAATAGGAACGGTCCATTGCCGCTTTCCTGACGGACCTACGTCATTTCATTGTGACGTCAATTAATAATAAGAAGCGTATATTTATTATGACGTCAGATGCTTGAGCAACAGATCGGTTCCCTCCATTAGATCCAATCCATGTAACGTTACAGACTCCACGTCATGGCATAGCATGGTTTTGTGAGGGCGTCTGGAATATCAGACCACTGAAGATGTAACCTCCGTAAATAAAGATTATTTAAAGTCTTTCCTCTCTTTGTTACATGTTGTCTATTGATAGGTTGTGTAAAAAAGCAATCATCTCCAATATGCTTTACTTTACTGCCACAGTACCTGAAGAGTGGGCTTGTTTGATTGGCTGGGCTATGTCAAGTCCCAGACCTCATTCAAGACATATCTACGCCGGTTTTATTTTTAGTCTATTATAATACACGCCATTACGACTAACTTCACCAGTTTTTACCCAGGTACCCATTTATAGTCATGAGTGGAGAGAGGCAACGAGGAGTGAACGGGATTGCCTATGTTTCCATAGATAGCAAGCTAGTCAGGCACATAGACACGAACCATGATCACTGTAACACCAGTACCCTAACCACCGAGCCACCCTCTCCTGTTAAAGAGTCCTAGAGCCGCATCCATTTAAACTCGACCAAATCCGCAAAGCGACACAAAATTGGCCACAGATTATGGCTCTTTAAAGGTTTTATTGAAATTCAACAACACCGCCAATATCCTGGTTACCAGCCAGTACACACGCCAATATCCTGGTTACCAGCCAGTACACACGCTAAATAGATGGTTATTTTGCGGTGACAATGCTGCTGGATTGTCGACCTGGCAGGTATAAAGAACGACCTCACATCCCATACATTCGCGTGGGTCAATAAAGCACGCTATATCTGTCAGGCGAGTTAAGGTGAGCAGGACAGACAACTCAGAAATAACTTAACGTGTTTACGAAACAAAATAATGCGTCGTTGAATATTTTGGACTTAATTTGATTAGAAGACATTGCTGCCCAAGGTAAGGCTTCCAATCAAATTACGTCCAAAATATTCAACGGAATGTTTCTCACATCGTGTTAAAATTGTACTACAGTAACGAACTTGTTTTTATTTTTGGAAACGCGTAAGCTTATTTATGAGCTGTACTTCGCTAGCCCATGAATTTCACCCACGTTCCAAAAAGATCACACGAGATTTTAGCCTCAAATTAAAATAATCTGGGATTCTCGCCTCAATGCTGAAATAAAGATGGGGGAAATATGAGAAACCTTGTAACGGTGTAGCGAGATTCGACGCAAAACAAACAGAGAGATATATCGTGTTTGTTAAAGAAAAATTATTAATAGTAGCTAGCTTAATCTGTATTTAAATTTAAACAAATGTTTTCGGTGACAATTTTGGCACGAGCTCTTGTCAAAAGGGAGATCTGAAGGTCGCGTGGGTGACAAAAAGAGACGGAACACATGTGGATATGCAGAGGGTGTGGGATGCAGGGAAAGATAAAATGAGTGAGAGACGTATAAGAAAGAGCGAGGAGAGAGAGAGAGAGAGAGAGAGAGAGAGAGAGAGATTAAGTGGGGGTGGTGTGAGTGGGGTGGAGTGGATATAGGAGAGAATTAGGATAGGGCGGGTGGAGAGAACAAAATGAGAGAGGGAGAGTGGAGGGAGAGGGAAAGAGACAGCGAGTGGATAGGGAGAGAGATAGAAAGTGGGAGAGCGAGTGAGAGAGATAGAGTAGAAAGAAAGAAAGAAAGAAAGAAAGAAAGAAAGAAACACACATATACACGCCAACCAATACAAACACATAGTCACCAATACTCATGACACACACATATACACGCCAACCAATACACACATAGTTACCAATGCTCATGATACACACATATACACGCCAACCAATACACGCATAGGTACCAATATACATGATACACACATTGCTCTTACGCATACCACCACTACTATATTACGCCATAGCAACCTCTACCATATTACACCATAACCACCACTACCACAGTACACCATCGCCACCACTACCATATTATAACATAGCCACCACTACCATATTATATCATAGCCACCGCTACCATAGTATACCATAGCCACCACTACCATATTATACCATAGCCACCACTACCATATTATACCATAGCCACCGCTACCATATTACATCATAGCCACCTCTACCATATTACACCATACACACCACTACCATATTACACCATAGCCACCACCACAATATTACACCATATTATAGCATAGCCACCACCACCATATTATATCATAGCCACCGCTACCATAGTATACCATCGCCACCACTACCATATTATACCATAGCCACCTCTACCATATTACACCATACACACCACTACCATATTACACCATACACACCACTACCATATTACACCATACACACCACTACCATATTACACCATAGCCACCACCACAATATTACACCCTATTATAACATAGCCACCACTAACATATTATAACATAGCCACCTCTACCACATTACACCATCGCCACCACTACCATATTATACCATAGCCACAGCTACCATAGAATAGCATAGCCACCGCTACCATATTACATCATAGCCACCTCTAGCATATTACACCATAACCACCACTGCCATATTACACCATAGCCACCACCACAATATTACACCATGACAGTATTCTGTGCTGGCACACTGTGCTGGTATACTGTGCTGGTATACTGTGCTAGTATACTGTGCTGGTATACTGTGCTGATATACTGTGCTAGAATACTGTGCTGGTATACTATGCTGGTATACTGTGTTGGTATACTGTCTTGGTATACTGTGTTGGTGTACTGTGCTAGTATACTGTGCTGGTATACTGTGCTGGTATACTGTGCTGGTATACTGTGCTAGTATACTGTGTTGGTATACTGTGCTAGTATACTATGCTAGTATACTGTGCTGGTATACAGTGCTGGTATACTGTGTTGGTATGATGTGCTGGTGTACTGTGCTGGTATACTGTGCTGGTATACTTGACTAGTATACTGTGCTGGTATACTGTGCCGGTATATTGTGCTGGTATACTGGACAGATATACCCTGCTGGTATACTGTGCTGGTACACTGTGCTAGTATACTGTGCTGGTATATTGTGCTGGTATACTGGACTGATATACTGTGCTGGTATATTGTGTTGTATACTGTGCCAGTATACTGTGCTGGTTTACTGTGCTGGTATACTGTGTTGGTACACAATGCTGGTATACAGTGCCAGTGTACTGTGCAGGTATACTGTGCTAGTATAATGTGCTGGTATACTGTGCTGGTACACCGTGTTGGTATACTGTGGTATACTGTCCTAGTTTAGCCTATTGCGATGAAATACTGTGCTGGTGAACTGTGCTAGTTTACTGTGATGGTGTACTGTGCTGGTAAACTGTGCTGGTATACTGTGCTGGTATACTGCTGTGCTGGTATACTGTGCTTGTATGCTGTGTTGGTATAATGTGCTAGTATACTGTGCTGGTATACTGTGTTAGTATACTGTGTTGGTACACTTTGCTGGTATACTGTGCTGGTATACTTTGCTGGTATACTGTGCTAGTATATTTTGCTGGTATACTGTGCTGGTATACTGTACTGGTACTCTGTGCTGGTATACTGTGCTGGTATCCGGGGCTGGTATACTGTGCTAGTATATTATGCTGGTATACTGTGCTGGTATGCTGTGCTGGTACACTGTGCTAGTATACTGTGCTGGTATACTGTGCTGGTATACTGTGCTGTTTACTGTGCTAGTATACTGTGCTGGTATACTGTGCTGGTATACCATGCTGGTATACTGTGCTGGTATACTGTGCTGGTATACTGTGTTGGTATACTGTGCTGGTATACTGAGCTAGTATACTGAGCGGGTATACTGTGCTGGTATACTGTGCTAGCCTACTGCGCTAGTACACTGTGTTGGTATACTATGCTGGTATACTGTGCTGGTATACAATATCAGTATACTGTGCTGGTATACTGGACTTGTATACTGTGCTGGTATACTATGCTGGTATACTGTGCTGGTATACAATATCAGCATACTGTGCTGGTACACTGTGCTGGTATACTGTGTTGGTACACTGTGCTGGTATACTGTGCTGGTACACTGTGCTGGTATACTGTACTGGTATGCTGTGCTAGTATACTGTGCTAGTATACTGTGCTGGTATACTGTGCTGGTATTCTGTGCTAGTATACTGTGCTGGTATACTGTGCTGGTATACTGTGTTGGTATATTGTGCAGGTATAACGTGCTGGTACACTGTGTTGGTATACTGTGATGGTACACTGCGCTGGTATACTGTGCTGGTATACTGTGCTGGTATACTGTGCTGGTATACTATGCCAGTACACTGTGCTGGTATACTGTGCTGGTATACTGTGCTAGAATACTGTGCTGGTATACTGTGCTGGTACACTGTGCCAGTATACTGTGCTGGTATACTGTGCTGGTATATTGTGCATGTATACTCTGCTTGTATGCTATGCTAGAATACTGTGCTGGTATACTGTGCTGGTATACTGTGCTAGTATACTGTGCTGGTATACTGTGCTGGTATACTGTGTTGGTATACAGTGCTGGTGTACTGTGCTGGTATACTGTGCTGGTATACTGTGCTGGTATACTGTGCTGGCATACTGTGTTGGTATACTGTGCTGGTATACTGTGCTAGTATACTGTGCTGATATACTGTGCTAGTATACTGGGCTGGTATACTATGCTGGTATACTGTGCTGGTATACTGTGTTGGTATACTGTTTTGGTATACTGTGTTGGTGTACTGTGCTAGTATACTGTGCTGGTATACTGTGCTGGTATACTGTGCTGGTATACTGTGCTGGTATACTGTGCTGGTATACTATGCTAGTATACTGTGCTGGTATACAGTGCTGCTATACTGTGTTGGTTTGATGTGCTGGTGTACTGTGCTGGTATACAGTGCTGGTATACTGGACTAGTATACTGTGCTGGTATACTGTGCTGGTATACTGTGCTAGTATACTGTGCTGGTATACTGTGCTGGTATACTGTGTTGGTATACAGTGCTGGTGTACTGTGCTAGTATACTGTGCTGGTATACTGTGCTGGTATACTGTGCTGGCATACTGTGTTGGTATACTTTGCTGGTATACTGTGCTAGTATACTGTGCTGATATACTGTGCTAGTATACTGTGCTGGTATACTATGCTGGTATACTGTGCTGGTATACTGTGTTGGTATACTGTTTTGGTATACTGTGTTGGTGTACTGTGCTAGTATACTGTGCTGGTATACTGTGCTGGTATACTGTGCTGGTATACTGTGCTGGTATACTGTGCTGGTATACTATGCTAGTATACTGTGCTGGTATACAGTGCTGCTATACTGTGTTGGTTTGATGTGCTGGTGTACTGTGCTGGTATACTGTGCTGGTATACTGGACTAGTATACTGTGCTGGTATACTGTGCTGGTATACTGTGCTGGTATACTGGACAGGTATACCCTGCTGGTATACTGTGCTGGTACACTGTATTAGTATACTGTGCTGGTATGCTGTGCTGGTATACTGGACTGATATACTGTGCTGGTATAATGTGCTGGTATACTGTGCTGGTACACTCTGTTGGTATACTGTGGTATACTGTCCTAGTATAGCCTATTGCGATGAAATACTGTGCTGGTGAACTGTGCTAGTATACTGTAATGGTGTACTGTGCTGGTATACTGTGCTGGTATACTGTGCTGGTATACTTTGCTGGTATACTGTGCTTGTATGCTGTGTTGGTATAATGTGCTAGTATACTGTGCTGGTATACTGTGCTGGTATACTGTACTGGTACTCTGTGCTGGTATACTGCACAGGTATACTGTGCTGGTATACTGTGCTGGTACACTGTGCTAGTATACTGTGCTGGTATACTGTGCTGGTACACTGTGCTAGTATACTGTGCTGGTATACTGTGCTAGTGTACTGTGTTAGTATACTGTGCTGGTATACTGGACTGATATACTGTGCCGGTATACTGTGTTGTATACTGTGCCAGTATACTGTGCTGGTATACTGTGCTGGTATACTGTGTTGGTACACAATGCTGGTATACTGTGTCAGTATACTGTGCTGGTACACTGTGCTAATATAATGTGCTGGTATGCTGTGCTGGTATACTGTGCTGGTATACTGTGGTATACTGTCCTAGTATAGTCTTTTGCGATGAAATACTGTGCTGGTGATCTGTGCTAGTATACTGTGCTGGTGTACTGTGCTGGTATACTGTGCTGGTATACTGTGCTAGTATACTGTGCTGGTATACCGTGCTAGTATACTGTGCTGGTATACTGTGTTAGTATACTGTGCTGGTACACTTTGCTGGTATTTTGTGGGGGTATACTTTGCTGGTATACTGTGCTAGTATATTGTGCAGGTATACTCTGCTGGTATACTGTGCTGGTATACTGTGCTGGTATACTGTGTTGATACACAATGCTGGTATACTGTGCCAGTATACTGTGCTGGTTATACTGTGCTAGTATAATTTGCTGGTATACTGTGCTGGTACACTGTGTTGGTATACTGTGGTATACTGTCCTAGTATAACCTATTGCGATGAAATACTGTGCTGGTGAACTGTGCTCGTATACTGTGTTGGTATACTGTGTTAGTATACTGTGCTGGTATACTGTGCTGATATACTGTGTTAGTATACTGTGCTGGTATACTGGACTGATATACTATGCCGGTATACTGTGTTGTATACTGTGCCAGT
Source organism: Chaetoderma sp. LZ-2023a (assembly GCA_034401795.1). Taxonomy (NCBI): domain Eukaryota; kingdom Metazoa; phylum Mollusca; class Caudofoveata; order Chaetodermatida; family Chaetodermatidae; genus Chaetoderma; species Chaetoderma sp. LZ-2023a. Next base: position 9,440,517 of record CM067360.1, on the reverse strand, counting down.
ATACTGTGCTGGTATACTTTGCTGGTATACTGTGTCAGTATACTGTGCTGGTATACTGTGCTGGTATACTGTGGTATACTGTCCTAGTATAGCCTTTTGCGATGAAATACTGTGCGAGTATACTGTGTTGGCGTACTGTGCTGGTATACTGTGCTGGTATACTGTGCTGGTATACTGTGCTGGTATACTGTGCTGGTATACTCTGCTGGTATACTGTGCTGGTATACTGTGCTAGTATACTGTGTTGGTATACTGTGTTAGTATACTGTGCTGGTATACTTTGCTGGTATACTGTGCTAGTATATTGTGCTGATATACTGTGCTGGTATACTGTGCTGGTACACTGTGCTGGTACACTGTGCTGGTATACTGTGCTGGTATACTGGACAGGTATACTGTGCTGGTATACTGTGCTGGTACACTGTGCTAGTATACTGTCCTGGTATACTGTGCTGGTACACTGTGCTAGTATACTGTGTTGGTATACTGTGCTGGTATACTGGACTGATATACTGTGCCGGTATACTGTGTTGTATACTGTGCCAGTATACTGTGCTGGTATACTGTGCTGGTATACTGTGTTGGTACACAATGCTGGTATACTGTGCCAGTATACTGTGCTGGTACACTGTGCTAATATAATGTGCTGATATGCTGTGCTGGTATACTGTGCTGGTATACTGTGGTATACTGTCCTAGTATAGTCTTTTGCGATGAAATACTGTGCTGGTGAACTGTGCTAGTATACTGTGCTGGTGTACTGTGCTGGTATACTGTGCTGGTATACTGTGCTAGTATACTGTGCTGGTATACTGTGCTAGTATACTGTGCTGGTATACTGTGTTAGTATACTGTGCTGGTACACTTTGCTGGTATTTTGTGGGGGTATACTTTGCTGGTATACTGTGCTAGTATATTGTGCAGGTATACTGTGCTGGTATACTGTGCTGGTACACTGTGCTGGTATACTGTGCTGGTATACTGTGCTGGTATATTGTGCTAGTATATTATGTTGGTATACTGTGCTGGTATACTGGCTGGTACACTGTGCTAGTATACTGTGCTGGTATACTGTGCAGGTATACTGTGCTGGTATACTGTGCTGGTACACTGTGCTGGTATAATATGCTGGTATACTGTGCTGGTATATTGTGCTGGTATACTGTGCGTGTACGCTGTGCTGGTATACTGTGCTGGTATAGTGTGCTGGTATACTGTGCTAGTATACTGTGCTGGTACACTGTGCTGAGTTAATATGCTGGCATACTGTGCTGGTATACTGTGCTGGTATACTGTGCTGGTATACTGTGCTGGTATACTGTGCTGGTATACTGTGCTGGTATACTGTGCTAGTATGCTGTACTGGTATACTGTACTGGTATACTGTGCTGGTATACTGTGCTGGTATACTGTGCTAGTATACTGTGCTGGTACACTGTGCTGGTATGCCTACTGGTCTAACATACACGTGTACTCGCCCAGCATATTAACCCAGTCTGGACTGCTTGCCTATTATACATAGGCTCGTCTGCTGATCTAACCTACTAGCAAATCTACTATACCCTACATGGCTGGCCTAACTGGCTAACCTTCTGATGGATGCCTCTTGTCTAGCACAGTGCCCGAATGCGAGCATGGTTAAGAGTAGCTCTATGGCTGTGATAGCTATGTGATAGGGGGTGGAGGTGCTATGGGCCGGTTGCTATAGGTAGGGGATGCGTGTATGGTAGCGTTGTTATGTGGTCGTATGGGTAGTTATGGGGCCGGTTATGAGTAAGTATAGATAAGGGTGTAATTATGATAGTTATGGGGATAGAGTAGCTGTACGGTAGGGCAGGTTTAGCATTTAGGTGGGATAGCAGCAGTTGGGTTGTATAACTTATGGGTATCGTTAACCTAGTGGCATTGCTAAGGTAGCTATATCGTTGGGGTAGCCATAATGAATGGGTAGCTATGTGTCGGAGGGGCGGTGCTATGACTGTATTGGTAGGGATATATATATACAGTCATAGAACCGCCCCTATCAATACACCCACTGCTACCATACCATATAGCATAGCTTACTAGTCTAGGCTGCCTAACCTTACACTACTAGCCTGCCATAACCAAATGGCCTACCTGCTATACTGTGTTTTCACCTGGTACCTTGCTCCTTCATTGAAATATGTGCGTGAAAATTCCATAAGACCAGCCACCTCGCCCCCCCCCCCCCGCCCATTGCCCATACTGGGTGTGGCACTAGAGTATGCTGACGTGGACTTCATAGACGAGGAAAAGAAACCCATCGATGAACTACTTCCTATAGATGCAAGCAAACTAAACATTGAGAATCTCTTTATGAATAAATCTAAAACAGAGTTCACCCACATATACATATCGACAACGCCTACCAATACACCCACTGCTACCATACCATACAATTCCGTACCGTATCGTACCATACCAAGTATATTGTCACTGCTAGAGATGTCAATGCAGACATGAAAGCATTAGCCTAGCCTAAAGACCTACTAGCCTAGCCTACTAGCCTACGTAGCAATATATTGCCTTAGCCTACCAATACAGTCATAGCACCGCCCCTACAAATACACCCACTGCTACCATACCATACAATTCCGTACCGTACCGATATATATATATATATTGTTGCGTGAAGTTATATGTATATGTCATTGGCTAGTCTGTAGGGGATAGAGATAGCTATGGTGTAATATGTTAACGGTAGATGCATAGGTATAATATTGTAACGATTGGTGTATACGCAGGGGTAGGAATTTGCAATATATAAGACGGTCCATAATTGGATGATTTAAGATTTGAAGTTCGAAGTCTAGTTTTGAATTTTGAATTCTGAATTTCGAATGAGCATTTCGAATTAATTTGGACTTTCGTACTATTACGTTCCAATAATCTAAGCATCTCAATGATCTCATAGAGAAAGATCGCATTAACACTTTCGTGACCAAGCCGTGTAAAACCTACTTCGGCAGTGGTCTTGAGGAATGCCCATTTGTAGGCCAAGAGAGGAATACTTTTGAGAATTCACCACTGAAATGACTGGCTCTATAACAGAGCCAGTCATTCCAGTAGTAAATTTTCAAAAAATAGTCTTCTCCTATCGAACCAAGTAATAAGGAAGTATTTGGATTTTCCTGTCAAATTTAGCCAGTAAAGGGTTAATCCATGTTAGGTACTGGTTTAACCCTTTAATGACCAAATTTGTTCAAAAATTAAAATTTTTACTGAATAAATGTCCATGTGTAGGCCAAGAGAATAATATTTTTGAAAATTTACCAATGGAATGACTGGCTAAGTACAGTCATTCCAGTTGTAATTTTCCAAAAATAGCCTTCTCTTGGCCTGCACATGGACATGTCCCAAGACCACTACAGAGGCCGGTTTTGGCCGGTTTCGTTGTGAAAGAGTTAACAGTCATGCCTCAGAACATAAGTTCATTATCATACACTGCGTTGCGATCTAAGGTGTGACTGACTGCCCGAGCACGAACGATGGGGAGAGCTTAGAGCGAACGCAAAGCCTGCATCTTAGAGGAACATGCTACAGACCCGACCCTCAGTGTCGCTCATATCACCATGATCACGTCTTGAGAAATACAAAAGACATTTCTACATAGTCTAAACATTTTATCAAATATACAATTTATATATAGAATTTAACAGAAAAAATCAAATATGTTGTAAATTTTGGGATTTCGATAAACATATGCGGGTATCATATTTTATCATGATTCCTTTTTTCTTTCTTGCGAATATTTGATTTTGTAGCCGCGTTGTTGACTCGCGTAATGAATAGATGTAGCTTTGTTCATTTGCATAATTACTGTTAATAATGGAAGGGTATCCGCAATCACTGCAAATCAGTCTTTGTCATCAATGCTACATTGCGACACCAACACTGACAGGCTATTTGTAAACGTTTACATATTTCTAGTGGATATGTCGGTCCACGTCAGCGTTTTGTGAGAGGGATACAGTCTATCAAGAGAATATAGTAAGAAGAATGCACTCCCTTGGTGCAAGCTCTAAGACAGATCCTCATTGACAACTGTATGAATGAGATTGTATCGTTCTAGGCTAGTCAGATATGTGACAGATAGCGCAGAGTGTAGAACCAAGAAGTTAATGGCAAACCATGCTGGCAATATGCAGGCGGGCAGGCAGGAAGATGTTGGTGGAGAGCATGTGTGAGTCCGCATGCGATTGTACCCATACGCGAGTACGTGTGCACGTGCGCTATGCGTACGCGTGCGCTATGTGTCCCCAGTGCGCATCTGAAATTCATATTCCGCAAACAAACAGTGCATTGGTGTTCATTTTTCAAAAGGTAAAAATGTAAATAAAATAAATATTCAAATAACATTTTGTTTTACAATGCCGTACAATCATTGTTTGAGCGGGGTAAAGTAAACTTTCTGTATTTATTTACAGTTTATACGAATATGTTAAACTGCAACTAAATGCCTATAGCACGCTAGTTTATTAAAGAAGATATATATTTTTTCACGTGTCGGTATATCGGTTACTGAAAACTGGTCTTCATAGACAGGTAGCACGGCTATGGAGGGTCCAAGCTACTGATGCGTTTAAAGCTGAGGATTTATCGATAAGTAAACGGATACTGAGATATAGGATGGATCTTAGAATCAAGTGGAGAGATGGGGAGGCCTAAGCGAGTGGATGGGATGAGTGAGTGAGTGAGTGAGTGAGTGAGTGAGTGAGTGAGTGAGTGAGTGGGTGGGTGGGTGGGTGGGTGGGTGGGTGGGTGGGTGGGTGGGTGGGTGGGTGGGTGGGTGGGTGGGTGGGTGGGTGGGTGGGTGGGTGGGTGGGTGGGTGGGTGGGTGGGTGGGTGGGTGGGTGGGTGGGTGGGTGGGTGGGTGGGTGGGTGGGTGGGTGGGTGGGTGGGTGGGTGGGTGGGTCGGTCGGTCGGTCGGTCGGTCGGTCGGTCGGTCGGTCGGTCGGTCGGTCGGTCGGTCGGTCGGTCGGTCGGTCGGTCGGTCGGTCGGTCGGTCGGTCGGTCGGTCGGTCGGTCGGTCGGTCGGTCGGTCGGTCGGTCGGTCGGTCGGTCGGTCGGTCGGTCGGTCGGTCGGTCGGTCGGTCGGTCGGTCGGTCGGTCGGTCGGTCGGTCGGTCGGTCGGTCGGTCGGTCGGTCGGTCGGTCGGTCGGTCGGTCGGTCGGTCGGTCGGTCGGTGGGTGGGTGGGTGGGTGGGTGGGTGGGTGGGTGGGTGGGTGGGTGGGTGGGTGGGTGGGTGGGAGGGAGGGTGGGTGGGTGGGTGGGTGGGTGGGTGGGTGAGTGAGTGAGTGAGTGAGTGAGTGAGTGAGTGAGTGAGTGAGTGAGTGAGTGAGTGAGCGAGCGAGCGAGTGAGTGAAAACATCCACTAGGGACCTCACGCACGCACGCACGCACGCACGTTCGCACGCACGCACGCACACACGCACGCACGCACGCACGCACGCACGCACGCACGCACGCACGCACGCACGCACGCACGCACACGTAGCCATATGCCAGGCCATCACCGATACCTATGTCAGAATTAGTCACGGCCATTGGGTATTTAAGAGCTATAGAATATAATCACAGAGAACGCAGCGTAAAGATGGCGTAAATAAGCTAATACACTTGAGCTCGAAACAAACAAACAAATAAATAAGCTTTATACATGTGTAGATAAATATACAAACACAATATACAGCCAGTAAGACTTCACAGGGGTATTAACACGTGTATGTAAATCGACTGCTTTGAAAATAGGTCTATGCTCTTCTCCTCTCTTGGGATACGTTGTTTCTGAAGCGTTTATTGGTTACTTATATTTGTGGAAGTTGAATTAAGGGCTCATATGTCTCTAATTTAATTTCACAACTTAAAAATTTATATTAATTTATGCGTAATAAAATCAACAAATGTCAAAATGAATTTCCTTTCTTTACATCTATGAATGTAAGCCTCTAAAAGTATACAATTTGAACAATTTAATTTTCAAGCATTTTCGTGTATGGCCCTTTAACCAATCAGATCGTGAGAAGGCTCTTCTGGGAAGAAAAGTGAAGCACGTCACTGAACAAGCAATGTGGTCGTGAAAATATTCTTATAACAGGTTAACTTATATTTATGTTAGTCTACAGATAAACGTCTTAAATATATGTACATCAATATTGCCGTATTTACTCAAATCTTAGAATGTGTTTGACTAGACCAAAGCATTCTCACGTTTTGCAACATATACATGTTTACTTTCAGCCTCGATGTATATGTTTTTGTATGATTCAGTGATTTCTGAATATTTTAATAACCACCTATCGATGCCTTGTCTTCTGGACAGGTATTGCTTATGGCTTGCTCTATGTACTGACGCATTACTAAGATACACAATATTCATAAGTATAGCACAATGGCAGTACGCACAAAATGTCTCTGTCCTTGGCATTGTGCTGTTTGATGTGGCAAACATAACATGAGCAAAAATTGACATTTCCAGTTTTAGCTATGCCCCGCCCATCTCTAGCTAAGCTCCACCCACACCTCGCTCGTGTTGAAATCTATCGATCGCTGAACTCCCTGATTATCAATTTCAAGAAAACTATAAATGTAAGCTGTTTGAATATTTTGAAACTAATTTGACTGGGTGCTGTTGCTGCCAATAGCACTGGTCAACAGCGCCCAGTCAAATTAGTTTCAGAACATTCGACAGAATATTTATTAAATAGTAAAGACGTATGATTCATGCAACCTGACGGACTATTAAGTGTTTCAGACGGACAAAATCGACTCGTTCATGACGCAATGATTATGGCGTCATCCTACACGTCACGTAGTTCGTTATGACATCATATGACGTCATATGATGGATGGATAGGAAAGGTCCATTGAGCTAAAATCGTGCTTAGTATCACATATACACGACAACCAACCCCACCCCCCCCCCTCCACCGCACTAGCCATGCACCCTCTCCTAATATGGGCAGAGATGGTAGACACTCGTTCTTGTCAAGTTTCAAGTTTCAAATTTAGTTTATTCGTTAACTTATTCTGAAGTACAAGAAGAACATATCTAGGCTATATCATCGGATAATGGGTTTTCGAAGGTGTAGGCCTAAGCGCATTTTCGCCGATTTAATATAAGAGTAGGAATTTTATCAAGAAAGTTGGTCAATTTCGTAACTATTAAACATTCACTGAAATAAAACATGCATAAAATAAAAATAAACCCTAAAATAAACTTACCGCTTATAAATATCCACTACTTGGTCTACAAATGTAATCTCAGTATTGCGCCATGTGTTTTGGAGGGTGATGTAATCGCGTAATTTCAACTCTAGTGAGGCGGTGAATTGATGTCATTTTCATGAATTGAGCAATGGAGAGTCTATCACCGACAATAATGCCATAACTCGTCTGATACAAACACAACTTAATTCATAGTTGTAAATTCAGATCAGGTTATATTCCGCTTTTCGTGATAACCGGGTAGTAGCAAATTTCAGCCAAAACATTATAGAAGTTAAAATGTACCAGTTTTTCTTTTGGAAATTGGTAAATATGGTATTGAAAATAAACATTTAAGTGTTCTGCCTACCGGAAAATAGAAAAAAAAATTTATATCGTTCGTGGTATCTCGGGCCTGCTTGTATCGCCTTTGTGAGTAGAGAAAAATCAATCTTGATCTGAAAACTACATAAGCACCCCATGCCAGTTCCACGCTTCGGGAGAAATAAACTATTGCTATGGCAACGGATCTGCTATGTTACTCAGGACAGCAACTGTCAGATGTCGTTGGACGCAAAAACTGGATTGATTTGAATCATTTCCTTAAAGAGTTATCGGTATTTTTATCATTAGTAAAAAAGTAATGTGAAATACATGTTTTTCACTAGACTGATATCAAAACGCATAAAATAATCAATTGTACTACGTGCATCTTTTTTAAAATTTACACTTGTGGTGTAAAACTACTGTATCTATTTAATGACACATTATTTGTTGATATCGCCTAAGCGACGCGCACGTGAAAACGTACGTACCATCGAAATCGCATGACCCTGGAAAACACCTTACTGGACGATACACGAAAAACATACATACAATGGTGGCTACATGAATATACATACACGGTTGGTATATGTGATGATGATGATGATGATGATGATGATGATGATGATGTGCTGTTGGATACTTTGGATATAATTGTAATTTTAATGTGAATTTAATACAATATTTTCGGATTTTCCAGATTTTCCAAATGCTTACATATATACATTGTTTTCAAAATAAAATAAAACAAATTACCATCCATCCATTAGGAAGTTATGCCAAGAGTCTACATGATGGTGATGATGATGATTATGACGATGATGAGGGGGATGATGGTGACAATGTGCTGTCGAATATTTTGGACGTAATTCTCTTAATAATATTAATATTGGGAGAGATTAGGCTACAGTACCTCGCACTCGGTTGAAAATTAATGAACTACGAAATTACAGATTTGAAGGCATCTTAATCGATGCATAGCATTCAAATGTGTGAGTGGACCTGAGCTGATTGACCCACGCGGAGAATGAGAAAGCATATTAGTATGTCCATCCCTTAGTTTAGCAAGGGACCCTGGCCCCGCCCATTTATAAGTAAGCTCCGCCAATGTTTTGCGTGTGCTGGAATCGAGTTGAAGCTTTAAAGCCTTAATTCCCAGAATCAATGTTTCTAAGGTAACCATACAGCTAAGATGTTAAATACTTTTAACATAATGTTTATTATTTGCAAAATCAATGAAAGCAGTAAAATATGTTGAAACTATCTTAGCTGGATGCTAATCGAAGACAAACAATTCGTACTCTTTCGTGACGGATCTTGCGATTTCCGTGACGGAGCTACGTCTGTTTTGATTGTCTCATCGGCTAACCCGTGACATACTTGATTATGACGTCAAGATACTTGAGTGACAGATTGGGTCGCTATGTTACATATTGCTAAGATACTATCCGCTTACATCAGTTTATTTATAAATTTGTATTTTTCTAGAGACAATATAGAAGCAGATTTAATGTCAACAAAAGATGGCAATGTATTCTTCGTGACGGTGAATTGACATATCTATCCACAATGACCCTTTCCAGTTTTAGCTATGCCCCACCCACTTCTGGATAAGCTCCACCCACACTTCGCCGTGCTGGGATTGATCGATCTCCGAATGCCCTGACTTTCAATTTTCCTGAATAGTATACAGGTAAGTTGTTGAATATTTTGAAACTAATTTGGCTGGACGCTGCTGCTGCCTATGGTAAATTAGTTTTAAAATATTCAACAGGATATTTATTAAATAGTAAAGACATACAATTCGTACAACAACGCATAGTCCGTCTTCAATTATGCGTTCGTGACGTACTTATCTACGTTATTCATGACGTCATTGATTGTGATGTCAATCTACACGTCACGTTGTTGATTATGACGTCATATGATGGATGGATACAGTGGAAAGATCCATTGTCATTTGTGACAGAATGATTGCCCCCCCCCAACGTGCATTCTTGCTGTCATTGAGATTGACAAACGAACACACACGCGCGCGCGCGCGCACTCACGCACGCACGCACACACACAGACACACACACACGCACGCACGCACGCACGCACGCACGCACGCACGCACGCACGCACGCACGCACACACGTCTAGGTCCATCCACTATCAAACGCCGTGTACTCTGCAGGGCTCTAAGTGATAGAACTGATTCCATCTATTTATTAAAGGTAGATTTGTCCGTATCATTTATGTTTGTTTATAAAGATATTTTATTAGGCCATTGTTGCTCTTGCTACTTTACTTCTACTGCTACTGCTAGTAGTACTACTGCTGCTACTGCTGCTGCTGCTACTGCTACTGCTGCTACTGCTACTGCTACTGCTACTGGTACTGCTACTGCTGCTACTGCTACTGCTACTGCTACTGATATTGCTGTTATTGCCACTCCTGCTACTGCTACTGCTACTGCTGTTACTGCTACTTCTACTGCTGTTACTGCTACTGCTGCTACTGCTACTGCTGCTGCTGCTACTGCTACTGCTACTGCTACTGCTACTGCTACTGCTGCTGCTGCTACTGCTACTGCTGCTGCTGCTGCTGCTGCTGCTGCTACTGTTACTGCTACTGCTACTGCTACTGCTGCTACTGCTACTGCTACTGCTACTGCTGCTACTGTTACTGCTACTGCTGCTGCTGCTGCTGCTACTGCTACTGCTACTGCTACTGCTACTGCTGCTACTGCTACTGCTGCTGCTGCTACTGCTACTGCTACTGCTACTGCTACTGCTACTGCTGCTACTGTTACTGCTACTGCTGCTGCTGCTGCTGCTACTGCTACTGCTACTGTTACTACTGTTACTGCTGCTGCTGCTGCTGCTGCTGCTGCTGCTGCTACTGCTACTGCTACTGTTACTGCTACTGCTACTGCTACTGCTACTGCTACTGACTACTGCTACTGCTACTGCTACTGCTACTGCTACTGCTACTGCTGCTACTGCTACTGCTACTGCTGCTACTGTTACTGCTACTGCTGCTGCTGCTACTGCTACTGCTACTGCTACTGCTACTGTTACTACTGTTACTGCTGCTGCTGCTCCTTCTGCTGCTGCTGCTGCTGCTGCTGCCGCTGCTGCTGCCGCTGCCGCTACCGCTAAGTTTCACTACCACTACCACTACTACTACTACTACTACTGCTGTCAAACAGTGCTAAGACCAATATATACATATTTCCATCTATTGATCACTCACATCCCGCTGTTAACTGGTCTGATGCTGCCACATTTGGAGAATTGTTGGCGTGAATATTGAAAACGTTGCTATTCAAAGATGTTGCTGATGTGTGCGGGAAAAAATTACAGCAACCTCGTTTCAAGAATAAATCACAGCTTGCATGTAAAAGCAACAAGTAGATGCAACCGGGGAAGAATAACCATTGTCCGTCAAATTGTCAGTTTAATGCAGAGAGTAAGTTCGATTATCTCGTGATAGTGGACAACAGTTCTGGCCATTGTTTTCTCAGATTGACCACTGTCCAGTGTTGTTTTATTTACATCGCTTATGAAAGCCGGGAGCTCATTATTGGTTTGAGCCCATGCATTCAGGCGTTCTAGCGTTTGATGTATGGCTAATGTAAATCAATTACAGATCCTACCTGCCGGAATCCGGGAAGTGTGTCCAGATTTTATCCCAATAAACACTTCCTCTTGTCAGCATTTGCCACAATTATTGGATTAACGCTGTTTCTACCCACTCTAATCGCGGCTTCATTATCCGATAAAACAAACTTAGACAGTTTTAGGGAGATATCTGTGCATCAAATCACATCTCTGATAAAAGCGCGCGCACACTCACTCACCACGCGCTCACGCACTCACTCACTCACTCACTCACTCACTCACGCACGCTCGCACGCACACACGCACGCGCACGCGCATCCTTAGCCAGGTAATCAGTCAATATGTAAAACAAACTTGTACGCATGTCTTAAAAGATTCTAGCGATGTTCCAGTTGTTGCAGCAGTATTCGCAATAGCGCACGTGTGTGACTACGCACTGACAAAAGCTGACGATTGATTGACGATTGGCATAAGGCAACGCTGTCATATACTGAAATCCTGCCAACTCACGTGATTAATTACCATGAGGATGCCAATAGCTTTTAGGAACAAGTATCGGCACCTACTAGTCTATAACCTTCAAAAACTAAATAACGTTACACACATGGCATATATAACTTATGTATGCTTGGTCACAGCTCGCCCTAGCTTACGCTTGGTCACAGCTCGCCCTAGCTATGCAACATATCAGATGGCGTGATTATAAAGAACTGACCTTGTTAGCCGCTGGACCTGTTCTTGCATCCCTAACTTGTAGATAAGTCAATCTTTATACCATAGCTCGACTCTCACATGTTATCTCAGAAATACGATTTAATCATGTAAATAACATATGTAACCGTCATTATATGTATATTTTGGACTGCGAGCTTAGTATGGATAAGCAAGTCAATAATCTTTGCAGGGTGTGCTTTCTTCAACTGAGAAACATCAGTAACATCAGAAAGTACCTGCCTAAAGAGCCTACCACTAAACTTGTAGCTTCATTGGTCTTATCTAGGCTAGGTTATTGCAACAGCCTGCTATCAGGTGCGCCAAAAAAACTCATTCAGAAGCTTCAATCAGTCCAAAACGCCGCAGCTAGGATAGTATCCCTCTGTGGCAAATTTAAGCACATCTCCTCCGTGCCACTCAAAGAATTCGGTATAAGATCATTTTCCTGGCCCATCAATGTATAAATAATACGGCACCGACCTATCTGTCTGACCTTCTTGCAGCCATATTCTCCCGGTCGTTCGCTACGATCTGAAAATAAGCATCTGCTCAAAATTCCTAGTGCAAAAATGTCAACGTATGGGCAAAGATCTTTTTCTTTTACCGCTGCTACTGAATGGAACAATCTCCCTACAAGCCTTAAATTGTCTCCTACCTTGCCCACTTTCAAATCTAGTCTAAAAACATTCCTATTCACTCAATCTTATTCACTAAATTAAATTTAATGTTTTCTCATATTGTATGCGCCTAGAGCATGCTACTGCGTAGAGTTTCGCGTGGTATAAATGTACTTATTATTATTATTATTATTATTATTATTATTATTATTATTATTATTATTATTATTATTATTATTATTATTATTATTATTAATATTATTATTATTATATTTTATGAAGAAGTTACCGAATAAACTTGACAATTTTTAAAATTGAAAGCAGTTTTTGGTGTGATTGCGCTGTGAGCCATTGTACGCTCATTTAACACTTTAACCCTCGAATTTATTCAAGAAAATTTAAATTTTCTCATAGAAAATGTCTCTTTGCAGACCAAGAGAAGACTATTTTTGAAAATTTAGCACTGGAATGACTGGGTCGGTTATCGAGCCAGTCATTCCAGTGGTAAATTTTCAAAAATAGTCTTCATTTGGTCTACAAATGGACATTTCTCAAGACAACTGCTGAAGCGGTTTTTGGCTGATATGAGGAATAAAGGGTTGAACAACAAGCAGTTTGGCAGCCATAATCTGGGATCATACTTGTCAGGGACTCTGGCTGGAATAGTGTTGCATAGATACTGTTTTGCGCACGTAAGGCGAGAATGCATTCCATAAAGCTCGCGCAATGTGATAATTTTAGACTCGGTTGATCATCGTGATATGAAATGGGACCTCGTACCAGATCCTCTATGTATGGTATGGGTCACTGAGGTGGGATTCCACTGAGCATAATGAAGAACGGCCGTTTCCGCTTTTAGCTATTCCTCGTCCATCTCAATCTAAGCTCCACCCAAACCACGTCTATGTTGGGATCGATCGATCGATCTCTAAACTCCTTGAGTATCAATTTCCAGAAAATTATACATATAAGCCTATGGCAGCAACAGTGCCCAGTCAAATTAATTTCAAAATATTCAACAGCATTTTTATTAAATAGTAGAGACATACAATTCTTACAACGTGTCGGGCTATTAAGAGTTAAAGACTGGCCTAATAGAATCATGTATGACATAATGATTATGACGTCATCCTACACGCCGCTTAGCTGATTATGACGTCATATGACGTCAAAATCATCGATGGATACGCTGGAAAGGTGAATTCCTTCCGGTTTGTCACTAGAAATGAGCCATGCCTGTTCATCTATAATGGCGGCCACGTGTTCACTGAGCATACATGGTGCTATTGTTGGTAGAATGTAGAATTTGGTGTTAACCCCCCCCCCACACACCCCCCCCCCCACAAGACTAAAGTCATTTAGACCAGTTTCCCAGGTCTCAGTTGATCTTTGTCACGAAATGGACCTTTCCAATCCATCCATCAATCATATGGCGTCATAATCAAGTACGCGACGTGTGGGATGGCGTCATAATCAATTAATGTCATGGATGGCGTAGATAAGTGCATCACGAACTCATATTTTAAGACGGACTAAGTGTTGTTGTACGAATTGCATGTCTTTACTATTTAAGAAAATTGATGTTGAATATTTTGAAACTAATTTAACTGGGCGCTGTTGCTGTCAAATTAGTTTCAAACTATTCAACAGCTTACCCGTAGGCCGGCGATTCGGGGATCGATCGATCCCAACAATCCCAACACGAGCAAGGTGTAGGTGGAGCTTACCTCGGGATGGGCAAGGAATAGCTAAAACTGGAAAGATCCATTGAAACAGGAGCTTGGCTGATAAGCTCTCCTTGTCGGTTTTCAAATCCTGAGTGTTATGTGTATGTACCACAAGGTGAGAAACATATCAATGATGTGTTCTTCAGCAAACGATCGCATCATGTGAGCTTTATCTTTGATTCATACGAGGCACGTCGCCACACGTATACAGTGATCACGTGACGTAATCCTTAGTCTAGTGCATGACCGTCAAACATCGGGATGTGTGTAACACACGCAATTTGAATGATAGTATTGTAGTTATCTTCAGCTTGTCTTTCATGATTTCAGATTTCTGGATTTGTTGTGCACTGGAATTAGACTGATTCATATGACTGGTTACAGGGCATGGTCCTCGGTTCATATGACTGGTTACAGCGCATGGTCCTCGGTTCATATGACTGTTTACAGGGCATGGTCCTCGGTTCATATGACTGGTTACAGGGCATGGTCCTCGGTTCATATGACTGTTTACAGGGCATGGTCCTCGGTTCATATGACTGTTTACAGGGCATGGTCCTCGGTTCATATGACTGTTTACAGGGCATGGTCCTCGGTTCATATGACTGTTTACAGGGCATGGTCCTCGGTTCATATGACTGTTTACAGCGCATGGTCCTCGGTTCATATGACTGTTTACGGGGCATGGTCCTCGGTTCATATGACTGGTTACAGCGCATGGTCCTCGGTTCATATGACTGTTTACAGGGCATGGTCCTCGGTTCATATGACTGGTTACAGCGCATGGTCCTCGGTTCATATGACTGTTTACAGCGCATGGTCCTCGGTTCATATGACTGGTTACAGCGCATGGTCCTCGGTTCATATGGCTGTTTACAGGGCATGGTCCTCGGTTCATATGACTGGTTACAGGGCATGGTCCTCAATTCATATGACTGTTTACAGGGCATGGACCTCGGTTCATATGACTGGGCACAATGCATGGTCCTCGGTTCATATGACTGGGCACAATGCATGGTCCTCGGTTCATATGACTGTTTACAGGGCATGGTCCTCGGTTCATATGACTGTTACAGGGCATGGTCCTCGGTTCATATGACTGTTTACAGCGCATGGTCCTCGGTTCATATGACTGGTTACAGGGCATGGTCCTCGGTTCATATGACTGTTTACAGCGCATGGTCCTCGGTTCATATGACTGGTTACAGGGCATGGTCCTCGGTTCATATGACTGTTTACAGGGCATGGTCCTCGGTTCATATGACTGTTTACAGGGCATGGTCCTCGGTTCATATGACTGTTTACAGGGCATGGTCCTCGGTTCATATGACTGTTTACAGGGCATGGTCCTCGGTTCATATGACTGGTTACAGGGCATGGTCCTCGGTTCATATGACTGTTTACAGGGCATGGTCCTCGGTTCATATGACTGTTTACAGGGCATGGTCCTCGGTTCATATGACTGTTTACAGGGCATGGTCCTCGGTTCATATGACTGTTTACAGGGCATGGTCCTCGGTTCATATGACTGTTTACAGGGCATGGTCCTCGGTTCATATGACTGTTTACAGCGCATGGTCCTCGGTTCATATGACTGTTTACAGGGCATGGTCCTCGGTTCATATGACTGGTTACAGCGCATGGTCCTCGGTTCATATGACTGGTTACAGCGCATGGTCCTCGGTTCATATGACTGGTTACAGGGCATGGTCCTCGGTTCATATGACTGGTTACAGTACATGGTCCTCGGTTCATATGACTGGTTACAGTGCATCGTCCTCGGTTCATATGACTGGTTACAGGGCTTGGTCCTCGGTTCATATGACTGTTTACAGCGCATGGTCCTCGGTTCATATGACTGTTTACAGCGCATGGTCCTCGGTTCATATGACTGTTTACAGGGCATGGTCCTCGGTTCATATGACTGTTTACAGGGCATGGTCCTCGGTTCATATGACTGTTTACAGGGCATGGTCCTCGGTTCATATGACTGGTTACAGGGCATGGTCCTCGGTTCATATGACTGGTTACAGGGCATGGTCCTCGGTTCATATGACTGGTTACAGGGCATGGTCCTCGGTTCATATGACTGGTTACAGGGCATGGTCCTCGGTTCATATGACTGTTTACAGGGCATGGTCCTCGGTTCATATGGCTGTTTACAGGGCATGGTCCTCGGTTCATATGACTGGTTACAGGGCATGGTCCTCGGTTCATATGACTGGTTACAGCGCATGGTCCTCGGTTCACATGACTGTTTACAGCGCATGGTCCTCGGTTCATATGACTGTTTACGGGGCATGGTCCCCGGTTCATATGACTGCTTACAGGGCATGGTCCTCGGTTCATATGACTGTTTACAGGGCATGGTCCTCGGTTCATATGACTGGTTACAGGGCATGGTCCTCAATTCATATGACTGTTTACAGGGCAAGGACCTCGGTTCATATGACTGGGTACAATGCATGGACCTCGGTTCATATGACTGGGTACAATGCATGGTCCTCGGTTCATATGACTGGGCACAATGCATGGTCCTCGGTTCATATGACTGTTTACAGGGCATGGTCCTTGGTTCATATGACTGGCTACAGCGCATAGTCCTCGGTTCATATGACTGTTTACAGGGCATGGTCCTCGGTTCATATGACTGGTTACAGGGCATGGCCCCCAATTCTTAAGACTGTTTACAGGGCATGGTCCGCGGTTCATATGACTGTTTACAGGGCATGGTCCTCGGTTCATATGACTGTTTACAGGGCATGGTCCTCGGTTCATATGACTGTTTACAGGGCATGGTCCTTGGTTCATATGACTGGCTACAGCGCATAGTCCTCGGTTCATATGACTGTTTACAGGGCATGGTCCTCGGTTCATATGACTGGTTACAGGGCATGGCCCCCAATTCTTAAGACTGTTTACAGGGCATGGTCCTCGGTTCATATGACTGTTTACAGGGCATGGTCCTCGGTTCATATGACTGTTTACAGGGCATGGTCCTCGGTTCATATGACTGGTTACAGCGCATGGTCCTCGGTTCATATGACTGGTTACAGCGCATGGTCCTCGATTCATATGACTGGTTACAGTGCATCGTCCTCGGTTCATATGACTGGGCACAATGGATGGTCCTCGGTTCATATGACTGGGCACAATGCATGGTCCTCGGTTCATATGACTGGGCACAATGCATGGTCCTCTGTCCATATGACTGGGTACAGTGCATGGTCCTCGGTTCATATAACTGGGTACAATGCATGGTCCTCGGTTCATATAGCTGGTTACAGTGCATGGTCCTCTGTCCATATGACTGGTTACAGTGCATGGTCCTCAGTTCATATAACTGGGCACAGGGCATGGTCCTCTGTCCATATGACTGGTTACAGTGCATGGTCCTCGGTTCATATGACTGGTTACAGTACATGTCCTCGTTTTATATTACTGGTTACAGTGCATCGTCCTCGGTTCATATGACTGGTTACAGCGCATTGTCCTCGGTTCATATGACTGGTTACAGTGCATCGTCCTCGGTTCATATGACTGGTTACAGTACATGTTCTCGGCTTTTATTACTGGTTACAGTACATGTCCTCGGTTCATATAACTGGGCACAATGCATGGTCGTCGGTTCATATAGCTGGTTACAGTGCATGGTCCTCTGTCCATATGACTGGTTACAGTGCATGGTCCTCGGTTCATATGACTGGGCACAATGCATGGTCCTCTGTCCATATGACTGGGTACAGTGCATGGTCCTCGGTTCATATAACTGGGCACAATGCATGGTCCTCGGTTCATATAGCTGGTTACAGTGCATGGTCCTCTGTCCATATGACTGGTTACAGTGCATGGTCCTCAGTTCATATAACTGGGCACAGGGCATGGTCCTCTGTCCATATGACTGGTTACAGTGCATGGTCCTCGGTTCATATGACTGGTTACAGTACATGTCCTCGTTTTATATTACTGGTTACAGTGCATCGTCCTCGGTTCATATGACTGGTTACAGCGCATTGTCCTCGGTTCATATGACTGGTTACAGTGCATCGTCCTCGGTTCATATGACTGGTTACAGTACATGTTCTCGGCTTATATTACTGGTTACAGTACATGTCCTCGGTTCATATGACTGGGTACAGTACATGGTCCTCGGTTCATATGACTGGGTACAGTGCATGCTACTCGATTCATATGATCTCAGTTTCTCGTTATAGAGATACATATCGCCTACATCCTCAAGGCTGGCGACTTCTTAGTGATGGTTATATACCGGATGCGTTCAAACATTCTTGGCATTGACTTAGTTCACCTTGGTTAGAAATAGCGTTACCATAAACGTCCAATTTTACCATTCATGTACAACATACTGCAAGGAGACGATGAGTATTAACGCCACTGATACAGAGAGGCTCTATCTAGCGTAATTTATACACGTCCATATCTTACGGATAGTTTTAGAATTATTTTAAATCGATACAAAATGATTTCCATGTTCCATTCCACTACCATCTGGTGACGAGAGAAGGACCATATACAGCATCTGTATGTTGTGCTCCTGGGACAAGAAGTTGATACTGTCCATAGGCATTTGAAACTGATCCAAGTAGATCACTGAATTTGTCCGTTTCATGATGTGATATTAGTGGGCGCAGTGGCGGATCCATGGGGGGCACTCGGGGGGCACCCGCACGCCCCCCCCCCACGGCAGGGCTCTCAAATTTTTTTTACCTACCTGCTGGAGGCAGAATGAGCCCATTTTCAAGAACTACCTCCCTTGAAATTTTGGGTGGCCCCACCCCGGCAAATGACCTCCTGGATTCGCCCCTGGGGCCAGTGTTACTATCACCAACACCTATCACCTCCATGTGCTGTGGGTTTTCTCGACCACGTGTATCGACTTTCCGTCCATGGTAAGTATCCATGCTGTGATGCTTTGTGTAATTCATCCCGTTAACATATGTTTTCTTTCGGTCTGGAGGGATTCGGCAGCTATTCTTGCAAGCATGTTACTATCGACTCATGCATCCAGTAATCCAGAAGCTTGTTACTATCGACTCATGCATCCAGTAATCCAGAAGCATGTTACTATCGACTCATGCATCCAGTAATCCAGAAGCATGTTACTATCGACTCATGCATCCAGTAATCCAGAAGCATGTTACTATCGACTCATAAATCCAGTAATCCAGAAGCATGTTACTATCGACTCATGCATCCAGTAATTCAGAAGCATGTTACTATCGACCCATGCATCCAGTAATCCAGAAGCATGTCACTATCGACTCATGCATCCAGTAATCCAGAAGCACGTTACTATCGACTCATGCATCCAACAATCCAGAAGCATGTTACTATCGACTCATGCATCCAGTAATCCAGAAGCATGTTACTATCGACTCATAAATCCAGTAATCCAGAAGCATGTTACTATCGACCCATGCATCCAGTAATCCAGAAGTCTGGCTATTGTCGTGTAAACTTTGTGACGATTAACTGATGTTAGAAATTCGATGTCAATCAATAACGATGGGATCCATTTCTAGCTATGCCCCGCCCATTTGTAGTTAAGCTCCGCCCGCCATTTACACGCGTTGGAATAAATTTGAAACCTGACCTCCTAAAATCTACATCCCAAGGTAGTTATACAAGTAAGCTGTTGAATTAATTTGAAACTAATTTGACTGTGAGCCAGTGGCTGCCAAAGGCAGCAACAGGTCCAAGTCAAATTAGTTTCAAATTATTCAGCAGAAACCTTAATAGATTAAATTCATCAAAGACATGCAATTCGTATACTACTGACGGAGTTATGTATGTCATTATTATTGTTACGTTAGCTAATTAGTGACGTAGTTGATTATGACGTCATATGCTTGAGTGAACGGGTAGATCAAATATAGGTGCAACCAAATCTAAAAGCTATATATTTAAAGTTTAACTTTAGGTAGCAAATCTAGACAAAGGTTTTATGTATGGGCATGGTTATCGTGTGCTATGTGGCCATCACACTCACATACACGCACGGACACAGTCATACATACACGCACACGCGCACGCATGCATGCACACACGTACGCATCCACTCAGACACTGACAACTTTATCACCTTATCATGCTATTTCCATCCATTCATGCATCCATGCATCCATTCATCCACACACAAACTCACTCGCTCGCTCGCTCGCTCACTCACTCAATTACTCACCCAATCACTCACTCACTCACTCACTCACTCACTCACTCACTCACTCACTCACTCACTCACTCACTCACTCACTCACTCACTCACTCACTCACTCACTCACTCACTCACACACTCACTCACTCACTCACTCACTCACTCACTCACTCACCACCACCACTACCACCACCACCCCTCCCTAACCACACACGCACACGCGCGCGCACTCAGGCACCCGCCCACCCCACCCACCCACCAATTCCACTCACCCACGCATCCATCCACTCACTCAATCATTCTCTCGACATTGGTGGTTACTTAATGCATGTCAGTTGGCATACAATGTGATAATTTAGAATCACAATTTGATATTTATCTGAGATAGTTTATCCTGAAACCACGTGTCTTGCAGAACCGCCGTCTTAACGATCCACTGTCTGTTCAGAAATGATAAGATGGTCTCTTAGACAGACCAATATGCCCCAGTAGACTGCGCAGTATGCCTCAGTAGACAGACCAATATGCCTTAGTAGACAACCCAATGTGCCTCAGTAGACAGACCAATATAGCTTAGTAGACAGACCAATGTCCCTCAGTAGACAGACCACTATAGCTTAGTAGACAGACCAATATAGCATAGTAGACAGACCAATATACCTCAGTAGACAGACCAATATAGCTTAGTAGACAGACCAATGCGCCTCAGTAGACAGACCAATATGCCGCAGTAGACAGACCAATATAGCTTAGTAGACATACCAATGTGCCTTAGGAGACAGACCAACATTCTTCAGTAGACAGACCAATATAGCTTAGTAGACAGACCAATGTGCCTTAGTAGACAGACCAATATGCCTCAGTTGACAGAACAATGTGCCTCAGTAGACAGACTAATATAGCTTAGTAGACACACCAATGTGCCTTATTAGACAGACCAATATGCCTCAGTAGATAGACCAATATGCGTCAGTAGACAGACCAATATAGCTTAGTAGACAGACTAATGTACCTTAGTAGACAGACCAGTATGCCTTAGTAGATAGGCCAATATGCCTCAGTAAGCTAACTAATATGGCTAAATATGTTAACCAATATACCATGGTAGGCGATGACAACAACGACCACACGACCACGACGGCGACCACAACCACAACGACCTCGACGACGAGGACGACGACGACGACGACGACCACTACTACCACGACGACAACTTTAATATCATAAGTTGTACCACGATACGATACAATCACCGGAACAAGGCATACTCAAATGTAATGTGCATACCCTCGCCATGTAAGGGGAAAAGGGTATTGCGATCGGATCTGTGGGAATGCGCCATGCAAGAGGATTTCCGGAATTTGCCCATGACCCGTATAAAAAACTGGATCCGGATCTGGATCTGTGGATATCTCAGAAACTGCTAGTGTGGTTTGGCTCAAATGTTAACATAAGAAATGGTGCGATCACACACTATGATGCCACAATTTTGGGGCGTGATCCGAAGCAATCTGGAAAATCCGGAAAATCTGGGGAAAATCCGGAAAATCTAATAGCGTTTTGTATTTTGGAAATAATCCATCTTGTCATGATGATTCAAATCTGATATCGTTTGTGAGTCGCTTTGTTACTTTGCTAGACTTTCTCACATAAATGTAGGTCATCATGGCTAATGATGGATAGGATATCACGCCTAGTGATGGACAGGTTATCATACCCAATGATGGACAGGTCATCATACCTAATGATGGACAGGTCATCACGCATACTGATGGAAAAGTCATCACGCCTAATGATTGACAGGTCGTCACGCCTAATGATGGACAGGTCATCACGCCTAATGATGGACAGGTCATCACATCTAATGATGGACAGGTCATCACGCCTAATGATGGACAGGTCATCACGCCTAATGATGGACAGGTCATCACGCCTAATGATGGACAGGTCATCACGCCTAATGATGGACAGGTCATCACATCTAATGATGGACAGGTCATCACGCCTAATGATGGACAGGTCATCACATCTAATGATGGACAGGTCATCAGGCCAAATGATGGACAGGTCATCACATCTAATGATGGACAGATCATCACGCCTAATGATGGACAGGTCATCACATCTAATGATGGACAGGTCATCACGCCAAATGATGGACAGGTCATCACATCTAATGATGGACAGATCATCACGCCTAATGATGGACAGGTCATCACGCCAAATGATGGACAGGGCACCACGCCTAATGATGGACAGGTCATCACATCTAATGATGGACAGATCATCACGCCTAATTATGGACAGGTCATCACGCCTAATGATGGACAGGGCAACACGCCTAATGATGGACAGGTTATCACGCCTAGTGATGAGCAGGTTATTACGCCTTATGATGGACAGATCATCACGCCTAATGATGGACAGGTCATCACGCCTAATGATGGACAGGTTATCACGCCTAGTGATGAGCAGGTTATTACGCCTTATGATGGACAGATCATCACGCCTAATGATGGACAGGTCATCACGCCTAATGATGGACAGGTTATCACGCCTAGTGATGAGCAGGTTATTACGCCTTATGATGGACAGATCATCACGCCTAATGATGGACAGGTCATCACGCCTAATGATGGACAGGGCAACACGCCTAATGATGGACAGGTCATCACGTCTAATGATGGACTGGTCATCATGCATAATGATGGACATTTATCTGCGAAAACTGATCAAAATCAGCAAGCTTAGCTTTAACCATTTAACCATTAAATTCTTTTAAGGAAATTTCAATTTTCTCATAGAAAATGTCAATTTACAGACCAAGAGAAGATAGGTTTTGAAAATTTATCACTGGAATGATTGGCTCGGTTATCGAGCCAGTCATTGAAGTGATAATTTTCCAAAACTAATCTTCTCTTAGTCTGAAAATGGGCATTTCTCAGGATGTCTGCAGAAGCCGGTTTGACCGCTTTGAGTGTTAGAGTGTTAAAGGTCACTACGGGTGCAGCGTGACGTCATTATTATCATGGTTACACAAGAAATAAAAGTCACCTGTTAGTTAACCTGCATTTAATTAAGCGAATTTAAACTACTTTCTATAATAACTATGGAACTATTAAAATTAATTTAAATATAAAACCTTACCTTGTAAATAATCATAAGTAAACTCCACAATCGCCACCGCGCTAACATGCTTGTGTCAGATGTAACAAAGCCCTATACCTACAATTATGCTGGTGTTACCTGTTACTTTACAACAAAATAAAACAATTAATATTTCAACTATGTACATTAGGATTCCTCTTCTTGAAGTGTTTGTAAGAAATATCCCTCACCGGGAATGTTGTCTGTGATGCGGTCATCATTGTCCATCACTGTCCATCATTGTCTATCATTGTCTATCACCATACACTAGCATTCTAAGCACGCTTAACTATCCTTCCCAACGACGTCATATTTGATCTCCTAACAACTATTACATAATGCATAATACACCTCGCACAATAGGCTTGATAACACGCTGCTTATAACCAATCTAATTAAAAACTTTGATTAATGATGCAGCTGAGATATAAAACATATGACACTGAACAGCCATATGTAAAGTTTCAGAAAGTTAGATTAACGAACTACGAAAAAAAGTCTTCTAATTGGTTGCCTTTTTATGATTGGTTCAGATGAGAGCGACTCTGCACATCTAAGCAAACTTCCCCTACTTGTCCACCCAAGCATCTAATAAGTTTACAATCGACTCCTAGATATCATCATCATCATATAGGTGTAAGTATACATTACATATAGATTCAAAACATTTCAACGGCAAACTAGAATCCACATTCCCATTGGCTGTCAGAGTAGATATTTCGTTCGTATCACGAGCATGCGCGGTTCGACAGTTGCACTCGAATCGACTGTGGCTAAATCAACAAAATCAGCGTGCAGAAAACGGTGAAAATATTCACCAATCAAACATTTATTCGCTCGTTTTCCAGTGACAGATCGATACCCAGATGGACCGGCATGCATCGCCGGTATGTCAGTAACCAACACATGCAGCTAAACACGGCTATTGCGGACACTCGCTTTTAGGGCCACAAGATCACCACCATCGCTCATCCAACACCGCCATCTAGATCTAGGCCCAAAAAGTCATTTACAATTATTGGGAATATAGTCTGCTAAGTGGGTGGAGGCGGCAAATTGAGAGAGTGGGAGGGTGGGGAAGTTGGAATGGATGTGAGGATAGATGGGAGATTGGGAGATCCAAAGGAAGAGATATAGTGAAAGGCAGAGAGGAGGGGTGGATAGGGAGAGAGAACAGGGGAGAGAGAGAGAGAGAGAGAGAGAGAGAGAGAGAAAGTGGGTAGGGAGGGAGGTGGATGGAGGGATGGATGGAGGGGGTGAGTGAAGGAGGGAGGGAGGGGGAAGAGACTGAGAGAGGGAGAGAGACAGAATGAGAGGAGAGAGAGAGAGAGAGAGAGAGAGAGAGAGAGAGAGAGAGAGAGAGAGAGAGAGAGGGAAGGAGTGAGGGAGGGAGGCAGGGAGAGAGAGAGAGAGGAAACGGGATGGAGGGGTGGAGGGAGGAGGGAAGGAGGGGTGCAGGCAGGCAGGGAGGGAGGGAGGGAGAGAGAGGGAAAGTGAGAAAGAGAAATAGAGAAAAAGAGAGAGAGAGAGTGATGGGGTGGGGTGGTGGTGGGAGTGAGATGGCATGTGATAAACTCGGCAGCTCGTTTCCATCAAGCTAAGACAGAAGCGAACATATCAATACCCTTCAATTTGTTCAAAACACTTCAATGACCTCTGCCCCAAATGAACATATAAGATTGTAATGTGTAGAATGCGACAAATATGCCTGCCTGCCTACCTGCCTGCCTGCCTGCCTACCTGCTTGCCTTCCTGCCTGCATGTATGTAGGCCTGCCTGCTTGTATGCCTGCTTGACTGTTTGTCGGACCGTTCGTCCGCCCACCCGTCTGCCTGCCTGCCTGGCTGCCCACTACCTCTCTGTCTGTCTGTCTGTCCGTCCGACTGTCTGTCTGCCTGCCTGCCTGCCTGCCTGCCTTCCTACCTTCCTACCTTCCTACCTTCCTGCCTGCCTGCCTGCCTGCCTGCCTGCATGCCTGCATGCATGCCTGCCTGCCTGCCTGCCTGACTGCCTGCCTGCCTGCCTGCATGCATGCATGCATGCATGCCTGTCCGTCCGTCCGTCCGTCCGTCCGTCCGTCTGTCTGTCTGTCTGTCTGTCTGTCTGTCTGCCTGCCTGTCTGTCTGTGTCTACTTGCCTGCCTGCCTGCCTACCTGCCTGCATGCCTGCCTGCCTGCCTGCCTGCCTGCCTGCCTGCCTGCCTGCCTGCCTGCCTGCCTGTATGTCTGCATGCCTGTCTGCCTGCCTGTCTGTCTGTCTGTTTGTCTCTGTCAGTTACTCTAGAAGGATCGCCCCAATTTGCCTAACACATGGAAGCTCTTTCCACAATGGAGGACTGAACATATTTACTCTTGATGTGAGGATGGAGAATGAAAATGGAAAGCTGGTGTCTATGCACGTTGCTGCTGTTCTTGAACTATTACGAGCCACAGTGTATCCTTGTTCAGTTGTCATAGTAATGATTGAAATGAAACATGAGATTAGCACGTGAGTTAGTCACGATTTTGATTAGATATTTCAACATTGATTTTGTCGCGAAATTTGTCTTCCTTATATGGCCTTAGTAATGTTCAACCCATGACAAGTCATGGACACAGTGCGGACATAGCAAATATACATGAGCGTTTGAGTTGTAGGACAAACATGAATTTACGAATAATTTATTTGAATACAAGTTTATGGCACAAGGTATTAAGACATTTTAGAAGTTTTTCTGCTAGCAATCGAGTAGTTGTAGGCCCAAAGCTGGCCATATTGTGCGTGGATATGGGAGCGTATCTTTCTGTAGATGGACACACATTTTGGCAGACTGACCATGCATTGCTCATGCCACTAGGTCATATCCGCGACAACATACGAATTAACGGCGCCACAATATGCACGTTATTGAAGACTGGTGGACGAAAATGCTTCATAATGGCATATGTTCAAAATGACCTGTCATCTCACGAGATCTGAATGCTGAACTGATCTATGATCCCACGTAGCCTGAATGTTGAAATGACCCGTCATCCCACTAACGGAAACCATTTATAACCATCCCTCGCTCGTAGTGCAAGCGACATATTCCTGGCAAAATAGTTTCCAAATATTTAACAGATTGTTTATAAAATTGTAAATTCAACACAGACATACAATTCGTACACTTGACAGACTTTTTGATTATCATGACGGAATTATAATAGGTGATTATGATTGTGACGTCAGCTAATTTTTTACCTAAATGATTATGACGTCATATACTTGAGTGACAGATTAGATTCCGGCCCTGACCTGATTGGTTAAACGGTGCAGTATCTCATGTAACATGAGCAGTTGAATAGCGTGTTACCACACGTGACCTGAAGAATCAAATACTCTCCACCTGACTAGATGCGGTCATTAGTTATTAATATAATTGTAGAACCGTGTGAATTATAATATAAAAGGACCTTTCCACCTTGCTATGCCCCGCCCATCTCAATCTAAGCTCCACCCACACCACGTCCGTGTTGGGATCGATCGATCTCTGAACTCCATGACTACCAATTTCCAGAAATCTATACGTGTAAGCTGTTGAATATTTTGAAACTAATTTGAATGGGTGCTCAAATTAGATTCAAAATATTCGAAATACTCGACAGCATGTTTATTAAATAGTAAAGACATACAATTCGTACAATGTGTCAGAGTATTAAGAGGTAAAGATGGGCCAAATAGAATCATTTATGACGTAATGATTATGACGTCAGCATACACGTTATTTAGTTGGGTATGGCGTCATATGACGTCATATGATCGACGTTTAAACTTGGAAAGGTCCATTGATGGTATGCTCAATAATAGAATTCAACAAGGAATACGGAAATTTAGTCACCATCTCCACCCCACCCACCCCTCCCCTCATCCACCCACCCACCCATCACCACCCCACCACCCCAACCACATTACTCTTCAAGATTTGCGTGTGCTTATGCGTAACATTGTGAATTAATGGGCCGTTACAGTTTTAGCTACGCCCCGATCCTTCTAGCTAATCTCCAGTCGCACCTCGCTGGGGTTGGGATCTATCGATCCCTAGTCGCAGATTCACAACGAAGTGTAAGGTACATTTAAGTCTAAAAAGGCGTAAGTGTGGCGTAAGTATAACAAGAATTCCGCGGAATTAAATGTCTCGCCTGTCTCCTGTTTGTCACAGTTACCTTCAATGTTATCGTGCTGCTTCCTAAGATTACAGGTAACCAGGTATCTAAGTTTAGTTGCAATAGGCTTAACCAATCCGGAAACATAAGGCGAGAGGTTTTGCTAAACGCAAAAACTTAATATTGAAAAAGCAGAGTTCTGTATCAAGGTCAGTGACTTTGACCTTTGACTTTGTGACTCCAACATCACCATGCCGCTTCTTAACATTATAGGTAACCATGTATCTAAGTTCAGTTGCAATAGGCTTAACCAATCTGAAATATAAGCTGAAAAGTTTTGCTAAACGCAAAAACTTAATGTTGAAAAAGCAGAGTTCTGTATCAGGTCAGTGACCTTGACCTTTGACCTTGTGACTCCAACATCATCATGCTGCTTTCTAAAATTATATGTAACCATGTAGCCAAGTTTAGTTGCAATAGGCTTAACCAATCCTGAAATATAAGCCAAGAAGTTTTGTTAAACGCAAAAACTTAATGTTGAAATAACAGTTCTGTATTATGGTCACAGTGCCTTTGACCTTTGACTTTGTGACCCCAACAGCATCATGCTGCTTCCTAACATTATAGGTAACCATGTATCCAAGTTCAGTTGCAATAGGCTTAACCAATCCTGAAATATAAGCTGAGAGGTTTTGACCCATAACGTTGAAAGCATGATGCCTGCATCAGCGTGCTGCTTCCTTTCGATGTATATCTCCATGTATTCAAGTTTGGTTCCAATTGTATCAGGCATTGCTGAGATATAAGACAATAACTTCTGTTTAACGCAAAAACTTAACGTAAAATATTAACAAAGATTATACTGTAACCTTTGACCCCTGTAACCTTGACCTCATGACCTTTTTATCGGCGGGCTGCTTACTTTTGATGTATATTACCATGCACCCAAGTTTGGTTGCAATTGGATCAGGCATTGCTGAGATATAAACTTAACGCCGCCGGAAAAGTGATACCTATGTCTCGATCCTGCTTCGCAGGCGAGACAAAAACGGTCGTAAATCTGTATTCACAAAAAGTGACAATGACGTAAATTAGCCCAACTATTGGCGTAACTTATGACTGCTATGTACCACGTGAAAGTCTAAAGAACACGTAACTTTGGCAACACAGCAGCCGGTGAACGAATTTAGAAAAGCGAATTTACACTTATCGAGCTACGATAAACTACCAAAACATGAGATTTTTGTTAATTTAATTACTGGTTTGAATGATCTTAATTAGATGTAAATCATGTAGGTATATTGTGCATTATTTCCGCCATTCAACCTGTTATTTGTACATCCACGTGCGTAATTCACGTCACCATCATCACCGATGGATTGAATAGTTTACAAAATATTCCTAATATTGTCCATGATAAGCGCATGTTAACCCTTTAATCCTCAAATTTGTTCAAGAATAGTATTTCCATTTTGTTATAGAAAATATTCATTTGCAGACAGAGAAGATTATTTTTTTAATATTTCGCTGGAATTACTGGCTCTGTTGTCTGTTACCGAGCCAGTCATTCCAGTGGGAAATTTTCAAAAAAAGTCTTCTCTTGGTCTGCATATCGCCATTTGACAGGAGCACTGCAGTGACTGGTGTGTTTACTGGCGCCTGGGTGCCAAGGGTTAAAGATTGATGCTATAAATTGTCAATTCTTGAGTCACGTTACATCCTAGGCTACACGTGACCTTAGACATTTTCTCACAAAAACAAGGCATGTGCCTAGGCATACGTCCTCTGCAAATTAAATACATATTTATTTAATGGTAGTTTTAGATTGAAGCATATTGATGATTTATCGCATACTATGCTTATCTGTCAAATAAGCATAGGAACAGGGGTAGTGGTGGGGTAAGGGAAGCTCAGGGTTTTCTCTCCCATAGTGTATCCCTATAGCGACCGTTAGGTTTTGACCCACAAATAGTTACGCCCACCCACCAACACACTCCAAACCCCCGAATTCCCGCTCAAAAAAATAAGCTTTTCGCAGCATTGTAACTACGGTAATACAGATTTTGATAGAGCTGTCAGATTCATCAACGTCGTCTGCACCTCCGCGTTCTTGGCACAACGACGATTTGCGCATTCATGCATTTATTTACGACAAAAACGTCTATCTTCGTGAATCCCGGTTAAGTCAAAGACGTAAATGTGATGGCGTAGCTTATGCCAGGCGGAGTGGCGTAGCCAGGTTTGACGTCAGGGGGAGCGTGGTATAAAAAGGCGCACTTGAGCGAGGACTAAAAAGGCGCCACCCCGCATACCAATTAGGCGTCGGAATCTGCTTAAATTTCTTTAATAAAAAGAAAATAGCATCCCAGCGTTGCCAAGTATTTTATTCTACCGAGAAAGTAGCGTGAATTCTATTATTCTTTGTATTGTCTTGATGTAACGTAATTAAAACAAAAAGTCTCAATATAGCGATGAACAAGCATGACAAGAAGACATTAACAACGTTGTAAATTCAAATAGTTATAATTTTCAATGTAGATTCACTTGTTAAAGGTGGCTTGGGATTTGGGACGTCCAGAAACTTGTATGTGTTACGGACATGATTTAGGCGCCACATTTGGGAAGATTGCTCAGGGGTGGGGGGGGGGGGGGGGGGGGGTGTGGGGGCGACCGCCCACTTCCCCCCCCCCCGCACTCCTCACCCCAATTGAAAACGGACTGAGTGTTGTACGAATTGTATGTCTTTACTAAGCCGCAACAGCGCCATGTCAAATTAGTTGCAAAATATTCAACAGCTTACCAGTATAGTTTTCTGGAAAAAGATAGGCAGGGAGTTCAGGGATCGATCGATCCCAACGCGGGCAAAGTGTGGGTCCAGGTTAGCTAAAGATAAGCGAGGCATATCTAGAATTGGATTTCTCCATTGCCCGAGAAATGCAGGTAACTATGTATTACTGACATACACCATACACATGCGCTCTGTACGTACATATACTAAAGCGGTGTTCTCACTAGAGACTTAATCAGGAATAGCGCCGTACTGAATGGTTTGGCGTTATTCCTGATTAACTCACTAGTGAGAACACGGCATAAAGATTCGTGACGGTATGAACAGACGGAATGTGTTTACTGTCGAAGAAGTTGATATGTCAGGTCATTGGTCAGTCTGTTGGTCTGTCAGTCTGCTAAATCTTTTGAAATTTCTGACACAACTGCCTTTGTCGTAACTCCACGGATAGCGCATCGCACCTGTAGAATACAGTAAAGGAATCACAAATGGGGGGGGGGGGGAATCACGCACGCACATATTCCCCCATATAGCTACAGATCCATCAGAAAGTCAAGCAGTGAGGTCTTACACTCTGTCACCTGTTGTGAGACGATAGATCAATCCGGAATACGTGAGCTAGTCGCTTCAGCAGGCTATTCGCGCGCTACTCACACACGCTATATCTGGATACATTCCTTTCAAACACCAGATTTTATTCTAATCAATAAACAGTATTTCGTAAGGTGTTTATACGGGTCTAAAGTGGCTTATTAAAGTGCATGTATGCGTACGCGCGTGCGTGTGTAAGTTAGATGTCCTGATTGCGTACTGGCTAGGGATTTGTTGAACCAATACACACTATAGAATTATTAATGGTCTATGTATTTCTATTCCATCATGTAGAGAATCCGATTTATTTTTTTGAGTATGTTAATCGGCATCCATGTGTGATATAGCTTAAAGAGATGCTGTGATGTTAGTGTCGTGGCAGTATCATCGTTTTATTGTCCTGGTAGTATCATGGTATTGTCGCCATAGAACCATGGAATTGTCCTGGTAGTATCATGGTATTGTCGCCATAGAAGCATGGTATGGTCCTGGTAGTACCATGGGATTGTCGTGTCAGTATCATCATAGTATTGCCCTGGTAGTACCATGGTATTGTCGCCATAGAACCATGGTATTGTCGTGGTAGTACCATGGTATTGTCGTGGTAGTACCATGGTATTGTTGTGGTAGTACCATGGCATTGTTGCCATAGAACCATGGTATTGTCGTGGTGGTACCATGGTATTGTCGTGGCAGTACCATGGTATTGTCGTTGTAGTACCAGAATATTGTCGTGGTAGTACCACCTATTGTCGTGGTAGTACCATGGTATTGTCGTGGTAGTACCATGGTATTGTTATGGTAGTACCATGGTATTGTCCTGGTAGTACCTAGGTATTG
The DNA here is from genome assembly GCA_034401795.1 of Chaetoderma sp. LZ-2023a. Classification (NCBI taxonomy): domain Eukaryota; kingdom Metazoa; phylum Mollusca; class Caudofoveata; order Chaetodermatida; family Chaetodermatidae; genus Chaetoderma; species Chaetoderma sp. LZ-2023a. The sequence continues at coordinate 9,408,638 of CM067360.1, read as the reverse complement.
TTGTGGTAGTACCATAGTATTGTCCTGGTAGTACCTTGATGTTGTCGTGGTAGTATTTCCTTTTTGAGCGGTATTTTAATCGGCATTCTGTGACATGTGTAATATAGCCTAAAGAGATGCTGTGATCGTATTGTCGTGTTAGTACCATGGTATCGTCGTGGCAGTACCATGGTATTGTCGTTGTAGTACCAGAATATTGTAACATCGTCGTGTCGT